>VXAY01001836.1:131762-217175 GCA_013399855.1 Oxyruncus cristatus
GGCGGCAGCGCGCCTGCGCCGCCGGGCGCTGCCGCCCGGGGAGGGAGCGAGGGACCGCTCCCGATCCCGGCTCCGGGGCCGTGAGTATGGAAGCGGGAGGGCTGCGGCGGCTGCGGGGGGCTGAGCGGCGGGGCACGGGCGCTGTGGGACCGCGGGGAGCGGCCCCGGCGAGGGGCGATGCGCGATGTGCGGGCGGTGAGGCGGGGGAGAGCGAGGGGCGGCGGGGAGGCACAGGAAAGATGGAGAGAGACCATTTGCTGCGGCGTGTAGCGACAGGACGCGGGGAACGGCTTCAAACTGAAAGAGAGGAGGGTTAGATTGGGTATTTGGAAAAAATTCTTCCCTGTGAGGGTGGCGAGGCCCTGGCACAGGTTCCCCAGAGAAGCTGTGGCTGCCCCATCCCTGGAGGGGTCGAAGGCCAGGTTGGACGGGGCTTGGAGCTACCTGGGATAGTGGAAGGTGTCCCTGCCCACGGCTAGAGGTTGGAAGTAGATGGTCTTTAAGATCCCTTCCAACCCAAAGCATTCCGTGATTGTGTGTCCGCAGTGAGGCTCCACAGGCGCATCCCGGTGGCCGAGGGACAGCGCTGGCGGCTGTGGCAGCCGGGGCTGGAACAAAGAGCTGGGAGGGGGATGTGTGGGATCATCCCCGCGATGGTCTCTTGGTCGCTGCTTCAGGTGCTTCGCAGGGGGAATATCGGTGCTTCATGGATGTGCCGTCAGGACCGATTGCAAGAGCTTCAGTTCTCCCGTTCTCTTGAACTATGAAAAGTTTGCTTACGGCTCCCTTACTTGGGTGTTGGGCAGCCCTACCTGAGAGCCAGGTGAGGGCCGGCCTCTTCTCCCAGGCAGCCAGTGGCAGGAGGAGAGGACATAGTCGCAGGCTGCACCAGCTGAGGTTCAGGTTGGACATAAGGAGGAATATCTTCACAAAAAAGGGTGATTAAGCCTTGGAATGGGCTGCCCAGGGAGGTGGGTCACTGTTCCCGGAGGTGTTTAAGGAAAGACTGGGTGGAGCACTGAGTGCCATGGTCTGGTTGATATGGTGGTGATGGGTCATAGGTTGGACTTGATCATCTCAGAGGTCTTTTCCGACCTGATTGATTCTGTGATTTCCTGCACCAAATGTCCAGGTTTGACCCCCTCTGCACTTTCTTTTTCTTCCTGTATTTCACTTGTGTTGCTCATCGTACCAACCTTAAGAGGTTTTTTTTTTGCTGTGCTGGCAGCACCTTCTGCTGCTGTTTCTTTTGGATGGAACAAGCTGCCGCCATCCTGCTCCAAAACCGCTGAGCCTGAAGTCCCGTAAATCCCGGTGCTGGAGGATCCCTGTGGAGTGGGTGTTGTGAAGGGATTTTGCCGTTTTGAGACTGTGCAAATCCCACTGACGTGCTGTCGTTCCAGGCATCCTCTGCACTTCTTGTGGCATCCATCTGCTTCCGCGGCTTGTACGGAAACTCACAGGCAACCAGGAGGGGAGGGGGATGAGTCCTCCCACGCTTTTACCTTTTCTTAATGGTTTTAGGCTTGGGGGGAACTTGCCAAAATAATTTCCCCTCCTCAGCCCGTTGGAAATGATGTTAGTAGTGCAGGTATCTATTAGGCCACAAGCAGAGGAGTAGTTTCCTGTCTTTTTCTCTTCTTATATAAAAATATAGTCAGGATCTATATTTATGTTTATAGTGAATAAGTGAGGAAGGGAGCTGAATTCCCTTAATCAAGGCACGACAGCAGAGTCCAGGGGAGAGACTGAATCAGGGAAAAACATTTCTTAGGCAAGAACTCATTTAAATATGAATTTAAATGTGACCAGATGCACCGTGGCACGTCCTTGGTACAGCCATATAGCTGTGGGAAGTCACAGAATACAGAAATACTTTGAATTATTTTAACCTTACAGCATCATGTGTAAACAGAGACCATGCCAGGCTGACCTTCCCTTTATGGTGAGATGAAAATTATTGGTGCAAGGCAAACTGGGCATTTAGTTTGTGTCTTTAATAGGCTTCCAGGTTGCATCAAATTCCTTTTCTAGGTACTGTTATTGTCTTTCCCACCCTGTTAAATGGAGCCATGTGATGTTAGGAAACTGTTACCTACAGACCTTCTGTTTCTTGCCCACATTTCTGTACTCCATATGTTTTGGATTGCTGGTTCTTTTAAGTAGGGGCAGTGCCTTCCTTTGTTGGAACTGGCTGGTCTGTTGTGAATATTAATGGAAACAAGGAATGTTCCCAAATAGAACATGGTAAATTACCTACTGCTTTATCACAGTGCATTATATTGCTAATTGGATGTCAGCTAAATGTTTCTCCAGGCATTTGACTAAAATGAGCATGAGCTATAGTGCATGTGTAAGACCACAAATAGTAAATAGGCCTGATTGTGAAAAATTACATTTCTCCCCTTCACCAGTAGCAAAGCTGCAAATACATCTCTTGTAAATTCGAACCCAAAGACTCATTCAGCTCTTTATATGTCTCTGCTTAAAGTGTGTCCATTTAAGAAACAAATGAGATTATTTACCTAGTCCAGATTACTTTCATCTAAGAAGTCTTGGATTGCTGGAGTGTTGCTAAGAGATCTGCCAGAATGCTATAAAGAAATCTGAAACTCTGGAGGAGCTGTATGAACATATTTATTTTTGTGGTCCTGAAGGAGGCTCTGCCCACTGCTTAGACATTTCTTTCTTTCCTTTAGGTTATTAACCTATTTTTAAAATTACCCTTTATCACCGTGTCAAAGAAAAGGAAGGAAACTTAATTTGTTACCACTGTTTACTAAAAACTGACATAATGTAAATGAATGTAGCTCAGACCAGCCAAGGGAGGCCAAGTGACAGCTCCTAACAAATCATTCCAGCTGCCATGAGGTTTCCCACTGCCGACATCCAGCTACGTGTAGAGAAGAGACATCACCAAAGCATCAGAAATGTTGGGCACTTGAATTAGCAAGACAGACAAAAAGACTACTGTGCTTAAGGGAAACGTTGCGTGGCTGCTTTTTGTGTTGGGTTTTTTGTCAACTGTGGAATTCTCTGTCACGATATAGAACCCGGCTGTTAAGCAGGTACATGGAAAACAGGAATTATTAGAGTAAGACCTACAGAAAAATACAAGGAGTCCCTGCTGGCCATTTTACCTTTCCTTTCAAAAAAAAATTCTGCAATACGTGGTTACTTAGAGGAGTAGGGGATCAGTTAAAAGTTGCATTCACTGTAGCTGCTACTGAGAGCTGCTGATTGAAGTAGAAGAGTGATGTGCAGAATTCTGGGGAGAGCACACGCTGAGAGACGCATAAAAATCCATGGACAAAGGTTCCTGGAAGAGTTGGGGTTCTTGAAGCAGCATCCCTCATCCTCAGCCCTCCATGTGCCAGATGGACCCTCTGGTTGAGCCCTGTCACCTCCCATAGGTGTATTAGTTCTTAGCTGTGTAAAAGGCCATCAGGGAATGATGAGTGGGGTCGTTCTTGAAAGACCTTAATGCAGGGACCTGGATCTGTAGTGACAGTGTGATCACCCAGAAGGTGGATGCCCGGGAGAACCCATGGGAACGTTAGCTCTGCAGACAGTGCAGGACTTCCCTGGCAGAGTGAGCATTTAGGTTCCCAAAGTGCTGTGCTCTTTGCTGCCCTTGAAGAACTCAAAGCTGGGTGATCCCTGGGATAAGGAGGGATGGAAATGGGGGGCGGGGGGAAGGGGAGGGTTTAAGTTTCTCTGCTCAAGGAACTCTACAGTGGGAATTGCGGTTGTAGAGGCAGATTGCCGGGTCCAAGGGTATCACATAGCAAATTTCAGCACACAGCAGCCTTGGTTTGCAAATATTAACCTATAGTTTATTGAGTCAGACAGATCTGAACTGGACTTTCTGAACCATCTATTGAATATTTTTCTTTTTTTATAATAACAACTTAGAGGGCAGGTACTTTGAGGTGAGATAATGTACTGAAAGTCATTTTCTTCTGTGTCCCATTTAAATCTGTAGCACCGAAGCCACAGTCTGTTACCTATTATTACAGGGGCTGTATATGATACCCAACAAATAAAGGTTTTCCTAATAAAATTACATGTTACTTGTGTTCTCTGACAAAGTTGGATAGTGGGGATAATAATCTAGAACTTTTATCTTTCCCAGCACACCAAAAGAATTTACATTGAGATAGATCTAAAACTAGTCCGAGCATATATATAAATATAATCACAAAATTATATATTAATGCTAGTTCCAGCTTTTTCTCTTTTTCTTTTTAATGTAGCAATCAATTTATCTCTTTTTCCCCGACTTTTGTCTGTAACTACTGGAAATTTTCCTGTATCATCATTTGTCATGTCACATCATTTATCACTTTTTCTCTATTTTCTTAAATTTTCCCAGCATCCAAATACTGTGCAATACCAATTTCTTCAGTAAGGCTTAATATTTGACATGTTTTCAGTCTTACAATAGGTTAGTCTGCTTCTTGCAGTATGACAAATTGTGTTTTTAATCTTTACATCTAGCTCTTGTGAAAATACCAGAGCAGGAATTATCCCCCTTACCCCAGAACCAAGTCTCAGCACTGTGTCTATGTACACACAAAAAACCCTCCACACCTTCTACTCATCTTTTCTCTCGTAAAATCTTCTTCTTCATGAAGAGAGATTATTGCTAAAAACCGTTTTGATTGTTTGCTTCAAGAACATGAACTTTTTTTGAGTTCTTATTTCCTCTGTTGTTATCTCAATACTTCTTTGTGTCTGGATGGACTTCGTGTCTTCACCACCTGATCCTGAACTCCTGTTCCTGTTTGAGCTTTACTGAAAAAGAGAATTTTGGAGAACGGGGAAGCTCAGACTACTGGGGCTTTTAATGAAAAGAATCAGTTAACTAATATCTAAGTGAGAGAAAGTGAGGTGGACCCGTCTCCTGGGCAATTCAAACAGACTTTGAAAGCTGCAGGTGGAACTTAGAATGCTTTAAGATTCTTTTAGGCTGAGTGATCTTTAAAGACAAACCAACTAATAGGTTGTTTCTTTAACAAACAATAGGTTGGTTTTTTACCTGTGCTGAAGGAGGGTTGTCAGCAGCTCTCTATTAATAAGCAGCCTTCTATTAATAAGACATTACCTTTTGGACTTGATTGAGTGCACGTAAAGACACAGGGATGGACCAAAATCATCCCCCATCCCTGGACACATTTGGGTAGCTGTATTTTGGTTTAGGTGTGTCATTTTTGGCACATTTACTTGAGCAAGTATTTCCTGCGTCTCCTACATATCCACACTTCTGTGCTGGATATTGGCATGAGCAGCACAGCGAAGCCTTCCCAGCCTGCGGGTCATTTAAATTGGATATTGTGTAAGGGTCATGTGCAAGGTGGGTTCTGACACAGAGTCCCTGCCTGCTGTGCCCTCTGCCACCCCTTCTGACTCTTTTATCTGCCACAAAAGAGTGCCAGGAAGAGCATCCAGGGACTTGCCCTGACTCGTGCCTCTGAAGTGACTGGCAGGCAAGTAGCAGATGCAGTTTGTTTGGAAAAAAACACAGGGGGTCTGTCTATCCACCTTTTTATGCTGGAGAGGATGAGGCATCTCCTTCACTGCTTTCAGAAAGCTGATTTTAAAATTTCAAAGGAAACACAAAAAGGACACCTGCTCTTTGCTGGTGTTGGACTAGATCAGTGGCCACCATAGCAGGCTATTATAGGGCCTTTTCCTTAAGTGTTTCCTTTTTGAAACCATAGGAACAGGTTTTAATTTTGTTAAAATTTTAGTTTGAACTTCAGCTGAGGCACCAGTTTGCAGGGCAAGGGGGTTTGTGGAGGTCATCTCTCACCCTTTGATTGCAAGAAAGGCACTGCAGCAGATTCGTTGAGCCTTTATATTTTGAAGGGGGGGGTGGAGAAAGACAGGTTCAGAAGTTTTGTATCTATTGAGAGAATGTGCTATAAACTTTGGAATATTCAATTCACATGCCATAGAATCTCTCTCACACCTTTATAAAATGAACACGTTCTACCTCAAAGTTTGAGACTTGGGAAAAGCTCTTCCTCAAGCTTCCTTGAATAACTGGCTTGACTTCTTTAAAGCTGCCTCAGTTTCCCTACATCTAAGCGTTCCTAATGGCATAAATATCAGAAAAAAAATCTACTTATATCTCTCCTTAAAGCTCTTCTCTCCTACAAAGCCCTTGTTCAGATAAGCATCTCTTAAGCAGGGAGTGTTGCTTTCCATGTTGACCGCCACCTTCGAGCGGTTTCCCATCTGTTGTTTGTAAACACTTCATGTCTTGTGCTGCTGATGTTGTTAGTTCCTTGGAAAACAAGCTCTATTTTCTTATGTTTGCACACTGCATCAAAACAACAGGAAATCTGTCCATGACTGGGAAAACCCACGCAATGCCAGAAGAGTTTTTTTTCTTGCTGAGGATCTCATTTAGGGAAACTTAGGGGAGGTAAAGAGTGATGTTGCAAATTATAAGAGAACGTGGTTCATATGTACACAGAATAAATGCTCAGGGAGTCTTGTCCAGGGGGGAAAACAAGACAAGGGAGACACCAAAGGAGGAGGGAGCTGGGCTGTGTGAGCGAAGGGACAGGAGGTGGTAGAGGAAGGAGGCAGAAGGTACAGATTAAGAACTGCACGATGTATTTTTGGCTCGTGCCTTTGCAGAACCAGTTAAAGTTGTCTTCAGGAACTGTCCCTAGAATCCCTTTCTTTTCCTAGCCAAAGAAAAGCTTAGGGAGAAGGTTTAATATCCAGTCAGATTGGCTCTTCAGGATCATGAGTCTGAGGAACAGAAGGGTTTTCCTTGCTGCCATGGCTCCACATCCAGTTCATCAAGTATTCTGCTCTTGAGGAAAGCAGCCAGTGGATTTGCTTCCTTCAGGGAAATTGCTGCCCTCAAACCTTCTGCTTTTTCCATTATTCTGATTTTTCCATTATTCTGATTTTTCCATTATTACATCCTGTTGTGCTTTCTATATCTATGAGGTAGGATGGAAAGATGGCCAGTACTTGCTCATCCATGTGAAAATTGCTGGATTTCTCCCCTGGATCACACTACTTTTCTGTAGTGTCATTTATGGGCTAAATTTTGATCCTTCCTCAGGCCTTACTACACAAATCCCTGTTGCCTTTATGAGACTTCTAGTAAACAAAACATGACATGTTTATATATTATATATATATATATATATAAAAATATGGAATATTTATATCTGATAGATAAAAAGAGAGAAAGAGCATCATGGTAGCCTAGAGGTAACTGGCTGTAGAACAAGAAACTTGTTTTCATGAACTTTTTGTTTATAATGTCTGATTTGCACTACAGTAATGATTCTCTGTGCTTAATTAAGGGTTAAAGCAGATGGTTGTGATATGTTATTTGCTAAACGTCTTTTAATAGAAGAAATTCGATCAAATGTATTTTCTGTCTTGTGAGCACAAAGCAGTGGTGACACAGAATCAAGATTTGGGTTACTCACAATGTTTACAGGGATTATTTTCCAAGTTTTGAAGTATGTAAAATTCCTAATTCCTTTTTTTTTTTTTCTATTGACAGAAGCCCAGGACGATGCATCTTTCCATTAATATCTCTAAAAATGCACGGAAGACTTTAAACTAAAACATGGCCTGAAGAAAGTTAATGAAGTTGTTGATAATCTGCATCACAAATGAAAAGACTGAGGATGATTCTGGTCTTTTCCTTCAGGCCTTGATGAGTCATGAAAATGATAGAAAGCTGATTTTTCTAAAGGAACAGCATCTGTAAGTAAAAAAGAGTAGAAAAACCAAGAACAGACATCTGATGACAGGAGCTACTACTAGTGGTGACCAGTAAGCTGAAATTTTCTTGCATCTTGATGGACCTTCTGACCTAATTTACAGAGCTGTTCTTGTTAATTAACTTTTTTTAGGAAGGTCAAACCTTTTTTTCTGCTAAAGGTCGTGCACTTCAACTAAGAAATCTTTTATTATTCAAAGTACAATACAGCAACATAAAATTCAGGGTGTTTTACTCAGAACAAATTAATGAATCATGAGCAATAAGCCTGGAGTATTTCACACCTCTTTGCCCTGTCCTTATTTCTCATTGTAAGTTAAAGCGTGATCTAAAAAATTTATTTTTATGTTTGTCTGTTTGTCCTGACCAGTGTGAATAATCACAGGGTTATGCAGGCAAACAGCTGGCAAAGAAACCACACCTCGAGTGGGGATGACACTGCAAGAATATTTACATTTTCAAATCACTCTTCATATTTGAATGACAGCTGAATGAACTGTCCCTTAAAAAAAAAGAAAGAAAACAAAAAATGCTTTTTCATTAAATTAATGAACCTGCTCAGAAAAATGGAAGGAACCTCTAGCAAACTAAAGGAACCTCTAGAAAATGAGAGTGGTCTTAGGACTTGCAATTATGTATTGTGGGGGGGAAAACAACTAGCAGTATCCTGCTTTGGGAATTTCTCTGGCAGGGTATGAGGATCCATTCCACTTCATGATTTCTTCGTGGAAACTATATAAAATATTTTATAAAACCCGAGCAATTTCCATAACAGAATTTTGGCAATTTAAGTCAAAACAGGTTGCTATGACAGTTCCAACAAATCTTTCTCTTTTGGCTTTGTTTTGTATTATAAATGTCAAAATGGAGCTGTTTCTGTCAAAATAAAATTTATCCTTTTGGAAAAAAAAAAGTGGAGGCATTTTCTCAATGCCCTAATTTTCATTACTGGACAAAGTGAAGATGAAGGCAAATTTCAAATGCTTTGACTTACATCTGCATAAACCCATGAGAACATAGCTTTGGTTTTGTAAGTAAGTAATATCATTAGATACTGCATTGTTACTTTAATTGACTTTGTTTACTGCTATGTATAACAAGTGACTGAAAAATAAAGGACATTTGACATTGGCTAAAGCTCTTCTAGTGGTTTCTGTGGTCAGCAGGTACAAGCCATTGCCAGAAAATGTTACCAGCCCTGGGTTTTGTTCCAGGAGCACAATACTAGGTGAAATCTAAGTGGATACAGGGAATTGTATCTAGTCTTTTGTAAATAAGAAACAGGTGAACTCTCCAAGGTAAAGACATAAAAATTGCACAGATTTATCATCCGAACTTCATCGATGACATCTCACATAAGGAACTCGTTTAGTATTGGTGCAGGTGGGCCACTGTAAGCGTTGGGCAGTTGTGCAAGTAAATAAAAGTGTCATTTTAAGGGGCTAGTATTTACCAGATTGGTAGTTGAGTCTTTGCCTTCAGAGTTGCTGAAAGAACTGGGTGTTTTCAGGTTTGGGATTTTTTTGACGTCAGAACACAAGAACTGTAAGTTGGAGAAGGAGTTGCCAAAGGTGGAATTCGCTTGTGTGTGGCAATAAAGTTGCTGAACTGCAATTAAAGTAATTTCTTGAATTAAAATTCGTATATATTCCTCCCTTAAATTAAGCCAGATGTGTCTTACACACATGAGTTAATTATGGGTTTAATTGTGGATTATCAATTGATTGTATCTCCTCAGACTGGCCGACATCTGGGTTGGTTTATGCCGTGGTCTTTCAAAATGTGATCCAAGAACTACAACATGGCAGCAATATATGCTTGAATTCTGTCAAGAAATTAGAAATCATTTGATAGTTGGCAGTTTATTTCTGATGATCTGAAAGAAGGCAAAGGGAATATCCTGAAGCCAGGAATAAGATAACCAGAGACCACACCGAAAATGAATGGGAGACAAGGCAGAGGGTGAAATATTCCAAAAAAGCATGTGGAAAAGAGCTGATTTAAGATCAATGAGATGAGGAACTGCAGGAGCCAGTGCTACCTGCATTTTTTTCAGCACCTGGTGAAAGGCTTTGTGCTCAAAGGAATAAAACACAGGCTTTTCTCTGTGTCTTTTCTTCCCCAAACCATGGAGCTGTCTCAGAGACTTTAAGCAGCTGGGAATGGAAGAGAAATTATGGTCAATATAACTGTGTACGAGGTATGACAAAGTCCCATGAAAAGTGATTCTAATAATGGAATTTTATAAAAACTCCTGGGGTTTGGGGCTGTTTTATATTCAAGCTTTAGCAAACTTCACTCTTTCCTCCCACACACACACTGACTCTGATACAACTCTTGCAGTTGAAGGAGGAGGATACACTAATTTTATACTTTTATTTTAATGCTTCAATGTTTTTGTCCTGTTAGCAGGTTATAAATGCATGTGGTTTGTGAGAGTTTGGAGTAATAGGGAGTAAAATGGAAAGTGCTCCTGGGAAATTGGTTATTTATATAAAGCTGATGAGAAAACAAGTGTTTTATCTGAGGGCTCTGACTCTCTTAAAGGATATTTGGCTCGAGGACAAAATACTTGTTGGAGCACTCACTTAGGTGTGTCTTTTATTGCACTACTTTGTTCTGTGAACAGAAAAACATGTATCAGATTCTTTTTTATTATGTATCTTTGCTCTGTGTGTCAGCAAGTATTGGGAGTAGAGAGACAAATTGATTTTGTGAACAAATATATCCAAAGCTTTCTGCTGTCACTCAGAGCCATCATGCAGTGAGGTTCTAGACATGGTAAAAATATGTAAAACTGGGAGTCAGCAAGTAAAACACAACTTGTTTCAAGGCTCAACAAGCATTAATTTATGGAGCAGTAAAAAGGATGTAAGTACTAAGAATATCTGTAATTCTATGCTAGGTATGAACACGGTTGAGGGAGTACATAGAAATATACTTATTTTAAGAGCAAGTGACAAAACAAAGATGGTCAGGATGATGTGGAAAGGAGTGAACAAAAAGAAAGGTTACCATTCAGCATCTGATTTTTTGTAAGTCAGTGACCAGTGCAGGCCATCCCATGGAAGGTGCTCAAGCTGTGTGTTACTGATAATTTCTCAACTTACCTTACAGTAAAAAGCTGTTGGAGTAGTTCAAATCTGTAATTTATTTGACTCTGTAAAGGCTTTAAAAATCTTACCAAAGATTAAAGAAAGGCATGCAAGCAAGCAGATAAAATGAGCCATTATTTAAAAGTCAGTGTGGGTGTGGTGCTTGACCCATTTAGAATATTAAGTACACTGCCTTAAAGTATTGAATATATATTTTCATTATATATTGAGTGGCCAAAAATATCTTAAAAGCCTTTTAAGGTAGTGTCTAATTACATCTCTTTCCCAAAAGTGGGCCAGGGCTTACGTAGGCTGCTTTTACAACGTGGGCCCCTCCTAAAAAGAAAATCCCAAGTGTACAGAAGGAGCTGACACAGCAAAGGGTCCAAATCCTGTATGTCGTGATATCCTTTGATTTTGATATGTCTAAACCTGGAGCAGCAGCCACAGGCTGTGGCCTAACATATATTAATGACAAAGTGTCTTGAACTCTTTGTCTTCAGTGCTGCAAAAGTGTGATGATGATGATGGTGGTGATGATGTGTACTGATGAAACTTCCTGTTTCCCATTACGAGAGCAACAGAAGCCTCTGATGACAGGAGGGAGGCTCCAGGTTACTTCCCACAACCCAGGTCTGTGTAAGAACCGAGGAGCAACATGATCTGAATGTGATATAAGGAAGCACCTAATGCTGATAGTGGTGAAAAGGGAAGGAGTGAGCAAAGATTGTTACAAGACCCTCTCTTTGTTCAGTTAAGACCTTAATTGTTATACCTTTTATTAGTTGCAGGGAATTATAAAGTTGTAAATTACAAGGTAATTTGATGAGTTATAACTGCGTGGACATTGGATATAGGTTGAAACTGTAAAAGTAAGATACTGAGCAAATAAGCTTTAATACAGCGCTATTGTGCATCTCACCTCTCCCTCTCAGAGTTTTTTGTAATGTTCTTTCCAAACCCTGAGCTTCAGGAGTGTATTCTTAGTAGGCAAACTTTTAGGTATTCCAAGACATTCCAATGCACTGGAGGACTTTTATTGTATAACAATCTTTTTTTTTTCCTCTATGAGGTGACAGTGGTTATCTCTTGAAAAATTGCCTAATCCCTTCTCTGTTTTATCTCCAGATTCCCTCTGAAAACTGTATCATTATAAATTATAATGAAACTCAAAAAGTGACCAGAATAGTAATTGAAAGAAGATTTGGCATCTTCAAAATGAGACTTAGATGCTCAGATAAATGTGGTGGAACAGAACCAAACTGCCCTTCATGTGAGTTCAGAGCAGCCCTGGTAGGTGCACCTTATGTAATACAGCCATTAAACATGGTTCATCTGTAAAGATGAAGAGGAAGCATTTTAATGAGTCAATCCAAATTACTGAATTAAATGACCATAATGATGTAGACTTGGAAGATTCCATGTGCTTAGACATGGGACTGAAGCACAGGAGAGGAGATGCTGGCTCGGGCTCATGCAGAGACCTCCCTCGTGCTCGCTCATATGTACCCTCTGAGCTTTCTGTGGCTTTACATTTCATCTGAGAACCATTTTAGTAAAATGGAAATTAGAAATGCCATCTTTCAGTGCTTAAAGGAAAAGAGAGTTGCAGACCAGCAGACTACAGTCTCAGGCAACAAATGGTTTCCAAGTTCTTTATGCCAAACAGCAGGTCTGGGGACTGCTTGCTCTCACCTCCTGCAGTCTGCTCAGTGAATAAGAAGGCTCCAGCAAATGCTGTAAAATTAGGTTCCTAATTCCCACTCCTTGGAGTGGAGTGTGAGTTTGAAATCCCTCAGACAGAGCGGCCTCCAATGCAGATCTTCCCAGGCTCTTAAACAGCAGGTCGACTCTGCCCCTTCTCTGGGGTTACTGAGGGAAATGAGACCAGCTGCTTCTTTTTGTCCTCCCTGTCCCGTGCTGGGATGTGTCCATGATCTCAGGTTCCTCAGGTGAGGAAGGCTCTGGTTTTGATTTCCACGTAGCCTCGGGCTGTGTGGTGGATTGGCTCTGTCTGGGCACTGGGTGCCCACAAAGCCACTCCATCACTTTCTAGGGGAGAGAAAATGTAGTGAAAGGATCAAGATAAAGACAGGGAGAGACCACTCACCAAGCAGTCCTCCATGAACTTCTCCAGCATGGGTCCTTCTCACGGGCTGCAGTTCTTCAGGAACTGCTCCAGTGTGGGTCACAAGTCCTCCCCTGGGGTAACAAGTCCTGCCAGCAAACCTGCTCCAGTGTGGGCTTCTCTCCACGGAGCCACAGCTCCTGCCAGGATCCTGCTCCAACACAGGCTTTCCACTGGGTCACAGCAACTTTTGGGCATCTCCCTGCTCCGGTGTGGAATCCTGCAAGTGCTGCAGGTGGATCTCTGTTCCCCCGGGCCTCCCTGGGTGCAGGGGCACGGCTGCCTCACCATGGGCTGCACCTCGGGCTGCGGGGGAACCTCAGCTCCCAGTCCTGGGGCACCTCCTGCCCCTCCTGCTGCTCCGACCTGGGGTCTGCAGGGCTCTTCCTCTCACACATTCTCACTCCTTTCCCCAGTGCAGTTACTGTTGCCTTGTTTTTTCCTCTTCTTACACACATTGTCCCAGAGGTGCCACCACCATCTCTGATGGGCTCAGCCTTGTTCAGGGGCAGGTCTATCCTGGAGCCGGCTGGAATTTGCTCCATGGACATGGGGGAAGCTTCCCACAGCTTCTCACAGAAACCACCTCTGTAGCCCCTCTGCTACCAAAACCTTGCCACACAAACCCAGTTCAGGCTGCAAGTAGCCAGTGCTGCAGTCAAGGAGATCCTGCTTTGTGCAGCGTGGGGAGGACATGTGACTTGCAGCTTCTTAAGAACCAAAATAGTTTGGGTACAACAATATCCCTCTATGAGGAACTGGGTCTTACAATCAGGTAAATACCTAAGGCAGCCAAATTCTTCATCAACTCTTCTATTTCCAAATTCGTCATGGTCCTATAAGGTCAAACACCCTTTTCCCAGACAAAACCCTCTACTAGTGAGAGTTACAGACATAATTTTTCACACCAGAAATTTAAATAGAGGGAAGAAAAAGCTTTCAGCCCTAGACTTTTCTATACTTTAAAAAATCAACTCCAAATTATCTAGGTATGAGAGACTAAAATAGGCAAGGTATTGCAGCTTTTCTGGAAAAGCTCATGTTAAAGGACCCCACTATTCAGTTATGCATAAAGTACAGTAAGCTCCTCTATGAATAGTATTAAAAGACTTACCTTTCTGTGGATTTCTGTCCTATATTTTCTAAGGATTCCCCTCAAAATCTTAAAGAAACCCCAGCTTTTATTGCGGCCAGGTTTTTGACCCCCTTGCTGCAAGAAACGGCACGTGCTACATAAAGCTTTGTTCGTGCCAATTGTCCTGCTAATACACATATGCTGTCAGACCAGCTGGCTGTTGGCAAACAGGGGAGGTAAATGTCATGTTCTTTCCTGTCCCTTTTCTCAGGACAGCCCAAAACTATTTCTCTGTGAACAGCACAGTAGAACTACAGTCCATTGACTCAGTTTTGCTTGGAGAATCTACAATATAGTAGCACGTTAACAACGATCAGAGGGTCAGACATATATACAGAAAGAAGGATGCACACTGCACTCAATTTCTGATGAGAAATTTAAATTTTCTTGTTTTAATTAAGTGTTCCCAACTTAATCTAAGTGATATTACACAGGAAATGACAACATGTCTTTAGAGTTAGTAGGTTTTTTTCCTTCTGTTAAAATGTATTTATTTCTTACCAATGAGAAATGAAGGGCCAAATCATCAGATGGGAGAAAGATGTGTTATTCCAACTAAGAACAAATCAATTTGTACCAGATTTATATCTGGCACTTGCTAGTTCTGGTCTGCTTATCTGCCCATGTGAAAGGAAAAGAAATCCTCCTACCTCATTTTGTCAGGACTATCTTGTTCAGGATCCATTTGACCTCCTCCTCCACATTCACATTTGTGAGTTCTTAGCCCAAATCAGGTCCATCAGCAAAGTGAGAGGACTGTGGAGTAGTGAGGGAGTTGTGCTTTGACATTTGGGGGGGTCATTCGCAGTTGTGGGGTGAGCAAGGACAGATGTTACTGCAGGATTAATTGTGGTACATAAAAACCTGTGTTAGAAAATGTGTTGAAAATGTTTGCTGTAGGAAAAAAAAAACCTGAGGAATGTTCTCTGCTGCCGTGGACTGGCTGGGCTGTACAAGACATCCAGAATAAATGTGGCTGCTGAGCAGCCAGTGACACCACATGAAAAGAGCTTTAGCAGGGGAACAAAAGCGATACTGTTTTATCTTCGCTGCTGATTAAAGTCTGTAAGTCCTGTAGCTACAAAATTATGCACATTTTAAACAAAAGCCTGCACCATGTCACAAGCAAGAAAAACAAGTCACAGGGTGCAAGGCGAAGCTTTCCTCCAAGGCACTGATGGTTAATCAGTCCCTCTCTCACAGCGACCACAGTGTCATCTGAGCTGTGGACTTACTGCTCTGGGCCAAGCAGTTGCCATAATACAGCTGTTTAACACTTCCCTGTGCTCAGCTGAGCCCCGATAAATACTGAGTGTGGAGCAGAGAGAAGGTTTTTTCATAGATACTACCTCCCAGTGAAAGCTAGGCTTACTCTGAAATGACTCACCAGACCCAGCATCCCCAAATGGGGAAAAAAAAAAAAGCCCTCAAACCCAGAAAACCAGACATAAAAAAAAAAATTAAAACAGGATGCCATAAGAAACATTATCAATGACTCCTGTTAAAGTCACTCTGCAGAAAAGATTTAGTATAGCACAAAAATCAGTCACAGTTTTAAACAGGTACTACATAACAGATAAGGAGACCTGGAGACACTCTGGAGGGAGTTTACTCAGTATTAAATGATGATGAAACATCTGTACATTCCATCCATCGCTGATTATGTGAAAGAACATTTGATTCGGCAAATTACAGAGAGGCCCAACCCTTCAGCTTTTACAGAGGGGAAAAAACCAGGTCATCCAGCCTTGAAAATATTAAATTTTTTCTTTTGTGTACACAGAAGCAAAGTTATGTACTGCTTTTTTTGTGTACAAGGCTCTTTCTGAACAGCTAGCCATTAAAAATATCAGTTGTTCTCCTACAGTGAAGGGTTTTCAAGTATACCAGGAAAATGTGTTTTATTCTTTTAAAAAATCATTTAATTAAAGATACAAACAGATTCAGATCCTGCATCTAAAAGGCTTGAGATTTTACACTGCCAAACTCAAACCTGTTCTTACAGCTGTGATCTCAACTTCTATCCTAACTATTTTTCCTTCCTAAAGTTCATGCAGAACCATCCATAACACAGACCCTCTGTGAAGTCTTCTTCTATCCTTATCCATTTCATAGTGCTCTGTTCATGTTTATTGACTCTTTTTTTTTTAATTAGGTCCTTTTCAAAAAGCACCTTTCGTTACTAGGTTTCTACCAAAGCAATTAGTTGGTGACATCTGGCAACAGAACCCCCCCCTACAACAGACAACTATGAAGTACCCCCTAATTTTGTAAGTTTTCAGTCTCATCCACAAAATAACAAAGATCCTGAATTTTAAGTTATCATAATATTATAGAATGGTTTGGGTTGGAAGGGACCTTAAAGACCATCCGGTTCCAAGCCCCTGCCATGGGCAGGGACCCCTTATACTACGAGGTTGTTCCCCCATCCAACGTGGCCTTAGACACTTCCAGGGATCCAGGGGCAGCCACAGCTTCTCTGGGCAACCTGTGCCAGGCCCTCCCCACCCTCACAGGGAAGAATTTCTTCTTAATATCTAATCTGACCTTGCCCTCTGTCAGTTTAAGTTATCCCACAGCCAAATCTTTGAACGTGAGCTGAAGTAAGTCAGTCCTAGCCCAAGTATTACTAATTGTGTCTGTAAAACCTGCTTCTTTGAATACCTTCAAGATCAAAAGTCTGATTAGTCTTTGCTTAATCTGACATGAAACTGTGTTTCTTGAAATTCCTTTTCAGTCTGAATAAAGGCCACAACACAGGAGCGATGTTGTAACAAAGGCATTTTGGGAGCGTCAGAGAAGCATCACCCAGTTGCCAACCATTTTTTCTGCTTCTACCGTGTACAGAGTTCAAGACAAAAGTTACTTTGAGAACTTGAATCAGGTTACAACATTTCCAAAATGCACAGCTAAGCAAGAAATGTCATTCGCTCAAGCCACCATCAAAATGTTTCTCATTACGTCCCAGACTAATTACATTACCCCATCCCTTTTAAGTAGTGGTTTTAAAAGCACAACACTTGGCTCAAAATTGATTCCTTATTTTTAGGCAATTCTTCCTATCAGCTGGAACCGACAGTGTTTAATCGGGTGATAAGTTTTCACATGGAATTGCTGATTATAGTCCCAAACCTGCAAAGTGCTGCAGGATCAGAGGGGGAGGGGAGAATAGAATTGGAAAATGAAAGGACCAGATCACTTCATCCTATAATTCATCCAGGAATAATTAGTGCAGTTATTTTATATTATGTCCTACGGATATACTGAAACTCTCTGTCCTCTGTGTGATGTCAGGAAAGGACACTGCAGGTCCTAATTGAAAATAGGCCAGAAATTTGAGACCATTGCTCCCCACCAGCATTTCTGCCACTGAGCTGGACATTCCCATAGAGCTGGGAAGTTCTGAGTCTTCAGAACGTGTCATATACTTCAGGTCAGAAGCATTGGAGACACATCTGATGCTCTGCCATTATCTTTTTTTTCTTAAATAATTAGGCTGTGATGGCATGAAGAAGCCAACCATCCCTGGAAGTGTTCAATGCCAGGTTGGATGGAGCTCTGAGCAACCTGGTCTAGTGGAAGGTGTCCCTGCCCATGGCAGGGGTTTGGAACCAGATAATCTTTAGGATTCCTTCCAACCCAAATTGTTCTATGGCTCTATGATTCTGTGGTCGTTCCAGAAGCAAAACCAAGAGCTTTGGATAGACAGGACCTGGGAGAGCAAATCCTGACTCAGTGGGAATATTGTCTTCCCAAATGCCAGTTTGCAAACAAACATACATACACACACATATTTATATCTACCCATTTCTCTGACTGCACTAGATACCAAGAGAGCTGCTCCTTGGTTGGATGTTTTGTTTTCTCTCCTACACCCATCTCCCAATAGCAGCCACATGCAGTCAACCTGATGTTCCTCACATAATTGCACACTGGTGCCCAATATTGGCTTTGAGAGCAATTTAAAACATACCAAAAGGAGAATTTTTCTGTCCAAACCTTCTCCAACATTTTTCAGACCCTTAAGCTTACACCTTAACTAAATTTTCTGATGTTTATTGTCTCGCTAAAGCTCTAAGCTAATGGGTAGAGATAAATCCTTGAAGGAATATATCATCTCTTGCCAACATTCTTGGCACAATTTATGTTCTTGTTAATAGTTTTGTACTTATACATTAAACAGCCCTTAAGTGCTTCCAGTTGGCTGTATAAATATGATTTTTATTCATGTGAATATTTCAGTGTATTTGTTATGAGATACCTGATCTAAATTTAAATCTGAAAAGGACAGAAAATAAAGACAATTTCCATCCTGTTCTGGCCTTTGGTTTGGAATATGAACAAAAAATCCACTCTGAGGTCCAAACATTTTCGTGGCAGGTGTTGCACAAACACTAAACAGAGGCATCGTTGCCCAGCAAACTTCACAGATTAAGGCAAAAAAACACAAAACAGGACATAAAGTCTGAATTTGCACGTAAATGAACTTAGCAAAGAAGTATTAAAACATTTTCTGTTCCATTTAGGTCCCTGAGTGTGGGAAGTTTTTCCTTTCAAATCTTTTTGATGGAGACAAAAAGAAGCTGAATCATGTCAAGCAAAATATGTGCATAATGTGTGAGAAAAGGACAAAGCTAAAAAGGATAATTTTAAACTAAAAACAATGTGTAAAAAAATCAAGTTCTTTGTAATAAAAAATGGAGTTTAAGAAACATTCTGAATTGCTTTGTTTAGGGTCAAGCAAATACTTTTTCAAGTCAAAATAATTTAATCTTCCCTTTCATTTTTTTGCCAGACTGACTAGAAATGAAAGTAAAATGAATTATCAAAAGCAAATATTACAGACAGTGGGCAATAACAAAAATGAAATGAGGTAATTAGACATTTCTAGTATTTTTGTTGTTGCCAATGAAATGGTAGAGGTTGGAAGTAAACAAGAAGCAAATGGAAGACGTGAGGAGATGTGAGTGGTAAACCAGGATGGAAAGAAAGGTGAGGTAACAGATGTTCGGATTTCAGCAGGGAACTTCTCCTGTGTTTGAAGAGTAGTCCAAGGTCAAGTGTGGACATACAGGATAAATTGACAGCTGGACAGTAAAGTCTGAAATATTGGGAAAGGTCAGAGTCCTAGTAGATAAGTGACTCAAACGGGCTGGAGCTGGGGAACAAAAGGGTTTGACTTTAGAGGCAAGAATCTACTCTTTCGTAGAGAGGTGCAAACGGAGGCTCATCTCAGTTATTCTGATTTTGGCAAGTCCCCCATATTTGCAGGTCGGTCTCTTTTCAAAGGTAACAAGAGACAGGACAAGAGGAAATGGCCTCAAGTTGTGCTGGGGTAGGGGGGGGGGTTAGGTTGGATATAAGGGATAATTTCTTCATGGAAAGGGTTGTCCAGCCCTGGCACAGCTGCCCAGGGCAGTGGAGTCCCCATTCCTGGAGGGATTTAAAACCTCTGTGGATGTGGCACTTGGGGGACATGGGTTAGTGGTGGCCTTGGCAGTGCTGGGGGAACGGTTGGACTGGATGATCTCAGAGAGCTTTTCCAACCTTAATGATTCTGTGATTTTATATAAGAAGTAAAAATACAGAATGACATGGATTTAAACATGTCCCATTTGTTTTCCTCCCTTACCCCAGTTTTGCTGTCAAACCCCCTGTGGGATTAGGCTGCCCAGGGTGGTACATGAAGCATGTGGTTTCCAACTCACTTTTCAAAGCAGTTCTTATTTGCCAGAGAGGAGAAAATAATTAAATATCATATTTCCAGGGCTGCTTCTAGGCTACAAGACATCTACAGTGTAATCTGGCTGTTATTTCCCATTGCCACCAAGGTCACACCTATCTGGCAGAAAGCCTGGATTAAGAAGGGGCTGTTCTACTTCACATATTTTAGCTGTTCAGAGTTTAAACATTATTTCGCTATTGTGTGGACAAAGATTACGGTGTTTAAAAGCCACGTTCACTCCCAGATCATTTATTTGCTTTATTATAGTAAATTTACATATTGATCTTTATTACAAATTATCTAACATGATGTTTTGCATCCGTACTCTGTCATGCAGGGCTCTGCACAGCTGTGAGAGCAGAATGCAGAGTAGGTATTACAGCATATAGCAAACAATGTATTTATATTAGCACAAATATAATTTAGATTTATATATCATATAGAATTATATATGTTTGAAGAAAGAGTTTTCCTGGGAATCTCATTGCCTGTAACACTTGGAAAATACTTTCTTTAGTTGGTGGGTTTCTGTTTGGTGTTTTTTATTTCATTCCTCTTTCATGAAGATTTATTTCTCCCTTAAATTAATTTTTTTTGCAAATTTCTCAGAAGTTTTCTACCTATTATACACCTCTACTTTTTTTTTCTTTCTTTCTTCTTTTTTTTTTTTTTTATAATCTCATATTTCTTTGCTTTTGGAAGGATACCATAATGCTAAAGCAGCCATGCTGTTTTCATTGGCCCTTTCAATGAAGGAAAATACAGTATGACATAACAAATAGACATAGAAGAAAAATTAAGTACTATTTCTCAGAAGAACATAGAAAAGTAAGGCTATATATATATGCTTAAGTCATAAAAATGACTTGATGCATATTTTTATTTCAGAATCTGCAGGAAGATGGATCCCAGCCCATTAAAACTAAAATTTCCAGAAAGACAGGCACTCTGATGTATCATCTGTCAAGGTAAAGAGACTAAGAACCTTTAGCTGACTGATATGATGGATTTTCACTTTTTTACTTGCTTTAAGAAGGAAGAAAGTGTGGAGCTGAACAGCTGGTAACATTTGCTAAAAGATTATGGTGCTGAGATTCTGATTTAAATTTGACTTCTTGCTCGTAAACACATGAACAACACATGAAATGTTCCTATTCCTTAACATATTTCCACTTGAAAAGAATTATTCAACTGCTTCCTATATAAAACCCATGTAGGATTAAAGATCATAGAGGTCTCCAACTGAAAAAAAAAACACATGTATTTCCTGTAAAAGGAAGTCATGTAAGAGGCACAAAGCTTTCTTCAGGGTAGCTGCTACCACCTTCTGTAAGACTGTTGAAACACATGTAAATGAGAAGAAAGGTTAAAAAGATATATATACATAAAATACTTGGCAGTAAAGTAAGACTCTTCCCTAAATTGTCTCCTTTAGGCTTAGAGCTACAAAAGCCTTTCCTCATATACATGACAGAATAGCCATGTGAAAATATCTCTGATTACTCCACCAGATGATGTGGATTGGAAATATTTTAGATGTTGTGTGACAGTGCTGTCACAAATACTGTTACACCTTTTGTACATGCAAGTAAAGAGAGCAGCCTGTGGGATTTGCAGCCTTTGACCAATCAGGATCTAAACCCTGCTGGCTATTTTGGCAAATTTTAGAGGAAAATACTTGCTCACTAAAGCCAGATCAAGACCACCAAACCTGTTCAGTTATAAAAGCAAATAAACAAGTGAATCAAGTCCTGGTGTTTTCCAAGCTTTGTTATCAGATGGTGTCTATGAAACAGCCACCTCGAAGGGAAAAGCTGAACCAGCATGTGAAACCGTGATAAAAATAAATCAAAGAATCATTTAGGTTGAAAAGACACCTAAGATCATCAAGGAAGACTATTTTTATCTTCTTCTGAGAGGAGTCTTTGCAAACATAATGTGAACATGCTCCATCAGAACTCTAAAAACCTAAATAAAATCTGGATCATAACTGGGTGAGTGACCAGACAACATCCCTACGCCACTTGTCCACAAGAGCTTTGAGTGATAAAAAACAATAGCAATGAAGGACTGATTTCACAGAGTGTTCTGAGTTATTTGATGAGGTGGCCTGATTTAAGCTACAGAAAACGCCAGTGAAACCAGGGAAGGTCATACAACAGGAGCAGAAAATATGACAGATATTTCAAATATGAAACCGCATCTTGCAAAGCAGAGAGTCTAGAGGAGTGTTTGGATTTATGGAGGTCTGGAAAGCCTTTTTTACAATCAAAGACTAAAAAAGATCAGTTTGTTTAGTTTGTCGGAGAAGAGATTATGATTAAGTCACCTTCTGATCTCTAAGTAGGAACATGGAGAGAAGACTTCTGATAATGGAAAGCCCTTTAATCTAGCTGACAGAAGCATGGCAAAAGCCAATGGACAAAATCACTTAAATCATTTTGGAAATAAAACACACATTTCAAAACCGTGGGGGTTCTGTGTAACAAATTGCTAAAGCAGGTTATTGATTCCCCATCAATTTAAGTCTTTAGTGGGGATGTTTTTCTAGAAGAGCTCCAACGCTGTCCAAAGTTATACCCTTGATGCAAGAAGTGCTCAGTGAGAGTGTGTCTTATGCAACTGTACCAAAGATCAAACTAGGTGAAGATAATGGTGTATATTCTGAGTTTATAATATATAAATCTGCAATATTAGGCCATGATTTATGCACTTCTGCAGCTTCTGTGATAAGCTGTGTTGCCCTCTGTGGAAAATTAAAGTAGAATCTATTGTTTTCATTTCATGGCGTCCTCCAATCTAGCTGGCTGGTTTGTGCCTGCTGAAAAGGAGAGTTGGTGGCATTTAGTGCTCAGAAACATACGTTTCTGGGCTTCATTTTGTACACTACAGCTCTCAGATTCTAAGAGTTAATATCTTCTGTTCTTCATTCTCCCACGCACGTCACTTGAAATACCCTCATAAGCTTCATTTCTGTGATGTGATGGGCCATCTCTGCATCTATTGCTGCAGCTGAAGTTTTGGATGCAGTTTCAAAAGTCTCAAACAGGAGCAATCTGTGTGGGAATATCACAGGATATTGCTAAGAAGAAACATATTGAGAGTCAGATCAGTTTACTGAGTAACTGGCAAGAATTTGACAGCATTTGCTAATAGCAGTAGTTTATGATTGATTTGTTTAGTAAAAAAAAAAAAAAAAAGTAAGATAGGGTGTTTCCACACAGCAAAGCAAATGTAGATATTCAGCTTATGGGGGGGGATGGGGTGGGGGGAAGGTGTATTTAAGTTGTGTTCTTAAAAGACTTTACGGAGCAGAGGTTTGGTAGCAGAAACCTTCAGAAAGGATACATCAGTGCTAGTAAATAGAATTGGTGAGAAGTGATTTTTAACAAATAATGCAGGAACTGGCAGCAATTTTAACGAACAGTTCTGCTGGCAGGGAGTGACTCACTCCAGCACAGTAAAGACTTTGTTCTTCTAGTACTTTCACTCACATTAGGAGCCTGGTTACCTGAAATCATCCCAGACATAATGGCCCACTTTGAAAGAGCAGGAAACATTAAACAGATTGGCCAATCCAGGGCAAATAACCATACTAAAATTTATTGAAAGGCAGTTCACCAAACAGCATATCCTGCAGTTAAATCCAGTGGGTTTTGCTTTGCACATACCCGGACTCCAGCCTGTGTAATTTCAACTCAATTACTTGATTCTGTAAAATATGTCTTTCCAAGACTGTAAAACTGGGAGGCATTTTGGGGGGAGGACTACAGAAAGACAGAAGCAACAATAAAATTCTTGTTCTGTAAAGGGGAGGGAAACCAGTACACCAACAGGATGATTCATCCTCCTTAACTTCAGCCATCCAAAAGGTAGGTGTTGAATTAAAGTTAGTCATTCCTTTTCTGTCACTTGTGGAGGAAGATGTATCCTGCCTGCTCTCAATAGCTGCTTTGGGAACTGCTGTCTTGAAAGACTTCCCTCTCTCCGTTGCCAGTGGAGGATACCCAGGGGAGCAGCCAGTAGAAAACTACGTCTTCCAACCTAAATCTAGACAGGATTGCCCTATCTCTAGGTAGCCCAAAGAAGCTGTGGCTGCCCCATCCCTGGAAGTGTCCAAGGCCAGGTTGGATGGGGCTTGGAGCAACCTGGTCTAGTGGAAGGTGTCCCTGCCCATGGCAGGGGCTGGGACTGGATGATCTTTATGGTTCCCTTCCAGCCAAACCATTCTGGGATTCTAAGAAGTCTCTTCTTAAGGCCCATTCTCTGCTGAAACCGAGGCTCTGGAGTTTGGGCTGTTCCAGGGACATGTACCAGGGTAGGTTGGTTTCAGGGCATGCAAAAGTGTCAATTAAAAAAATAAATAGAAGAGAAATCAAGGGATAGCCAGAGGCAAAGTAAAAGGAACCACAAGACCTCAAGAATCACACTTGGCCTCTTCAGCCTGTAGTAAAATAAAAGAGCATGATCCTTGTCTCCATGAATTGAAGCAAGATAATTAATTCTGCCCAAGTGAGGTGATTCAACCAATAGACTGAGGTTTCGGGGGAAAAACTGGAAAAATCACCAAATAAAGTCTAATAAAAAAAGGAAAAAGAAGTTTGGATTGGCATTGAATTGGATTGTCATGGGCAAGAAACAAGAGCTATTGTGCAGCAGGAAAACCATGGCATAGGTGACATCACAAGACATCCCTGGAGGAGTTTAAAAGCTGTGTGGATGTGGCACTTGGGGACATGGGTTGATGGTGGCCTTGGCAGTGCTGGGCGAATGTTGGACTTCATGATCTTTTCCATCTTAAATAATTCTGTGATTTCCCTTTTTAACAGCTCTCTGTTACAGCATGATTTACTGCAGGGTTTATATTGATTTACAATTATTAGACAGTTATTGTAATTTATGTTGATAAAGCAATAAGGGAGTACTGAAAATATTTATTAAACATGAGAAACTTTGTAGCACTTGGACATTAATCAAAGTTGATCATCTACAATGTATGTGCTAATAAACCATTAGTGAATATTTAACCTGTAAACATGATACAACAAGCTGACAGATCACCTCCTTCAGGAACAGTGAGACTTTGTGGGAATTTTGAATTATTTAGCTTGTGACACAGCACAGGATTTAGGAGTGGGAAGCAATTTTACTGTGTGATTTTCATTTTTAGTGTCTGAGTTCCTGAAGAAAAGAGTGATGGAACTAATTTTGTTTCCTGTTGATTTAAACATTAGCAATCCTGGGGTTTGCAAAAACGTTCAAGATAGTTGTAAGGGTGAGTCAGATTCTCTATTGGGTAATGTAATCTTTGATTTTAATGCAGAAATCATAATAAAATAGAAAAGCCTGAAGGAACTAAAGCTTCTGAGCACTTTGTTTCAGATGTCAGAGAAAGAAGTGTTAGGGGTCAGTTTAGCATTTCCATAGGTGACCTGATTAATTGGAGATTAAATGATCGTTTGTTCAGTAAACGGTGCAGAAGACTGGGCTCGCTTTTCTGACCAGCTGAGCTCATCCCTTGCTGGGCAGATCTCCAGGGTAGGAGACTGTTCTCCTGCTTGCCCTGTCCTTGGAAAGGTGGAGGGGTGCTGGAAGGGACGCTGCCTGAAAAGGAGTTAATCCATGAACGCCTCCTGGTTGATTAATTTTCTGCTTCGACTCATTTTAATTCTCATTCTGCTGATTGCTTCCTTTCAGGAAGGGCATTTGTAGAAAGGTTATCAGCTTCTTGGAAGGGCATACCAAAGCTCCCAAGCACAGATCTAGCCCACATTTCCAAATGAAATGAGGTGTAAACAGCTGCAGACAAATCCTGCCTTTATTGGTGTGAGTGAGAGTTTTCAGAGAATGACAGAATGGTTGGGGCTGGAAGGAACCTCTGAAGAACATTTAGTCCAACTGGGCTCTGTGCCACTGGTCCCAACCTTTTGAACTCAATGAAGATGGTCAATGAAGACCAGAATTTGCCCCTAAGCAAAATGTTTCAGCTCTGAGCAAGATGCATATTACAAGCAGCTAAAAATGGTTGCTTTTAAACTAGGACTGGGCACAGGAGGAGATGGGCCATTACAGACCATATTCAGTAGTGGTGGGACATATCATGAAAACCCAACAGCAGTAGAAAACTGCTTTTACCAGGGGAACATAATATGGGATGTGAAACATTAAGCTTTTTGATATGGAAAGTCACTACACAGAAGTCAGAGCTGTAATTACCAGAGGAAATCACAATATTATGGCAGATACCAAGGACACGTCTGATGCATTATGAGGAAGATTAGTATGAATTGCAAAGGCTTCCCTTAAAATGTCTTTACTAAAGATCATTCAAAACTTCCACCAGCACCTTATTTAGATCGGCTGCAAAAGTACAGCAAGTGCTAAAAATTTCTTCTGCAAAGTTTGGATCTGTGAACCATTAATATTTCCCTTAATTTAGCTTGTGTGCTACTTACAAATCAGAATTGCCTGCCCATGTAAATGGAGCTGTTGGAGGGAGTTATTCCCTTCCATGTAATGATTACTTTTGTTGTTCCCCACCACTCCACCAGTTACCACCACCAGACTATCCTGCTTACTCACAGGAGTGACTCTTCACAAGGATTTTTATTTCCCAATCACAATATTGATACAAAATACACTCCATTCTTCGTAGGTATTCATGGCACACACTGTAACAGTCCATCTGTTACCAACACTCTGCTCTGCAGAATGTTTAAACTGTGGGAATTAGGGGTAAGAATAGTTAGGATTTTTTTTTTTTTAATGATACTTGTCATTTTCTCAGCACAGTGGGCATGGGAGAAAAAGCAAAGCTGGCTTGATTGATGTGTTGAGTTTTAATATTTAATATTTGACTATTACTTTTAACATTAATAATATTTTAATATTATCAGCATGTACTGCCATAGCAGTACACGTAATAAATATATACACTGGGACTGTTGGCAGAGATCTGGTCTTAAAATGTTTAAGGTACAGAGATGTCCTCTTTAGTTCCTCTGAGGACCTGTTCATTCATGCAATTGATGATAGAGGTATAACCTGTCTGTCTTATTAAATTCCAGATCCAATAAGAGCAGCAGGGATGGTTCCCAAGCCTTTTCCCACCTCACGCTCGTGTCCATGATTCCTTTTACCATCTCACTTTGACACTCACAGATCTAATTCTGGTGTTCAATGCAAAGATGTCAAAGGGGAGAATACTGATACCCAACATGTGATGAAAACTTTTAGTTTATGTTGTTTAGCAAATAGATTCATAAACCAGTGCAAAGGTGCAAAAGATGATCCCCCCCTCCCCCCGCAAAAACCACATATCCGGAGCTTCCATTTGAATCCTGCATACCCTGGAGGATGTGGTGGTGAGAAAAGACCTTGAAGGTATATCCAGAGAGATATATATAGAGAGAGAGAGAGAAATATCACCAAATATATAGTGATTTCCTCCATGGCAGCATTTAAAAAGGAAATAAAAGAAGTTAATTCGCTACGTGCTTCAAAGTGGTAAATTTTAGACAGAAATGCTGCTTGCCTCCAACATTTTTATGAGTTCCAGGTGGAAGTTCTATGGCCTCTGTGATTCAGCAGTATCTTGGGACAGCACAGCCCATCGAAAGCTCAGGAATTATTCCAATCTTTCCTTTCTGCTGCCAGTACAATACTCAGCCAGCAATTCCCGAAGCCTCCCTCCAGCATTTCTCTGTTGGATCCACGTAACATGTCAAAGGAATGATTTTTCTCTTTGATTACTGCAGTAAAATAAAAAGCACTGAAAAAGCAACATCTCAAAAACTTACAATCGCAGCTACATGAAAAATCCAGCTCCCTGCAAAAAAAAAAAAAAAAACAAAACCAAAAACATAATAACAAGGGAGTCATGGCTGTAACTCCTTGTTACAGCACTTTGGTATAACAATGGCATTTGGGGACCCTTCCAGCATGAAAGACAGGAAAAGCAAGTCAGCAATCAACTTCACAGGCCAATAGGCTAAGATACATCAACTCTAACTTTAGTGCATTTGGACTCTGCAGAAGTTCCCTGTCTTGGCTGAACAGCAAAGGCTGGAGGAATGCAATATTTTCCTGTCCCGTTGGCTTTTTCTACCTCTTTCCAGCTGGTACTTAATAGTTAAAGCAGGAAATGGACTTCTGGCTCTAGAGGTCTAAAACGTGGTTATTGTTTCAAGTAACTGTAGACAAATATATATTTGTATATACATAAATAAATAAACCACACAGATAAACATAATTATAGACATATATTTTATATATATATACATATATACACAACTATAAGGTACAGGTGCTTAAGTTTTGCTAAACCAATTAAGAATCAGGCAACTAAATACCTCCTAGAAGTTTAGAGATCCCTTTCAACTTGTGGTACTGCCTTTACCCCCCCTCTTTTAAATTTCTAAGACAACAAGAAACATCTGTGTTTATTAGTGCTCTATTTTCAGCACTGCCAATTATGGGCTGTTCTAATTAGAGTCAGTGAGAGGTGCGGGCTTTTACTTCCCCTGTTAAAACATCATCAAATGAAGCAGAGCATTTTGTTCCGGCCTTCTTACCTGATCCAGCACATCACAGGTGTGGGGTGGTGAAGATGTGAACATGTTTTTTGAAGTCCTGAGAAGATGGGGGAGCTGGTCTTGGGCATTAAGAGCTACAGCCATTTGATTACTCTACAGGACAAAGTAAAGGGTGGAACAAGCACATGCTGACCCAGGGAGCACAGCGACACCACAAACAGTGCAGCCTCAGCTATTCAAGTCTGTAACTGCAAGAAAAAAAGTTCTTAAAGAGCTCAAGATAACTTCAGCCCAACAACTTTGTAGTCAGCATGACGTTTTCAATACAGCAGGACATTCGAGGTCAAGATCTCAGTATGCCCTGTTCAACACTTAATATTTCCCTTCCCACCCACTCTACCGTTCCTGCTCCTAGGCTTGGCTGGCCCCACACCACACTGAATTGGCAATTTTTTCTCTTTGCATTAAAGAACAAATTCAAAAACCAGCCATGGGTAAAACGGCAAGGAAGGGGATTTAAATCAGCTGGGAAATTCTGAGGTTGGAAATGGTTGTTTATAGCAAAGCGAAACTAATGGGTCTTACTGAGTAGCACAATATTCACATCTGCTCTCCTGCCCATATTCCCCATCAAACAGGACGGCAGTTACGCATTTGTCTGGGGAAGGATAATGAAGAAACTGTGAGTAGAAAACAAAGAGCTTGTTACCAGTCAAAGATTAGCCCATGTTTTAGCCCAGACATTTCCCTGCAAGTAGTATAGTCAGCAGAGCATAAAACTACGTTTTACTGTTCAAGGTGCATTCAAATACTGTAGCAATAGGAGAAAAATACACAACTTTTAACTAGACAGCAAAATAACTTGGATTTCTTATTTGTCTGGGAGATTAATTTACCCACATCTTGCCAGAAATTCAGTCAGAAAACAGATTTCTGCTTAGAGCTATTTGTTCCATCAAAGCCCAATGGATTGACTTGTGTCAAAAAGTGGGAAGGCAGTTCCAATTTATATACCAGGTGCATACTTTGGAGATCGATGATTAACTTGAGAAAATACAGAATGCTGGTTTTGAAAGAGTAGTGAAGTTACATATGGAGGAAGATCAGACCAGCGTTATACCCTGCAAAAGGCCATGAATGTAAGTCACCAGCTGTATATGCTGTTGACATTTGTTGTAGAGTAGACAGAAAGTGATAAAATATCATTCAGGATATGAGAGAATTGATTCTGTATTTCTGGGGGATGGTTTCTAATTAATCATTCAGGAAAAAAAAGAACACAAAAACTGCTGGTTCCCACTGGAAATACAGAACAAAGTTATTTAATGAGCCACCATAAAACACAAACAAGTTCAGCTGGCTTTATGCAGATAAACTCAAAGAACTTTTTCAAGATTATAGTTTAAAAACAGGGGCACACTTCAGAAGTTTTAATAACATTACCTCACCGTCCAGCTGTTTACATTGTACTTGCAGCTTCTTTGAAATGATGCCAAAATAAAGTAAATTTGAATGTTATCTGCAGAGAAGTTCTCTGTGGAATAATCACCAGAATGCTTTTCATTATAACACAATTATATCATCAGCGTCTAATGATCAGAATGCAGAGCAGCTGATTATTTTCATAATGCAATTACTTCATTCCATTTTAGAAAAGTCAGCTGCATGCAAACAGTTCTCTCCAAATACCTCATTTGTCTGATTAATCATATGATGGGAACTCCTCTGTCTTGCCCCTTCCTAAATGTTCACCTGTTTTCACTGTGAGCTAAGTTGGTCATTACAACATAACCACTCAGGAGGAAGGAGGAAGGTCCTTCCTTGGAATATACTCACTGATCCCAACAGCAGCTTTTCCCAGTAAGGCAAATGCAATTGTTCACAGAAATCTGCCCTTGCCTTTTTTTATGTATCCAAACCCCATGCTATGCATATAAATCAGGTATTTGTGCACAGGTTTTATTACCCTACAAATGCAGATAGCTGACATGATGCTCCCTTGTATACACACAGAAGCACTTGATGTGTCTGGTGGATAGTTTTTTATCCAGACATCTCCAAATAGCTGATTTGAACCCTCTGATCCTCACTGTCAATATGAACCTCTGAGGCTTTTGCTAATAACTGCTGTCTTTCATGTATATTTTAAAATAACTGTAATCCTTATGGAATGAACTGCATAAGAAAATATAAAAGGCTGCAGCATTTGATTGTTCAGCAACATCATTTATACAGAGATGCCGGAATAAAAAAAATCACCACTTCTAGGGACTTTCAGCTGAAGATCCGAAACCTTATTTATAAAAAATTTAGTACATCTTACATTTATTCCATTCCTTTTACAAAACTCACTGGCTTAAAGAAGACACGTGAGGGCCAATGTCCGGTTTCAGTATTGAGGCTTCTTTTTTTTTTCTGAGGTGCTTTGCTAAATTTCACAAATCTGAAATGAGAAGGCCAAGAATAGGATTACACCTCCAGACTGCTCATCCCTCTCCCAGATAGATAACCACGGTACCCTAAAGGATCAGTAACGCGCTCAGAAAGTGAGAACTTACAAAAGAAAAGATTTTAGGCAAGTCTACTGAAGCCCAGACATAAGAAGAATGATGTACTTGAAAGAGAATCTGAATTAAATGCTCATATGAGAAACAGACTTACGGGACTTTAAAAGGAAAATTATTGTAACAATTATAATGGTAATAACAATGCTATTAGAGATAAGATTCCTATTGTAAAGGCCTGTGTCATTTTGAGAGAATGATTTACTCATTTTCATTTCCTTAGACTGAAAGTATGCAGATGATCAGCTTTACTCCAAAGAGTTTCTCTGCAATTTGGAAGGGGAAGAAATTTATAAAATTGCAGCTAGTTATGCTTAAAATCTAATTACAGCTGTAGAATCCCCTCTGTCTAACATTTTATTTCATACTGGTCCAAGTCACATATTCCACAGCTGGGTTTCTCTACAGCTATTAGCACCTCTGCATTTTAATTTTGGTAGGTAAGTGATGAACAGCAAATCTAGGCTCGATTTTTAGACAGAACTTTTCACTGAATGCATTTTTACCAGTTCCTATTTAGGAAAACTAAAAATAACATGAAACAGCGGTAAATATAGAACCATAGAATCACAGAGTGGTTTGGGTTGAAAAAGACCTTCAAAGCCATCCAGTTCCCCTCCCTGCCATGGGCAGGGACACCTTCCACTATCCCAGGTTGCTCCAAGCTCCGTCCAACCTGGCCTTGGACACTTCCAGGGATCCAGGGGCAGCCACAGCTTCTCTGGGCAACCTGTGCCAGGGCCTCACCAGCCTTACAGGAAAGAGTTTGTTCCCAGTATCCATCTAACCCTGCCCTCTGTCAATGGTAAGACATTCCCCTTTGTCCTGTCCCTCCAGGCCTTGTCCCCAGTCCCTCTCCAGCTCTCCTGGAGCCCCTTCAGGCCCTACAAGGGGCTCTCGGGTCTCCCTGGAGCCTTCTCTTCTCCAGGGGAACCCTCCCAGCTCTCCCAGCCTGGCTCCAGAGCAGAGGGGCTCCGAGACTTGGAGAACTTCCATGGCCTCCTCTGGACCCTCTCTAACAGTTCCAGAGTTGTGCTGAGGATCCCAGAGTTGAGCTTGCCCTGACCAAGGTGCAACCCTTGCACTTGGACATGTTGAACTTCTTGAGGTTCTCCTGGGCCCACTTCTCAAGCTTACCCAGGTCCCTCTGGGTGGCCCCATCCTGAACTGCACCACTCAGCTTCGTGTCACCTGGGAATCCACTGGGAGTGGGAACTCAATCCCACTGTGTGTCACTGATGAGGACATTGAAGAGCCCCAGTCCCAAGGCAGAGCCCTGAGGGACACCACTCATCCCTGACCTCCACCTGGACATGGAGCCATGGACCACAACTCCCTGGTTGTGTCCATCCAGCCACTTCCTTATCCACTGACTAGTCCATCCATCATATTTGGATGTCTCTCCCATTTGGAAGAAGGATGTCATGTGGGGCCATATCAAAGGCCTTATAGAAGTCTAGGTAGATGATATCTGTTGGCCTTCCATGGGTATATCCCTGCCTATGCTTTATCCAAAAAAGTATGGACCCCACTTAGGAGAAATGATTTGTTTTAAAACAGCTTCCACCTCCCCCTGAACATTTCTGAACAAAAGACTTGTCAATATCTAGTACACATTTTTCCCTGCATCCAAAAAATCCCCTTCAATACATGAGAGATGGTTCTGCCTGGTGGGGGACCTCACATCAGGAGCATAAAACCAAATAACCAGCACATCTTGTCTGCACTGTGGATTCCAATTCAATGCGTTAAACTAGTTGAGCTGGCTCTTTATGCAGCTCAGTTATAGATTTGAAGAACTTCTGTAAAAGGCTTTACCTAAAACCAATGTAATTGGGGGAAAATGGCAAAGGAGAAGAAAACAGCTGAAAGACAGATAAAATTCAAAGGGAGATTTTGTCTGTGCTGTAGGAGGGTCTGCACATCCTTGCTGGGTGGCCTTTACTGTTTTTTTAGATGCAAGAAAACATTTTGGGACACTCAAGCTAAAGCTGGGGATGCTCATGACTTGAGCTGTGGAAGCTACAACCCTTTTGTCCTCAGTGCATCCACTGCCGGGTTTCAGGAATTAATCAGGAGTCTCACATATGGAAAACATCCCACAGAATCAGTAGGACACTGATTCCTCCTAAACCTGGAGCCAGGCTGCCCCTGACCAAGCAGTAGGCAAGATGATGCCTTTTCCTTCCGTGTACTGGCAAGAAGATTTGGTAAATATAGAAATAAACTCTTCAGGATTCTCCTCCTTGGGATTCTCCTCCTCAACTGCTCTCATTCCTAGCAGCTCTGGGAGGCTGTTAGTTGAACGCCTTCCCAATTTCTTCAGCACTTTAAACCAAGCCATTTTCAGTTAGTCATTTTTTACACTGTTTTTTAAACACGTTGTCACCAAAAGATTGGCTGATTTTGTGATGAAACCCCCGCATTTGTGTCAAATAAAACAGTTAGACAGCAATTTTAGAAACATCTAAACAAAAAATACCTGGTTATGAGTACTTTGAAGGGCTTAAACTTTAAGGGAATGAAAAGGTCTTTTGGATCTTCCCAAAATAGTGTGGGAAACAGTTTGATGTAACATGTAATTCTGAATTACAATTTGTGTAATGTTCCTATCCTGCGTGGCAGGTCAAAATACAGTAATAAAGAAACCATCTGTACCCTTCATTAGGCGCTGTATGTGCATCTTGTTTAATGTGCACGTTACGCCGAGAGTGTACAAGGGAAATATTACCCTGTGCACATCTCTCTTTTCGCTCAACTGGACTTTTGCCACTGGTTTCAGAGAGAACATGTTATCTCCTAATTAGAGAAAGCCCAGCAAAACCAGAAAAATAGGTCGTCATGTTCAAAACAACTGCGATTCGATGCTTCTGGCCAGTTATTTTTGTACACTGTGATTAATTTAAGTTAATTTAATTTAGCTTGTTTTAATAATTGCATAACTTTTATCTGGATGCCCGTGCCAGATGGCTCAACCAGCCTTAAAACAGGAAGATGCTGTAATTGTGGCAGCCTAATAGCATTTATTTACTACAAGTCTGACTGTCTGTGACACTCATCAGAGCTCTGCAATATTGTGCTCTGCAGTAAATTGCTTCAGTGCACTTCACTTTTAGCCAAACAATCTTTTTCCTCTCCAAAATTATTTGAGAAAATGTGGGGGGTTTAATGCACTTTTCCCTTCTGTGCTTCTTTTGAGAACTCCACCAAGTCTCCCAGTTCTGGGGCACCAAAAATCATCAGGTTAAATTGGTGCTGGGCTCAGTTCCTGGACAGATCATTGCCTGGGTGACTTCTGTGCTTCAGTAACTATCTCATAACTACTTGCAAAACTAATATATCTTCAGATTGTTAAGTCCTTGATCCAAAATTGTGAAAGTACTCTACCTCTAATTTGTTACAAAAAATCTGTCATTTTAAAGACGGAAAATGAATAACTTTCTGCTCCTGATCAAGCACCATTTGCTTTGGTTTGTTTCTGCTCACAGTTAGGAAGCCAAAGTAATTTTTAACCTCAGATTTAACATCAGCAATTTCCAATGTTCCTCCTCTCAGACCCGTGAGTCTCATTTGCCCCACGTGCACCCGAAAATTCGTGTCAAAACTCTCACATGATTTTTCAGAGGCTGAGCAGTGATGCCAATAAGGTGGAAATATTACTGGCTTAGATTTTTTGAAGGGAAATATATGAATTTTGGAGCAATTTTGTTGCATTCAGGTTAGTTTCTTTTCATCACTACTTCTGTATGATTGCTGCACTGAAGATTCCCTGCCCTGGCAGTTTGCTGATCCACTGGGATGCTCGCAGGCAGAGGGAGGACAAGCATCTCCTGGGTGCACTCCTCTGCCAGACTTCCCTGTTTCTGCAAACTGCCAATGGCTCTGGTCTTGGAGGGGGTCATAAATCCATTTTTTATTTGCAGGCAAACCTGCTATTCCTGCCCTCAAATTGTTTCGGAGCGAAACTCTTGACACCTTTAGCTGGAACAGGACCAGGAGCTTGGTACAAAGTGCTGACTCTATCAAGCCACCTACAGAAAGTATAGATTTTCTTGAAAAAATCAACTCCTGCTGCTGGTTTGCTACACTAATGGAGAAAGAGACTGTTATAAATACACATCTTTGAGCGTGTTGATGCAAAACTTTTTGTTTGAATGAAACAAATCCATCACTATGCATTTCTTCGGGGTGTTTGATGCTGCCATGCCCGTCTGTGTTGTGCAGACCAGAGATCCAAGTACTTCTGTCAAACACAGCACCAGGTAGAACCGTGTTATTTTCTCACTTCTGTATGGGACCATTGTAACTGAAATAATGGGTAATTTTTGTGAAGCTTTTTAGGTAATGGGGACAGTTTTTATTGCTGGAGTGAACCAGGTATTTTCCTTATTAGAACAGAAATCAATTGATTTGAGGAGAGACTCCATTAACATGGAGCAAAACCTATTTTCACCGAAATCAGATCAGTGGGAAATTTGCTCTGCGTGGTCACAGCCCGCATTCTAATTGCAATTAATCAGTTACCCAGTGTATTTGGCTGTTCCTTTTCTGTTCTCAAATAAGTTGCAAATCACACTGATTTTCTTGCATACTTGTTTCTTGGTTAGAATTATTCAACGACTAATTTAAGCAAACACATTTCTGCTCATGATGTGTTCATACACTATTTATTTAGATTTTGGGGGCGGGGGTTGCTGTTTCTGAATGAGACATGCTATTCTTCTCCCTTTGAAAAGATGTCTGAAATATCAAAGTGGGGATGATTCAAAATGAAATGATCATAATTCATTTGGAACACTCGTTTTGTTTATTGACCAAGTAAAATGTATTCGGGTTTTCACTTTCCTTCCCTATTTTCTATTAAAGCCGTGGGGAAAAGAAAGATAGGGAAAAATAAATAGCCAAAAATACTGGTGTGCCTTTTTTTTTTTTTTTTCTGTTTGAAAAATCAATGACTGCAAAGTGCTGGGCAAAGGGAAAAATAAGATTCCTTGAGAAATGGTGATTTTGTAAAAAAAAAAAAAAAAAAAATCAGTGATATCTCGTAGGAGGAAAATGAATAATGAATGAAAAATAACAATAGTATAATATTGTGCACATAAGAATACAGGTGCAGAACAGCTGCTCGTTGGGCAAATACCTGATTATACAGCTTAGTAATAAAACAAGACAGAGGCTTGGCTGAATTGAACAACCATTCTGAGGCTAAATGAATGTTTCTGAATGCTGTTTTTACAGCAGTTAGGCAGGTCTAGGCTCACTTTCCTGGGAATGGATAAATTAGGATATGATCTAATGGCCGCTGATGGAAAAATTCCCCTCGATATGAATGGATTTGGGGTCAAGGAAGGAAATAATGAGATGTAAAATGAAAAGAATCAGAGTGTGGTAAGGAACTGTCAGGGCAAGTATGATGGCAAGAGCTGGGCTCTTGTTTGTAAATGCAGAACCCCAATTTGCTAACCACAGCCAGAGCAGGTGCCCTGCCAGGGCACTGGCATCCTGTGAACACTGCAGGGTGTGATGCAGAGACATTTAAGTTTTACATTTTCACAGGGATAAACTTTCTACCCAACCCCAATTTATTATATGTGGCATCTCATTTAATATATCGCCTCCATTCTCAGCGTTTTCACAGTTTTTAAGTCATTCAGGAAAATTTACAAATGAACTTCCCAAACATGTTATATCAGATACCCCATTTAATTTTTCTTTATGGTGTCCCAGGATGATTAATTATCTTCTGTAAGTGCTCTGTGTATCTCAGACTTCTGTTTTACTGAATTTTCAGTGTTACCTCTTTGTTCCTGAGAGTGCACCTGCTTCTAATTATATGCAGATGATATACAATTATATCTTTAGAGGGATTCAAATGACAATGTTTCCCTGACTTTTAGTGCTGCCTCTCTGACATAAAGCTCTGGTTTAGTACAGGTTTTAACAAAGCTAAAATCAATTAATCATATACCTTGAAATACCTTGGCTTAGGCATTGCAAGTGAAAAAAAAAAAAAAAAAGGGAACTGGGGCCTCTTCTTTATAAATTGGGCCAGTATCAGGGGAAGGTTGCATGAATATTTTAATTTAAAGTGCTTTTAAATCACTACGGTATTTTCTTTTCAATAATTCCTATTCTCACAGACAACTGTACCAGCAGAATTTTGAGAATCAACTTGGAAATTGATAACAACCTCATTAGAAACCTAATTTTACTATTTACAGTCATCTAAAAAGTGATTTTAAGCATGCAAAATGATGTCTTCGAGCACCACCGAGTCTTTGAATACAGAATCATTACAATCAAATGTTGACTAATGAGCCATAAGAAAATATTAAGCCATGGATGCAAATAGTGTTTCCCAAAGAAGTCGTAACATGGATAATTCAAGAAACAGAAACAGGTAGAATTCAGAAAATACTTTTTTTTTTTTTTACTTGTTTATTTCTTATTATCATTTTAATAGACACCTAAGAATTTTCTGCATGTATAGAACTAGGGCTATGTATAGTCAGTCATATCTGTAGGTGGCATGTGTAGAACTATGTCAAAATACCTGTGTGTACGGGAGCACTTCCTCATTCCATACTGTATTACCACTCTACTTCCCAAGCAGAAATGCATCAGTCCTAAAAATACTTCCTAATTCTCTCCTCCTGCCAGGTGTCTTCATCTTCAGGCTGCCAGATCTGCAGGCAGGTTGCCAGAATTCTCTGACACGCCCAGAAGTGCCGCATTCCCACTCCGCGTCTCCACCTCGACAAGTGGAGATTAACGGATGCTTCAAGTCAATCTTTGATTTCCATAAACCATTTTGGAGTGACGTGATTGAAGGCGGCAGCTCAGGCAAAACTGTGGGTCGGTTTTTGTTAGTGAAGAGCTCTGCAGTTTCCTTAGTAACAATAAAAACAAATAGTGTTGTTAAGAGCACATGTAGATTGGCAAAAGGCATCAATTCCTGGTACAGAACTGCAAATTTACTGACCACCTGCTGCACTGGTTTTGGCATCATTTATATACACAGGTAACACAGGAAGGTAATGGTCTTTCCTGGCTACCCTGGACATGAGACTGGGATTCAAAGCAAACATGAATATTCTCAGAATCACAGAATGGTTTTGGTTGGAAGGGACCTTAAAGACCATCTCGTTCCAATCCTCTGCCATGGGCAGGGACACCTTCCACTATCCCAGGTTGCTCCAAGCCCCGTCCAACCTGGCCTTGGACACTTCCAGGGATCCAGGGGCAGCCACAGCTTCTCCGGGCAACCTGTGCCAGGGCCTCACCGCCCTGACAGGGAGGAATTTCTTCCTCTGCAAGATCTCATAGCTTACACAGACTCCACAGGATTGATCCAAAAGTTCTGGTTGAGGGTCTTGTCTTCAAGCAGAAGGTGGTCGATGAAATCAGGTGCAACAGCCAGAGCTCTGTGGAGCGCTGAGAGTTTATTCTCTGCTGTGTGGTACATCAATACTTAGGATTTATTCTGTTTAGCCAGGAGAGACATGCACAGACCTGTGCTTTAAGAAGGTCTGGTTCAAATGAAGAGGGAAATGGTTATTTCATTATCTGGTGGCTTCATCATTTCATGGCCACTGGAAAAAATGCAGAAAACCTCTGGGCTGAGTGATTACTAAATGATACTTTCCACATCTGCCCTTCCATTACACCCTCCATCCATCTTGTCCACTTATCACGGAGTGTAACCGAGGCTTTGCAACTATTTATTATAATTTTCAGTGAGCATAGTTGACCTTGTGTTTTTAGAAAACTTCTTTTGACCCATCCACTTTAAGGCCCAAAACACCTCCAATCAGTTTATAACAGTGAAACAGAGGGAGGAATATAATGATATTGATGAAATGGATATAAGACTACTGAGGCTGCATTTTAATTCAGTCCTGATGCTGTTTGCATCTAATAAAATTCCTCTCAGGGAATTTTTTAAGCTGACCTCTTCAAAGTAAATCACAGCATGATTCACTGTATGCCACACAGCCAGTTTTCATAATCACAGTGTGGGAGATAAAGGAAAGCTGCAGTGAGGGTTGCAGCTAGAGGACAACTGCGAGACATCATCCCTGCTAAGCATGAGCAGAGAAGTTCAAATAAGGTTCCATCTTTCATGAAGAATTTGTGAGGATGCATTCCATTAGTTCAGAATAGGGAATGGCATTGAGGATTTTGGCATTCAGGTCCTGGCACTGCCACCATCCATCTGGAGGTGGCCTTGCTAATGGAAAGACCATGGTTCCTCTCCAGTTGTGGCTTTCTGGAGTCATTGCTTCATTGCCAAGTAATGTAATAATACTGTAAGAACAGATCTACAGGTTGAAATATTCAGTTCACAGTGTATAGGTTTTTTTAAGCCTTTTCACGGTGGAGTGACACTGGTCCTCCAAATATATTGTGCAGCAGCTGCTCCAAAGCCAGTCCATGATGGGAATGAACATTGTGCCAAGTGGACATAGCTCGCTCCAAATTACATGGTTATCCAAACTAGTCTGTGGGCCTGACCTGAGAGGATGAGCTGATACCAGCCATGGATTATGAAGCTTCCGATCACATGGCAGTACTTAAATGACGTAAAAAGTCTGCTTTTTTATTCTCTGAAGTGTGGGTGAATTCCACATTGGTGATCTGAGAGGAAGACATGAGTTTTAATGCTGAGTTTTACACTGCAAGATGATTTTCAATAAAACCACTTCAAAGAAGAAACAGCTTTAAAATCCTTCTTAACTTAAGCTCTTCTTCCTTCTCCCCAGACTGAATTCAGTTTTATTTACTTTTTAGATAGGGATACACTTACAGGATAGTACTGAATGGTTGCCTCAGCCAGGCTCTGTTGAAACTCTATTTGCTTACTGCATATGGCATGTTATGAGGTTTAAGACATCATTTAAAGGCAGAAAAATCAGCTGCAGTTGCTGATATTTTCACCGGATGGTCCTAATTTCCTCAGTCTCAGGGATCAAAATTCAGAAGGAGAAAATGCTGAAATAGCAGAGTAATTTACACATTTTATAACAGCAAATAAAAGATAGAAAACAGACCCTTACCCATAAGTGCTTTGGGTGCAGGCAAGGCAAACAGAAGTTGAATATGAATTTTTCCTCATGAAAATGTGTAGACAAAAAGAAAGAAGACACAGATCCTCCTCTTCCTCACCCTATTCAGACCCTACCCAGGTGTGACTCCTCTCCTTGATGGGAATGGCTGAATTCTGTTTCTTGCATCACTGTCTCCTCCCTGGGTATCTTGAATTGACTGCAGCTGGGGCTGCTGGCACATACCAGTTTGCTTTCCATTAAAATCAGGCTTTATTTCCCCTGAGATACTGTGGGAAACACACGTACAGGCCTGTGGGAGCAGAGTCCAGCTCCGGAAAAAGAAATGAAAACAACCTCATATTTACAGGGAAGATGCCGGTGAGTCTGGAGTCATGAGTTGGATTGAATCACTTTCTTGTATTTTTTTTTTTTTTTCACATCTTTGCTTGATTTCCTGTTGTCTGATTTCCAGTTATCTACATCTGTGACAGACGGTAAGGATGCTTGATTTGTCCTTGTACAATTTACCCTTATCAGCACACGTACGTTTTACAGCCTGTTTAAACACTGAGAGGCTGGGCAGTGGAGAAGAGGGCTGCCAGTCCTCTCCTGATGGCAGCTGAATATGCCCAGGCTGGAAAAACAGGATGGAGCTGGGACAGAGAGGTATTAACTGGTTTATTGGCAGGTTGAAAGACCTCTGAAAGATGGGATCTTTCTGGAAGGGATCCAAAGTTAGGTGATGCAGGTTGTGGGAGAAGGAAGGGACCTTAAAGATCTTCTCATTCCAACCCCCTGCCACGGGCAGGGACACCTTACACTATCCCAGGTTGCTCCAAGCCCTGTCTGACCTGGCCTTGGACACTTCCAGGGATGGGGCAGCCACAGCTTCTCTGGGCAACCTGTGCCAGGGCCTCCCCACCCTCACAGGGAAGAATTTCTTTGTAGTATTCAATCTAAACCTAGTCTCTGTCAGTGGGCAGCCATTCCCCCTTGTCCTGTCGCTCCAGGTTCTTGTAAATAGTCTCTCTCCATCTTTCTTGTCAGCTCCCTTCAGGTACTGGAAGGCCACAATTAGTTCACCCTGAAGCCTTCTCTTTTCCAGGTTGAACATTCCCAGTTCTCTCAGCCTTTCCTCACAGCAGAGCTGCTCCATCCTTCTAATCAACTTAGTGGTCTCCTCTGACCTTGCTCCAACACGTCCATGTCCTGCCTGTGCTGGGGACTGCAGAGCTGGAGGCAGCACTCAAGATTCCCAGGAGGACAGGATTTCAAAGAATATAAAAAAAGCAAAGCTGAAAATCAGTACTGTTACCTATCCTGCAAGGACATAAGGAACAAGCAACATAAGGAGCAATTTTGCAGGTGTCATATCTGATCTTCTGGTGCCAACCTCTGCCAGCACCATGGGAGAGGAAGATGGGACTTCTGCCTGTTGTCAGACTCCTGAACCCTGAGAAGACAAACCTCAGAGCCCCAGTAAGCTCAGTCTCCGATGTTCTTATCTGATCAAAAGGCATTTTATTCCCAGGTGTATCAAAAGCAGTACCAGTTAATGTCCAGGGAATTTGCAGCATTTCCATAGCAGCCAGTGTTGTGAGACAGAATAATTTAGAAGACTAATAGAAGTGGAAACACAAGGCTGAGAAAATACCCTGTTACAGGAAGAAATCCTGATCTGCACGGGTGACCCATCACAACACAAAAAGTCTCAGGGAATTCAAAATGATGTAAGGAAAATCCACAAACACATCTGCACACATGTGTGTGCAGATACAATGGCTCACCCTTCTTCTTTTTTTGAAATATATATTCATTTACTGTTGTTTAATCTGTGGAAAAAATGTTGGCAAACGTGAATGAATCTCTGAGACACTCCTGCCAGGGCTTCTAATTTAACCATCCCCATATTCCACCAATTTCCCTCTTGTATTGATCACCTCTTGCTGTGGGAAACACTCACAGAACTATTGATGCCTTGTAAAATTATAACAGTGCCAAGGCTGCCCCAGAACCGACAGGTGCTAAAAATGGGCTTATTCCTCTAAGGTGAGTTTTTGTATTAAAATGATTCTTCACGTGGAAAAGAAAAATCACCAAGATTATCAGGAGTGAGGGTAACTTCCAGAACTTTGACATTACAATCTGTAGCACTACATACTCATAGGGACCCTTAAGTATTTCAGATTATTTGCCTTATGCTTCTTCTTGTCGAACTGGTTGTGCACCACTAAGCTTTCATTAAAAGCAGAATTTCTTTTATCATGAGGGGTTTTTTAACACTTTCACTTTGAGTTTAGAAATCTTTAAATGCAATCAGCACAGAAGCCTGTTTTTACCGAGGCTTTCTTATCACTAATCCTTCTTTGTATTCTTTATTGTAATGGTTATTCTTCTTTATCATAATACGTATCGTATGTATCTCAAAAGAACAGCGTGGTGAGCGCTTGGCTGCCACTGGCTGTGATTGTGTTCTGGGCAGGAGTGGTTGGCATGAAAAACTTCATTCAGGGTAGAAAATAAATAAATTCCCACATGCATTTTAATGCCTGCCAGAAATTATCTTTCCATTTACAATCGAATGACCTGAATTACCTTATTACATATACAGATGAACCAAGACTCTGCAGGTAATCAAAAGACCATTGCACAATTTTAGATGCTGATCTCTGAAGTAGAATAGCAAGAAGTCCAGAATTGTGTTTAGTGGAAAATTCAGGCTTGAAAATGTGTTTTCCAGTCTGATGCAGAACAGAACTGAAGTTTTACAAAGGTGTTTTCATTTACAAATACAAAACAACCCTTTGCCTTCCCTAGAATACACGGACAGTCTGGTGTGTAGAGACCTACTCTGAGGTGTGGGGAGGCTGGATTCAAATTCCCCCTCCTTGTTTGTTCAAGTGGGATAGGAAGAAGTAATCCTGGGCATTCACCTTCCTGGATTTTTCTGTTGTTATTCTATACTGGGCATTTTCTTGGAGAAAGCTAAGGAACAAATTACATTTGAGTGGGATAATTTTTTCGCTAGACAAATGCGCTCCTTGGTGACGTTTTCATTTGGAGAAATGATTGCAGGTGTTGTGTACATCTGTGTGTGAAGGTGCCCCCTTCCCTACGACTGTGCCCACACTCTGCTCCCTGCTAACCCCATGTATCCCTTTGGGCTCCTCCTTCAGCCTGGGGCAGCATCGGGGCAAACCCCTCTCACGCTCCCCAGCGAGGCTCACCAACATCCACAGCCCCTGTCCCTTCATCAGACGTGCCTCTGAACTTGAGAAACCCTCATTAAAATTTCAGGTACCCACCACCTAACTGCTATCATCTGAAAATTCCCCAGCCAGCTCCGCTCCGACGAGATGTGATGCCATGTAATGCAAAACTTGTATTTATCCTTTTTTTTTATAACATTTTACGATGGCATATTGGCTCCCATCATCAGGCCATGCTCTGGAACTGATGAGATTGCAGCTGTTTGGGGCACGCATCACCTACATTTTATAGAGTGCCTTCTACTTTTGATTTTCAATTGCCACAACCCACCAAAGATGTGCAGTTTCACAGCTTGGGGCTCTAAGTCACAGGAGATAAAGTGCATATTGAAAGAGTAAATTGAGTTTGTTACTTCAAATTGAAGGAAAGTCGTAGTTGGGGTAGAGAAGAAATAATAAATCTGCTTTCTGGAACAAATAGTAGCTCTCATGGTTTCCAGCAATAAAAGCAGGAAGAAAGGCCTAAAGATGTGAACATTTAAACAAACAAGTCGAAGATCTCAAAGAAGAAATGACAGTGGGAGCTCTGAAAACTGTTGCCAGCTTTCAAAAAAAAAAAAAAGGTAAAAAAACCACTTTTGTTTGTTTGGGTTGTTTATGTGCAGAAAGGAAGTAGGGAGAGAGAAAGCATTTTAAATAAGGGCTTCCTAACCACATGGGTTGAGGTAGGAAACTATGCTTTCAGACTAGTTACATGCAGAGAAATAGTTATTTTAAAATGTTTTAGATGGGAAGCTGTTCAAAAATAAACAGGGGGCAGAAAAACAAAGGGTAATAATAAAATAACAGCATGTTAAAAATGTGAGGCTTTGGGGAAGAGAAAACAACCAAAACCATGCCACTGGTAGATGTTTCCCTACCATAAGAAAAGGTCAGGCAGAGGATATTGCCAAAATCCCTGATTTGTGCCTTCTATGCTCATTGGTGCGCAGGGAACCCAACTATGGCCACAGATGTGCTTACACTTCTCTTCTGGGCAGCAGGAGCTTTGGTCCCTGGTGTCTGTGCTTTGTAACCCACAGTGTGTCTACAAACAGCCCTCTCATACCCTGCAGGTTTACTGCAACATCCCTCCACTCTCCTTTAGAGCCAAAATCCCACGTGCAACCTTCTGTCTTGGCTGTATCACAGAATAATGTGGGTAGGAAGGCATCTTAAAGACCATCTCATTCCACACCCCTGCCCTGGGCAGGGACACCTTCCACTGTCCCAGGCTGCTCCAAGCCCCGTCCAACCTGGCCTGGAACACTGCTTGGGTGGGGTAGGTCTGCCCCTCTGAGTTAAATGCTTGAGGAAGGAAAGTCTGACCATATTGCATATTCTGATTTTGCCTCTCTTTTCTTTCTTTGTTTCATTTATGACTCTTTGGCAAGTTTATGCTTAATCCAGCAGAGGTTCAACTGAGACATCCCTGTCGAGACAGGGCCTGCAGCAAAACTGAAAGCACCCCATAAATGTGTTACTTATTTTTCACATCTAATGTGTTCTCTTAAAATCTCTGCACTTTATCTGGAAGCTGAGCAAAACGGACCAGACTCCAGTGTAATATTCCATTAACTTCAGTGGAGTGACACCATTCCTTTGATGTGCAGTGTTATTTAATACTTAGCCACAGACTCCACTGAGATGTGGAGTCATATGCCAGCATCCATTCTAGAAAAAACACTCTTCATGCTAAGAATTCACGTCTCCATTTAATTATTAATTATGCTTTAATTGGCTGTCATAAATTCATTTGCCCTTTTATCTACAACAACGGTTCTTCGGGATTGTTATGACTGCCTGGGAGAATGAGTAATGGCTTTGACTTCAGTGCAAAGATGTTGGGACAGTGTTGCTGCTACAGCTGAGGTGACTGAAAGAAGTCGAGTTGTGGAGGTAGTGGGAGGATACAGAAGTCACAGACTTTCAGCATTTCAAAGCGTGATGATTTCACATCAGAGAGGAATTTGACCAGCCAGCCAGAATGGTGACTGCAGTCTACACAAACATCTATTCCTGTAAATGAAAATTAATATAAATAATTTGGCCTTTCAGTACCTAAAAGGGCTACAAGAGGGCTGGAGTGGGAGTTTGGACAAGGGCATGGAGTGACAGGACAAGGAGGAAAAGTTTTAAACTGAAAGAGGTTTAAATTACATCTTGGAAACAAATTCTTCCCTCTGAGGGCGGTAAGGCCCTGGCACAGGTTGTCCAGAGAAGCTGTGGCTGCCCCATCCCTCAAAGTGTCCCAGGCCAGGTTGGATGGGGCTTGGAGCAACCTGGGATAGTGTAAGGTGTCCCAGCTCATGGCAGGGAGGTGGAACTGGATGGTCTTGAGGGTTCCTTCCAAGCCAAACCATTATATTATTCTATGATTCTTATGATTCTATGATAAAGGAAATCTAAAAAAAAAAAAAAAAAATCAAAACTAAAGAGCTGAAGGTGCTGCCTGTAAAATAAAACAGATCGTCAGGTTAACTGACAGGTCAGATAAATGGGGAGGTTGCTGTGCTAAGCTGAGCTCTCCGATTTGAGCCATAAATCTGATCTGGCTTAATGCAAAGTGATACCAATGCACAGCAGAAATCTGGCAGTTAATGCTTTACAAAAGCTGCACAGTTTCTGAGTGTATGGCCGTGGCACACTGGAGCTGACAAGAACTCTTCAGAGAGTAGTCCTGGAAGAGGTTCTGTGCTCAGAGTCCAGTCCCCTCCACGTGGACAGTCTGGCAGCAGAACCATAAGCCCAGCAAAGTCTCACATCCCTTCCTGTCACTCCCTCGCATCAGAAGACACAAACTCCTCCACAGAACACCCTGTAACGAGCACAGACACTTGCACAAAATGCCAAAAGTCACAGAACTATAGGGAGGTGCATAAAAATGAGTATTTTTAGTTATAATATGTAGCTGTATATACATACATAATCTGTAAAAGAATATTTTGTTTCTGATTTCTCCATTAAGTTTTCCACTGGAAAATGCATGTTATGAACATTACATGTCCCAAGCCAATACAAGAACCAGCTGCCGACTTCTGTCAGAGCAAGTTGGCGGCAGATTTGATCCAGGTCAGTAGTTAGATCAAGAACATCCAACTGCATTACATAACTTGGCAAACTCCTTCCTTTTCCAGTCTCCTGCGTGTTCAATGTACCTCACTCCCAGCAACTCGAAAGTACAGGCTTTGAGGGGAAGATTTTAGCTTTAGGTTTTCCACATCTCGCTCTGAAATAACCTCACCTCCTCTCACCGTGTCCTACACATTTCACTTGAAAGCAGATCTTTCTGTACACCACAGGATTTTTGCTCACACGGATCCAGCCAGGCTGAGGGAACGATGATACCTGGCTCCCTTTACAAGGAGGAAACTTCCCTTGCTCTTGCTGCTGCAAACGTTGCTCTCCATCTCCAAGGAAACAGGCAGGGAGAGTCACTATCATTCCCCAGCTGCTGCCAGAGATTCTCTGGAAGGATGGGGGTCCCCCTCTCTAAGGCAACGAACTGGGATTTTTACATTCTTTCCCTGCTGTTGCTCCCAAGCTGTTGTGTGACCCTGGGGTGAGTCATTTCCCCTCTCACTTTTGGGCATTTCTAATTTTTAACTCATTCAAGACACCTGCTTTCTGTGTTTCTATCTTTTTTTGTTGTTGTTTTTTTTTTTTTGTTGTTGTTTTTGTTTTTGGTGATGTTTGACACCTTCTTGTGTTTATTTTGGGAGGGTTTTTTGGTGGTTGGTGTGGTTTTAGTGTGTTGGGGTTTTTTTCTTACATTACTTTTTTAAAAAAAAAATTCAAACCACTGAAATTTTATGGCATTCCAGAGTTCTGCTGCCGCTGCTGCTCCTTGCAAAATGAAAAAGAAGATGGAATAATATACACTCTACACTCTAATGTCTCTCATGGACACCTTCAAAAAGCATCTCTGATGTCCTGATGCAGTGAACAGATCTAAATACCAGATGAATTAAAGAAAGAATGAAACTCCATCCATCCTGCTACAGGATTTATCTTTCTTGCAACAAACAGCAGTGGAAAACGTTCTCGATTCCTTTATGCATCTTTGTGTGTTGGGGGTGGAGGAGGATTGTTTAAAAATTAATCTTTAACCATGGAACAGTTTGGGTCGAATGGACCTTAAATATCATCTTGTCCCAACCCCCTGACATGGGCAGGGACACCTTCGACCTTTAAAAAAGAGGGTCAGCCCCACACGGGAAAGATTGGGAGTTTTTCCTCCCAGGACATTTCCCCCCTCTGTGTGTTTGGCAGCTTCTGCCTCCACCCACCTGCCTGGCACCCCGCCATGCACTCAAACAAACAGCACTCACTGCTTTCACACCTCAGAGTGCCGAGAGGCTCCTCTCTTGGCAATGGCAGAGCAGGCAATTTATGCCTGAGCACTGCTGAATGACAGCGAGACAGAAAAAAACCCCACAGAAGCACAAATAAAGCAGCGGGAAGGAATCCCTCCCTGATGATAATTTATTATTCCGGTCCCACGAGGAGAGCAGGAGATGTCAGACAGCCCAAATCGATTTCTGGCTGCTGGTCTCACCTTTTAAAACCTTGATTCTCCACGCAGAAGATGGAGATGATCCCCAGATCAAGGGGATGCGAAGAAAATTAATTAGCGCTCAAAAGGCGCTGGCAAGAATGCCAAATATTTGCAGTAATTTAAAAATAAATGCAATAATGCTGGCATTTTGAGGGGGGATACTGAATTCATCAGGTGAAATTCTCAACGTATGTCAGGCTACCTCTTCTGAATCAGTGTTTTCCCCTTTGTAGAATCATTAAGGTTGAAAAAGCCCTGTGAGTCCAACCATTAACCCAGCCCTGCCAAGGCCACCACTAAACCACATCCCCAAGTGCCACATCCACACGGCTTTCAAATCCCTACAGGGATGGGGACCCCACCACTGCCCTGGGCAGCCCATTCCAATGCTTGACCACCTTTTCCGTGAAGAAATTTTCCCTGATATCCAGCCCCTGGGGTACTTCCACTCAAGGGTGCATTGTACGTGTGAGAATCCACTTCCACGTGTCCCCGCTAACTATAACTGCCTCGGGTTTTGGGCACCTGTTGCCTTTCCTGGGTTGTGAATATCTTCAGGCTTCACTGATTTCCACCAAATCTGTTGGCACTCAACTCCTGTGGAAACTGGCAGCTTTGTCAGGCTTTCATGGCATCCAGAGCCAGGAGGGTTTTTTTCTAGATTTTTAGTGATTCAGTCAAGGAAATTTAGAAGTGATGCTATTATAAGGCAGGAAAAAGAATCCAGAGTCCAAGCTCCCTGATTTAAACTCAGAATCATAGAACTGGAGAATGGCCTGGGTTGCCTCAGAAAAGTGGAGGTTTTTAAAGTATTTCTAGGGAAACAGCACATTTTGTATTTTATTTAACAGAGACAGGGTGTTTACATTACCAGTAGTAATACTTTTCAAATTAAAATGAAGCCATGAATGCACATCCTTCTCTCCCCAAAATTCCCTTCATTCAATGCACGTTTTACATAACCTAACATTTCTATACCAGTGATATCAGACTTTATTCTTTAGTAATTACTGGAAGTGCACACAGCCACTCAGCATTAGTGCTTTTTCATCTCTCTGAAGGGTTGAAATCTCCCTGTCTAGGATAAGCTGCATTCTTTGCCTTTGATTCATTGAAACTCCAAGCACCTCGCACTCAGAGCAAGTGCAATAATTTAAACAAAGTGCTTTTCCCTCACCGAAGCCTCGGAGTCAGTGGTAATGACAGCCCCAGGAATGGGCAGTGTGGAGCACTCACCATGGCAGCAGCACACATTAACATGCTGTGGTCAGTCCCTTTTGCTTCATTATCCTCCCCTTGGTTTATCCTTACATCACCTCCTCACGGGAGGCTGCGGGAGAGCTCGGCTGCGACTCACCCACCAGCAGCTGAAAGCTGTTCATCTCCATCAAACCCTCCACCACACTTTAACCTTGGAGTGCTTGGAGAGGTGGAGGATGGGAAGTGACGATCCACATTACGAGAAATGGGGTTTTGTGTGGTTGTACAAATGAATTTGAGTTTACAACCATTTATTTGCAGTTTGTCTTTACGTTGTGTCAAGCCTCCTTCGGGTGCAATATGTAATTTTTGTCACTTTTCCTCAGGCCAGATTTAGCTGCTCTCATCCCCCATCTCTGCATATGTTTTGTGGCCGATTTTAAGGGATTGATTTCCAGACTAAAGCATGACTGGCTGTGAGGGAGAGGGGCTGAGTGACACCTGGACGTGCTCGCTCCCTCAAACCCTGCATCACTCAGCAGTGGATGGGGAGCCTCAGGGGCAGCTCTCTGAGCCTCGGCGCTGCCTCTGCCAGCTGCAGATTTTCCAGCCTTAAACAGATTTGTTGCAATCAGCAGTTCCCAGTTTCCAGAGGGACACAGCTACATGTTTCTGGATCATTGCTAGCTTTTTTTTTTTTTTTTAGGGCAAAACCTCACACACTTCAAGAACTGCCTTTTTTCTCAGATTCCCCTGAGCCTCCTCAGTGTCCATCAGCCTCTTATCACATCTGCCCAGCATGATGAGCCCTCCCTGAAAAATAAGACCAAAACCAGATGAAATAAAGCATAGGAAAAAAACCAAAAAAACCCCAAACAAACAAACAAACAAAAAAAACCCCAAAACCAACAAAAAACCCTAGACTGACCCTCCCAATGTTTTGATTTTTTAAATGTTAATGCAAGAGAAGCTTAGATATTCCAAAAGCTTTAAACCAGACTTGGTTTGTATCCTTTCATGTTTCCTGATGGATATAACATCTTTGCGATTTTTTTTTTGTTTTGATTTTTTTTTTTTTTAAACCACTCATTTTTCAACAAACTCTTCTGAGGAAAAAAAAAAGGATGCCGTTTGAAATTACTGACTTTTGCATTATGGCTTATATTTTTAGTGCATACATTTTTAGTGCAAAAACCAGGCTAATTTATTACAGCAAAATACATGGCACTGCAAACACATAAGAATGTGAGAAGTCAAAAAAAGGATGTATTTATTCCACATATTAAACCAGAAACCATTTCAGTTTTCAGGAGAATAGTTTACCCATGGTTTTACCTGTTACACTTAGATATGTGGGATAATTGTAACATGTATGTTCTGGCACATTTTTGGAATTACAAAGCTTCAACAGAAGTCTGAGCTGCCAGGTTATGTAATGCAGAAAATGGAGGAATTGAGGTCAGAAAAAATCTGATGCTTGTAACATACTAAGATTATCCAAATAAAAACAACACTTCTGAATTGCTAATTTTTAATAGTCCTGTGGTATACAAGGTGAAAGAAGAAGAGCATTAAAGAAGAAATATTAACCTCCCTACGGTAGCAGACAGAATGCAAAAGGCAGAATAAAATACTCTCTCTTACAGGTATTTAAAGTCAGAAGCATTAGTTGGGGCTCGATGTGACTTGGAGATAAAAAGAAAATCTGTGAGTCCTAAATATGCATAGGAGTATGAAAATCACAGAGACACCACAGGGATGGCATTGAAGCCCTTTCCACTCCAGGCATTTCAGGTAATTGCTCACTGCTGCCTTGTGGCAAACCCCAAAAACATCTGATACACAGCACCTGGCACGGGAGCCAAGAGATGCTGGTGGTGAAGATTCCAGATGTAGATGATGGAGGGCAAGTCTTCATAGGATCTATCCTAAAGCATAGAAACCCAGAGAATTTGTGTAAAGTACAGAACACAGCTCACAAATTACGATTCATACAGTCCACACAGTTATTAACTGCCTAAAAGTGTCTCAAACATGCAGGTCCTGACACAGATCCAACTGTCCTGTAACAAGAATTTTAACCTCTGTCTCTGATTTAGGCTTGAATAGGGTCAAGGGGTGTTGAGGGCCCCAACTAACAAACACCTTTTAAGGCGCCCAAGGATAGACATGATTGTGATCTTTGCCTTAAAATACAGGGACTTAGGGAATGGTACATTCATCCGAGAGCTGTGAGTGCTGAGATAAAGTTCTTGCTCAGCCTGAGAGCTTTCATCTGTTCCACCTTGCAGAACAAGGCAATCTTCAACACCTGACACATGTGGATCATTTATGGGGCTGTGCAGGAACAGTACAGGTGAAGTACTTGCCATTGTGCTGTTTTGAAGCTGCTGCTCTTTGCAGCCAAGGAAGAATTCAGGGGACCAAGAAAGATAATCATATAAAAAAGAGGTGACTGGAAATTTTTGCTGGTAATTCCTTGTTCTCTCCATCTTACCTGGACAGCTTAAGCACATTAGAGGGCTGTTAAATTACAGGAAATGTCCCAGGAAGCAACTGCAAACCAGACCTTCCCACGCCAAAGCACCAGGCTACAAAGAGACATATTTATGCCATTTTTTCTCTCCTGTACACATGTATTAAGTAGTAGCATTAAGAAGCAAACTACAAAGTACCCAGAATAGCCCAAAGTTGAAAAAGATTAAATTTCTCTTTTGCAGGGTGAAATAAGTGGGATGAAACCCTTTCTGAATGAAAGAGGCAGTGAACTAAGCCCTCTGCTTTCATGCTGAGCTCTTCAGCCACCACTAAATTACATAAAAGGTGGTAAGTGTCAGTTTTAAAAGACAGCAGTGAACTCCAATCATATTTTTCAAAGAGAAGGAAACTATTTCAGAGACTTCTTTTGTGCAAGGACAGGTTAAAAGTTTGTACACTCTTCATGCAAGGACTTGGTGTGCTAGATGGATAATTCTGGCTTTTTATACTTACGCCCTAAGGCTGAACTGGCCAAATGAGTCCGAACATGAAGAAGACAGTGAAAAAAACCCAATGGAATAGGTTTTAGAGAAAACCAAACTCACATCTAAAATGCAGCAGAAATACTGTAGAACCCATGGACTAGGTCAGCAGTCATGGAGCAGCTTGGAAGACAAACAGATGACACGTGAAGCTTAGTGGTGTCAGAGAGCTGGATTGGGCACAGTCATCTCTTTGTGGTCCTCCCTTCCCTGGACTACAGGGAACTTGCACAGGATTGAGGTGACTTGCAAGATCAAAAATGTGCCAAATTCTAGAAAGTGGGGTCTGGAACAGGCAGAAGCTGAACTCTGGGATCCTTGGTGCTGCTGAGTAGCAACAGCTGGAGGATGGACACCCAAGCTTGGCACCTCTACTGCTGCATCAACCATCCCACACCTCCTCCACCCCCCCAAGAGTATGCCACACCTCTGGTGTGGTCCTTCTTCAGCTCTGATGCAAGGTGGGAATCAGAGATTTCCAGAGTTTTAAGGACTGTGGGAGACTCCTGTTGATCACCCTATCCCTAAGAGACCATTTCATGTTCCACTGGCTCACTTTTGCCAAAGCTGCTCTGTATTTAAGGGTGCTCAGATTTAATCTCAGCAAGTTTAATTTTGTTTTGATACTCGTGGAATAACCCCCAAATGATTTTCAAAGGGCATGTCTATGTTTTATTTTGTGTTATCCCTCTTCTTCTGTGCAGTGTGTGGAGCATAATTACTCTGCCCATTTGCCATGCTCAAGTGGTTGGTACAATTTTGCTGGCTCTCAGTGTCCATTTGTTTAACATCTCTTATGCTGAGGGAAACTCTTATTGCATTAGACACTGTTCTGTGGCAGGTTCACCGGGTCACTGGTGGCGTATTATTATATCAGATTGCAATGTAATACTAAACTACTTTCTCTTAATCATGTTCTATCTTTCAAGGGGCAAATGCTCCTATTTTCTCAATTTTTTCCCAACTGTAACAGGCTTTAAAGATATCAATTTAACACTGCTCTGAAAATACAAGTGAACATACTGCCCTGTTTCAGAACTACAAGGTAAGAAAGCAGATTTTTTTTGCCCCAGAAAAATGGCTCCAAGAACTCCATAGAATAAGCAAAGACAATGACCGTATGCAATTATTTCCAAAGTGGTTTTACTGGAGCCCTTTGATATGAGCAGAATTAATTGCAGCATTGTGCAACAGAGTTGGACAAATAGGGGAAAAATATTTTGGACACTTATGCAAATAAAAGGCTGACCAGTGTGCTGCTGCAATGTCTGTGACTCAGTTTTGTTCAAGAACGTTCAGGTGGATGCACTGATATTTATCACAATGTGGGCAGAACACAAAAGCTGCCCAGAGCTCCTGTAAGCGTGCCAGAATGGCCTCAATGGGACTGCTCTCCCAAACATTTTGGAAAGCTCTCCTTTCAAAAAAACCACTTTGCTGGTGGATTATGTCGTGTTGTGGCCGTGTCTCATCCTTGCACGTGATTTGATTTAGTGGGTCAGTGAAAATGATTTTGGGACACACGGGAGCTGTGCCCTGTCTGCATCACGGGATGGTCAGAAGGCGAAGAGAGAGGAATGTAATGGTATGTTTGAGAATGATTACACAGGATCTCTCGTTTGTGCTCCTCATGCTGGGAATATCTAAAGCCTGGAGGATGGTTCAGTTTGCAAATAATGGGAGATTCATCACTTACAAGGAAATACCGGGAGGGGAAAGGATTTTCTTATTTTAGAAATATGTCATACAAGGATGGTGACACATCCTACACAGATAGGCCATGGATAGAATCACAGAATCACAGGATGGTTTGGGTTAGAAGGGACCTTAAAGATCATCTAGTTCCAACACCCTGCTGTGGGCAGGGACACCTAATTATAATCTGCTCTGTTCTCAAGAAGAAAAGACTAGAAGTAGAAAAATCTGCCTACTAAAGATAGTTTGATATCAGAGCAGGTTTGAAGATGGATTCTCCATCACTACATACTTTAAGGACATGGTTAAACCAGTCTTTGTCAGAGACAGATAAAACACATTCAATTTGTCCTCAAAGCATTCGTTTTACCTCTGTGACTGGAGTCTACAGCAAGATCCATATCGTATTTGCCAAAGAGGAGATGCAAAGACATTTCAAAAGGAGATGCAAGTGGATTTAGAGGGAATGAGAGAAAGGCTTTCAAACTGAACCAAGGCAGGCAGTGTAAGATAATTTCCTCTTGATTATGCAGCATTGGTGCTGGCTCTGAATCCCTCGTGGAGCAGACACTGCATGGAACACTTCTCTCACCCCGTTAATTGTGGCTGTGTGGCATCTTGGTGGATGTCACAGCTCAAGGGCAAGAACTGAGGCATTTGCAAATGGGTAACTGTAAGCACAAGTTTATCAATTTGAAATTAAAACCAAAGGTGTGAAGTGTTTTTCAAAAGCATTGTGATTTATTTTGATCACTTGATCAGGAAGGAAAATATGCCTGCTGATGAAAAAGGGTTATATTGAAGAGTTTATGGAACTTTCTTCCTCTTATTATAACAAAGTTTTTTGTCAACTCAATAAGCTAGCAGGGCTAGGGCAGAGTGGTTAATGAATAAAGGTAAATCATTGTCTCCACCCACAAGCATCATACCTGCACAGGACAATACGTATGGATATCATTCAAACTTACTGTTTCATTTATTGAAGTATTTACAGTAACAATCACGATTTATAAGGGTTTAGGAAAAAAGTAATTACAATCAAGAAAACTCCAGCTATAAACTGATTAGCAGCCTCCTGTATTTCCTTCCTTCTTTCCTCCCTCTCCCTTCTGCATGGCAAAAGGTAATGGGAAATGAATCCCACTGAGCCAGTATTAGGAGATGCCATGTGCATAATTAATGGCAGTTGTCTGCTTTGTCACATTAATAAACCAGAGGCTATAGAAGCATCTCGAGAATATTAGAGATCAGTAGGAGAAAGGAACAGTGCAAAGGTTAAAATATAGTCCATATGTTTTTTGGCTCATACACAATCAAAACAGGAGGAGGAGGAGAGCAGCTTTCCAGCCATACAACTTTGAAACTGTCCCTACAGAGCAAACCCCTGATTTCCTGTGTAATGGTGCTCGTTAATACATTATTTATATCCTCTCAAGGTCTCACTGTGTGTAGGGATGAGGCAACCACTGCTGTCTGTAGCTGCTGATGGCTTGGTGTGCAGTGACTGCTTCACTCTTCCACTTGAGCTGAAAGATGACACAAAGGATCGCTGGAAGTTGGACAAGAGAAATATTAAATTTTCAGGGGGAAAAATCAGAAAACCTCTGGGTTTTTTCCCACTTTCAGATACCACCAGCTTCAAAGAGCTGTGTTCTTTACACCGTATACTAAGAGGTGAGCATGAAACTATGTCTTACTGTGTAGGTTGTGGAAAGCTGTGTAAGCTCTTGGAAAGGAATGTTTGACCGTGATGCAACTAAGTTTATTTGAATTAATCAACTTCTTGAAATGTGTGGGCAAACATTCACTCTTGAGACAGTGAATTTGTATCAATTTCCAGCGATGCATAAAAAAATCTCCAAAAAAATCAAACTCAAGGTATGGGTAAACAACCATCTGTAGCTGGTTTACTGTGAGTTATAGACCTTTCTCTGAAGAACAGAGCAAAAAAGTCACCCTGGTTGGAAGAGAGCCAAACCTCCAGCTCAGAGCAAGGTCAGCTGAGAGGTCAGCCCAGATTGCTCATGGCTTCGTCCTTCCAGCTCCTCGAGGACAGAATTTACGCATGGTCAGGCCCTGTATCTGTTCACCTGTAGCTGGTTTACCATGAGTTGTAGACCTTTCTCTCAACAACAGTCACTGCCTGTAAAATCACCTTGTTTGGAAGAGACCTCGGGAGACACTGAGACAAACCTTCTCCTGAGGGCAGTCAGCTCAGAGGTCAGCTCAGGTTGCTCGAGGCTTTGCCCCTGCAGCTTTTCAAGGACAGTATGTCCCCATATTCAGGCTCTGTCATCTGTTGCATGTATGAAATAAAACGTGTTCATATAAATAAAGATGCTTTCAGTTGGCCTGTTTCACCTTGTATTTGCAATGGGATGAGAGCATGCAAAAGACCACTGAGGGTAGTTGAGCTGATAAATGGCACTGCATTATCCACAGTAATGTCAGTACTTGCAATATTTCCAGAGGGACCTACCTGTACAAACAATATTTAAATGAAGAGACTGTTGACCCAGATTGCAGCTTCTAGATGCTACTGGAAAAATAGGAAATGAATACTGCAATAACTGAAGCAAACATTTGAGCATCCTCTGGGCTAAAATGAGGTTCTTACAGTGTTCTTATCTTTTATAAATTAATTTTGTCCTACTTTAGGTATGATTGCAGAGTAGCTATAATTTTTAACACCACATATTTAGTACAAGATAGATTATATTGGTGGCAGAGTTCCTTTTTGAAGGGAGGTGGTCTTGTAACTGTTGAATGCACCAGGAGACAACACAACCACTTAACTACATGTACAGGAGTATCTTCCATGTGCACATGGAAAGATTATGTGTCCAAAAGCAGAGCTGGCTAGCTGCATTTCTGTAGTGCACATTTTAAAGGCAAGGTAGGTCTCCCTAAAGAAAGAAAACAAAGTATTACCCAGGAATGTTGGGGGCTTTTCTAAGAAATTGCCTTTTCTTTGATAAAATGCAGTTTCATCAAAACCTTTTTTTTTTCTTTTTTTTTTTTTTTCTTGGAGCAAACTAGAAATGAGTTTTCTCAGAAAAGGCATTTGGGTGCAGGCAGAATTTCTTGTCAAATTGAAAAGGGGCAGGGATAAGGGACACAGAGCCACCACCCCCTATTTCTGAGAGCCATTAGCTCAGTGGAAAAGAGATACAAGACACTGCATCTTGTACTGGCAACACAAGCAGGTTGATTCGGGTGGTCCAGGTGCTATAAAGTAGCAACATATGACACCACTTGCTTTCCTCCTTCTACAATTGTTCTGGTGTCAATTTGTAAAGGGATCTCAAGAGGAACCCGCGTTCCAGCCCCTGGAGAGAGTGTCTGAACCACTCATGGGTTGATATCCACATGATATTTTGGAAATCTCTTGGATTTTGCTTTACATAAAATCGAGTGAATATTTGTCAGAACATGCTGGGATTTTTCTCCCAGTCTATTCCTTTCCAGTCTTCCAAGAAGCAGATTTACCTGGGAGATCAGTCCTCCCTGCCTTCCTTCCTTCCTTCCTCTCCCCTTCTCATTTTTTCACAATTAATGTTGTTTTGAAGTTCTTCCCTGTACACATGAGTATCATTCTTCAAACCTCAGGTATTTTTGCAAAGACAGAAGAGCTGCTTCTTGCCCTGCTCTGTTAATAGCTGGCTGGTTCCTCGGTTCTGATCCTGTTGTTGCTCTCTGCACATAAATCTTGTTTAGTCAATAGGATTTGCCTGCCTGAAGGAATGCATGATCAACTGCATAGAGAAGCATAAAATAGATTTTTGTGCTTCAGATCCTTAAAATGTTTTTGTTGGAAAATAATTCCCAAAGCTGTTTTTTGGATAATATTTCTTTTCCTTCACTGAACTGTTTTCTTATACTTTTGGCTTGCTGAAGGATATGAACTGGAATCTCATTTGTCACGTCTTTGGTCTAAGTTTTACTTTTCCTTCTATTTTCTGAGTTTGCTGTATTTTGACACTTTGGCACGCTGCTTTCTCTTGCCAGTTTGATAGAGTGATGCTAATTCATCAATCATTAACTTAGATAGGTTAAGTAATGCAGCACACATTGAAGCAATCTGGCAATACTGCAAAAATCTTGAAAGTAATATAGAAATGATGTGTAATAGCTGGTAGCCCAAAGTTTTGTTAGCATGCTCTGCCATGCTACACCTGCACATGTGCTACAAATGGCCTGACATAGGATATTGTAGGAAAACTGCAGAAGCCACAGTGTAAAACCTGAGAGGTCTTTAATAACTAGGAAACATATTCAATAAACTTCCCAGAGGAGATGTTTCCTCCAAATGTCCTTATCATCCATTTGGCTGCATCCGTTTGGTTGGTTATGTCACTTCCTAGGGTACCTACCTCTAAAATCTGAATTTTATTGACAGTTATTTTGAAAGTGGTTAAACTCTTGAGCCGAGTTTTTTTGGGAATATATTGCACATGTTAATTATAAAAAAATTCTCAAGAATTGACTTCTATCGATTCATCTTTAGGACAGTGGCCAACCCCATAACATGTGCTGCAGGAAAGGGGGAACTGACGTTTTCTATTCATATACGTTGAGTTGCTTGTTTTAATGCTACTCTCATATATATTTTTTTTCCCTGAACATTTTCTCTTGACAAGAAATTAATTCAGAAGGGGAGTGAGCACATTTGATCACAATGTGTCCGCACACCACTGACTTAGGCCATGGCATTGTAGTTCTCCCAGCCTTAGACTTTAACCCTCTCTTAATCCATCTTGGCATTTTGTTTGCTTCTTGATCACTGCCGTGCACAGAGAAGATGTTTTCATGGAGTTGTCTGCAGTGACAGCAAGATCTTTTTCTTGAATAATTGCAGTTAATTTATAACTCAGCTATGGGTATGAGCAGCTGGATTGCCCTTTCCAGCATGTGTCTCCTTGAATTTATCTGCAGTGAATTTCATCTGTCACGAATGCTGTGCAGCCAGTTTAGTCTGGACATCTAAAATTCTCCAAAGTCTTAATTAGTCTTGTCCCATGTAAATTATGTCACATAAATCCCATTTTTCCTGGGACAGAAGAAAAATTGATGCTAAAGGCCTTGTTCCAGGTTATTAACAGTATTTGTTGCTATTTGTCTCAGCTACTGCTTGGACTATGCAAGATATTTTTCATGTCAAAAAGAAATCAGGAGCTGTCCTCCAAGGAGTTCAGTTTTGAGGCAAGGGATCCACAATATAACTGGAATATTCAGGGTGATCATTAATTACACCTTGAGAAAATTCAATAAAAAACCCCAAAAATGCGCCACTATGTAATTTTTAATGGCTTTTGGTAAAAAACCCAACTGTTCACAGTTACACTCCAGGCTACAATGTGCACAGCTGATATCCCTGTAGGAACATTCCAGAGCTTCATTCCTGTTGCGTATTCTTGTGACAATTGTCCTGTGATGAAATGTGACTATCAAGTCTGACTCTATTTTATCTTTTTACCGGTTTTTAACCCCAGGCAGAACTTTGCCCTGTGATAGATGATTTTTTTAAGCAGCTTTTTGTAAGGAATGCTGTTAAAAGCTTTTTAATAAATAATGTTAACTGCCTCTCCCCTAACCACTATTTTATCAGCATTCTCAGGCTCGGAGTCAGCAGTCAATGTGTATTTAGCAGAACACTTGATTACGAGCTGCAAACTAAACATGTGTCACAGGGTTTTGTTGAAGAGAGCTGGATTTAAGCACGGTTTCAGCTTTGCTGAACAGGTGCCTCACACAGCAGATCGAGCAGAAGCTGAGCAGAGTCTTGCACACTCAAAGTATTGTTTATGATGTTGTCTTAATCTCTCAGCCTTCAGCTTTCACCTTTTCTTTTTTTTCATCATCACAGTCGCCTGCTCTGTGTGTAACACAGGGATTGGGATTCTCCTGGGACACTGGCCATTGTGCTTTGCTACTTGCCTGCCTGCCGCCTCGTACGAGGAAACACCCACCCCCACCTGGGTTTTCTACAAGATGAAATCGTGCAGATGTTTACAGAACTGCTGGTAGAAAGCAAGGAGCCTTTACAGTAATTTGGAATGACAGAGGACTTGTCTGTGTGATTACTATTTTTAAGTATGACACTGTCAGGCTGAGAGAGCTGGGGGTGTTCAGCCTGGAGAAGAGAATGTTCTGTAGAGACCTTCCAGCAACTTCCAGTGCCCAAAGAGGATCACTGAGAGCTGGAGAGGGACTCTGGACAAGGGATGGAGGGACAGGACAAGATGGAGTGGCTTCTCACTGCCAGAGGGCAGGGGCAGATGGGATATTGGCAAGAAATTCTTCCCTGTGAGGCTGGTGAGGCCCTGCCACAGGTTGTCCAGAGAAGCTGTGGCTGCCCCATCCCTGGAAGTGTCCAAGGCCAGGTTGGATGGGGCTTGGAGCAACCTGAGATAGTGGAAGATGTCCCTGTCCACGGTAGGGGGTTAGAACTAAGTAATCTCTAATGTCCCTTCCAACCCAAACCACCCTGTCATTCTATGAATATCTTCTTGGATCCAAGACTGCCACATTCTACTCCTGTATACCCTCAAGGCAGAAGTGCCCATCCATCTTGCCTGAAACCGGGATGAAAAGTGTTCATTCTTCCGTAGCTAATCCCCAGTGAGAGAAGGTTTCAATATGTCACTTGTGCCTGCAAGTCTAGCACCCGTGGCAGCCCACAGATCACCCAAACAGCTTTTAGCTGCAACTCTGTTTCTTCCTTCTTTGTTCGTTTTATGCCACACCAATATTCCGCAAATTATTTCAGTGTCTGGTGACACAGAAGATTGATGTAGATCAGGCTTCTCAGTTTCCCCCATCACCAACTTGGCAACGACAGCCAAGGAGAAGAGCCTTTTACAGCACTGAATGGAGAATGAATCTGCACGAATTTAATTAACCCCTGCAGAGCTGATTGAATTCTAACCAAGTTAGTCGCAGGGTTTTTTTGTAAGTTTGGAGATGCTTGGCATATTTTTGACTCTTTTACTGTAGTTTGAATTGGCTATATATACAAACCAAATTTATAAAATGAAATTAATAGATGCTCTTATTAGGGTTTACTGGTGTAGGAATTGCCACCTACATATACAAGCAAAAAACCATTTCTGTTATAAATACAGATTTTTTTTTTTTCTCAAATATGGATAACTAAAAAAAAAGAAGAAAAAAATAACCAATGAAGGTGGCATGAATCAGTGGGTGGAAACAAAATAGTAACATGCTTTATTTTCTACTGCCTGGGCTTAACATGGCTGGTGCTTTTTGGGTCCCAAAGATGTCAGTGTGAGTTATGTCAGTTCATGCTGAAAGAGTGGATTGAAAATGAGTTGTCTGGATTAATCCAGCCCCCTCCTCTGTTTCAAGAGGATTAAGTTAAAAACTTCACAACTGAAGACCTCTCAAAACTACCTTTGTTGTTTAGAGCTGTTTAAGGCTGTCCACAGCTCCACCTCAGGGTCATTGACCGAGGCTCCACTGAGGGAGATAATGTGCACAAGGTGGGGTGGGGGAGAAGGTGTTTTGGCATTGAGAGATTGGCTCTGAGAGTTGAAGGAGGTGATTGTGTCAGAGGAGGGAACAAAACAGTGCTGGTCAGCCAGGTGGAGTAGGCAGCATGTCTTTACTGAGCTGCTGGAGGGGAGTCAGGAGGCAGCTCCTTGATGCGAGCACACACACAGAGCCAGAATCTTTTTTTCTTCGTACATTCTGTCCCCCTCACCCAGGCTCTAAGTGAAATACAACTACTTCTGATGCATTGGTTCCTCTTTTTAACAAAATGGAAAGCAGTTCTTGGACCTGCTTTTCTTCCTCTACAATTAAATCCTTGTCCAGGTGTTTTTCTCCTTTCCTAGAAGCCCACAGGAAGAATCCTGGCCTGTCCTACATTACTGACATAAGTTCTTGGAGTCAGACAGCAAACTCTAATGCTTTAAGGAAACTTCATGAAGAAGCCAGGTGTGACAATGATCAATAGGTTTAAAAAGGATGTTAGGTGAGTGCTCAGTCTTGTCCTCTCTTGGTACCATTCTAGATTTCTGCAAGAAGAAGGTTTTCCATAGAATAACAGTGCAAGAATCATAGAGGGAATCAGTCATTCACTGCCCATTCAGTATTGTCATTCCAAGGGAAAAAGCAAGGCATTTTTCCAATTAAAAATATTGGGCATCATGTTTGTCCCTTCCCTCCTCAGGAATTTGAGAGAGTAATGTATTTATTGTTTTGGAGGTGGTCTGAGGTGACCAACTCCTGTATGAAAATCTGTTCCAGAGGCTCTCACCCACAGTTTCTGGACCTGATACTCAGCTTCCTCCTCTGTCTCTCCTCTTTCTCTCTGGCTTTCTCTCTCTTACAATGTATTTATGTCTTTATCATTTTGTTTTTCTGCAGATATTTTAACTTCTCATGCTGATTTCTTTGAGTAAGATTAAAGAGAAAAATAAGGATGTATAAAAGCTTTCATGTCCCCCCTCAAAAAAAATCACCATTAAAAAGACTACATGTTTTATGGTTTTTTTAAATGAGTTCAGCTCTTTTACCTTCCAGAACATGAAGGGAGCCTGCAAGAAAGATGGAGAAAGACTTTTCACAAGGGCATGGAGTGACAGGAGAAGGGGGAATGGCTTCACACTGGCAGAAGGCAACGTTAGATGGGATATTAGGAAGAAATTCTTCCCTGTGGGGGTGGGGAGGCCCTGGCACAGGTTGCCCAGAGAAGCTGTGGCTGCCCCTGGATCCCTGGAAGTGTCCAAGGCCAGGTTGGACGGGGCTTGGAGCAACCTGGTACAGTGGAAGGTGTCCTTGCCCATGGCAGGGGGCTGAAATGAGATGGTTTTTATGTCCCTTTCCAACCCAAACCATTCTATGGTTCTGTGATTCTCTGATTCTCTGATTTTTGCAAAGGTAGATTCATCATAACTTTACTATTTTTTTAAGAAAAAATAAAACTTTTTTTTTTTGCCATTCCTGAACTCACTTGTTGCCTCCAAGACACAGGATGTAAGCTCAGAATATCTGAAAGTCCATGCAAATCTCCAGAGTAAATATCATGGTCAAAAAGTTCATTTCTTTGCCACACTATGACTTTCCTCCAAACAGTGAAAGGTCAGATGTGCAGTAAATTTGCTGAGGGCAGGACACTATCCTCATAAATCCTACCTTCCTCAAGTCGAAGTGCCAGATACTTGCCTTATTTTGCTATATTTCACACCTCCATAAAACTGTATATACCCTAATTAATAACATTCTGTAAAATAAAAGCAAAAACCAGCTTCACAACCCTGGGAAAGAGAAGCACTTCACCACATTTTGGTCTTGCTACAGACACAGGAGAAGAAGAAATGTGACAAATGATGTTATTTTGCTCAGTGTGAAGAGTGTTCAGATGTTATGGAGGTGATCTTAACATTGATGTAAAAGACTCCCAAACAGAAGGAGAGTGATCTTGGACTAGTCCCAAAATTTCAAGCCTACTCATAAAACACAGATAACACTTTTCCCCTGTCTAACTTCAAAACACTTATTACAGGAACTGCTGCTCACATCACACCGTGTTTCTGTTCTCTGTCTAATCAGAAATTGAAGACTTTCAGTGCTGAAATATCTTCTTTCAGATCATCAACTGGCAAAAGTCAGCCAGTCTCCATTAAGTATCTCCTTGCACCAGCTGAGGTCTGACCACGGATGTTTTCCTGCCAGTGAGGAGGAAATGAGCATTCATGGGAAGCAACAGGAGTACCCTGAAAGCCAGAGAGTCCTGTATTAACTATTTATGACCAGGCAAAAAAAGGAATGTTACGTGTTCCTACTCGCAGAAGCTCTTAACTTTTGGACAACTCTGTAACACAGGGAAGAAGGACTGTCCACACTTGCAGTCCTGATTTACTCCTGATTAAGGAAAACAGGTTAAATATGGCTCAGAGCCTTCAGTGACTCATTTTTCATTCCATATGTGCAGTCATGTGCTTTAGTTACCCTTAGTCCAGCTGGAAATGATGAAGAGATGGGAGAAATCAAAGCAAATGTTTGAAAACCTTTTAATGTAAAATAAGCTAAACCAGTGTTTTCTGTTACTGAGGACAAAATACATTATATATCATAGTTTGGGGTCTAGAGGGAAGTGCTGGACCTGCAGTGGAACAAGAGATCTTTGTTTTGAAATGGCAAAATTCCTCTGTTTGCTTATAGACTGTGTGTTGTAAGATGATTGATTTTCAGCTTGCATGGAAACACTGCTGTTCATGCTGCATGCAAACGAAAGCACATGTATCTCAGGCAAGAAAAATTCCTTGTTTAAACAAAATGGAGAAAAAGCCTCAGAAACTTTACGTGATTCTGTTTAAAATAATACAGTGGGTGCTCGGGGCCGTTCAGAGATTCCGAAAGTCAGAAGGAACTCACAGAGGGGAATTGACCGAGGGGTACAGTGCAGGTGAGGGAACCATAAAAATGTAATTTATCACCTGCTTATGAAGTTTATTACATGAATATTATCAACAGCAGGTGGGTTTTTAAACGAGACATGCATATATTCCTCAGCTTTTCCAACACAACCTTCACTGCAGTTCAGTGCAGGATGCAAATGCATCAGGATACAGGACACTGGCCCTTCTCAGTATATCAAACACATCCACTCACGTTTTGCAGTAATGGCCATTACCACGGGCCATTGTGCAAATAGGTTTGAATGGATCTTCTAAAATTCCATTTTGAACACTGCCAGGAAATGAGGAATGTGCAATCTGGTGGCAGGGAGAGCTCGGGAAAGGAAAATGTATTATCCAAATGTGCGTTTAGCTCAGGAAGGGCACTGAATACTCCCAACACTTGTGAGTGCTACTGTGAGACTGAGCTCACTGCAGGCTGTCAAGGGCTTGTCAATGTTTAATTGCATATATCCTATGTTGTAATTACATCTCGTTAGTAGCTTTGCTTGTTCGATTGTCAAGGCATTGCACTGATTGCCATTTCTAGATAAACCATAACCAACTAAAAAATACCTATTAGGGTGATTATCTTTGTGAGTAGAAAACAATTAAGCTTGAATTATTTTTTTAAAGGGCTGCTAATTATTTATTTTTTTTTCTGCTTCCTTTCACAGGGCTTTTTTTTTTTGCTGAGGGTAAACATATTTTATATGACGGCTCTTAGCCATATAAAGGAAAAAGATGAGGGGCAAATTGAGAGAGAACCCTGGTCATCCATCTCTAGCCTTAGAGATGGATAGGTAATAGTTATCCATCCCTTTGTTCTGCACTCCCCAGGTAGGAAAAATGGTCATTCCTAAGAAACAGGATTAGCACACCTGGTGATAGAGATCAACTGCAACTACTGCTTAGTTGGTTCTCATCAATAAGAACAAGATTCCTTTCCAAGCATAATTTAATTTAACTTTTCATATGTTGCAACTTTTCCCAGTTTCCTTTTTTTTACTCAAAGCACCATAACTTGGGATTCATAGTTTGCCATCTATTGCTTCTTATTCACTTTTTATGGAGAAAGCCACTTCTATTGTTAGGTTCCTTATTTAGAAATTTAGTGTTAAGTCTTCATTCCTTATGCAAGTGACAGAGCTTGGATGCTCTGCTCTGTGACCCCTATCAGCAGCGTTTTAGCAGAAAAATAAACAAAATAAAATTTCCTTGAAAAAAGTAGGAAATTATTAATCAGCACTCTTTGTTTATAGTATGGTGGTCCTTTAGATGTATTGGGTCCTATGTAAAAGGCACAGAGACTCCTCAGGTTCTCAGCGGAAGTTATTACAGTTTTCCATGCTTTTTGAGTTTTTACTTCACAGGAATTGTACTGTTTGGCACCAGATGTGGATCTGATGCTTTTTCTATCCGTTCAGATGCTACTGAGGGCCTAAAATAGATGCACTGAGGTCACATCTGTTCTACACACAGAAGGGAACGGGTTGAAACTTCAAGGCAAGGGGAATGAAAAGGAATTTGTCAGTGTTGTGGTGGCTGCCAGTAGGAACTCTGCCTGTCAGCAGGGCATCACAACCTAAAAACCCTCAATTCCCCTCACTATACGAGGGATGATCACAGGTTTATCTAAGCCAGGTCTTCTTACAGAAGAGCCATGGAAGAAGAAGTGGAAATGAAGAACGGTGGCATTTTGGTTGAATCGCTGGCGTTTTGGGGAGGCTTCGCTGCGTCATTTTTTAAGGCAGGAATGTGCAGCTCCTCCAGCTGACTGGAGCTTTTCCACTGATGAGGTGGTGACTTGGGACCAGCAAATAGTGACTGAGAGCCAGTAGTTCAAAACTGTGATAGGGAGGAGGGAGAATTTGAAGTGAAGCCTTAGGTGGGGTCATTGTGTGGGATTTAAATATATAAAATATAGTTGATAACTAGGCCACAGCACAGGTAAGGTGGGACAGAAGAAGAAGGAATAGTGTATGAGGTTTATTTTATTTATATCCTCCCTGTTTGCTTAGCTAGCAGAATTTTGGACATGAAGAAATAAGTTCAGTCTCTGTAGAGATGCTGGGAGACCCAACTGAGTGGGAATGGTAGAAGAGTGAGAGATCTCAGTCAAGCTCATCCCCCCTGTATTATTCCCCTCCTTTGCACACTGCAAAAACACACTCAAATCTTCCTCAGGATAAAGTCCTAAAATTTGGGCCCTGATTTCATAGAAATTAAGATGTGACTGAGATTTGCAGAACACTGGGGCATGTGTGTGTTCTTCATTTACCTGAGTCCCAGCCCATTCCCAAGGGAGTTGATGTTTTCAGGAGCAAAGGCCATAATTTCATTTGGGGAAGCTCCTGTAACACCAGATTAAGAACCTTGTTTAGCAGGAGGCAAAATATCATGGGATGTGATGGAGGAGGACAAACCCTCGGGAAGCTGGAGGGAAGCAGGATAAATTTGGGGGCAGCATGGGCCTGCTTTGCCAACAAACAGCCGCTCTTTATGAGACAGTCTCCTATTAAATAATGATGACTCACTCTCCAGACAGTAATTTATTTATATGCCTCCTTTAATGTTTTGCAAACCACTGCTTTAAAAAATGTCCAGCTGGAAGACAGGAAGACTTGGGAGACAGAGAATCAGCTTGATGGAGAATCAGATTAAATAAAAATGACATGGAATATGACAGCGAGGGCACGTGGTTGGAAATGAAAAACATAACCATCCCCCAAGCAGAAATGCAGCCTCATTGCTGGAACCAGTTGCTGCAGCTCGAGAGACCAAGTTTTTACTGTATCTAGTGAGACAATAAAATTGAAAAAGATAGGAAGAGGAAAAGAGACATTGGCTGATATTTAGTGACAGAATTTCTTCCAGTCTGAAACACCGATGAGCTTACGTTTTTTTCAAGCCAGAAGGGACTACTTTGATATCATTATCTGAATTAAAAAAAACCCAATATTGCTATGTCTTGTGAGGGCAGATCAGTGGAATCAGTAAGAGACAGAAGAAACTTCTAAATTATAATTAATATTGCAGAAGTGTGGATAGCTCACACATAGACAGTTGGCATATGTCCCACAGGGGAGGCTTCAGTGCAGGTTGTAGTAGGTGTGACAGTCTGGATTTGGTATCTGAGTTGGCAGAAAGGTAAGGACAAGTGGAAGAGACAAGGCTAAATTCCTGTTTGATCTCTAATTCTGCCGCCAAGTGTTTCCCATGCCTGTGTGCCTTCATTTCCCTGAGCGTGTGTGGAGGGTAATGACTCCCTTTGTAACGCGCATTCAGCTTCCTAAGTACAAACTGCTTTATAAAGGCCCATAGTGGGGATTTCCAAGGGACTGACTCAGTTTCAAAGGTGATGAGACTGAATATTAAACATATTATGGGTTCTTCTAAAAATCTCTCCTAACTGATTTAACATTCAACCGCTTCAGGTGATGCCCTGGATCACTGTCCCAAGCAGTTCCCCCATTCCCTTCATGCCTATGACTTGCTGGAAGTTACTCCAGCAGCTGTGCAGCCTGGAACAGCTCAACTCCTCTTGGCATTTTGCTTTGTGATGATTATTAACTTTAATATAAGCTGTTTTATTGACACTGCTTCAATATCTATCCACCTGCTTTCCCCTGTGCCTGGATGCACACCCTGCATCCTGAGCTGCTCTCACTGTTCAGAGCTGGTGCTTAAAGCCCAGAGAAGGCTTTTATCATTTGCTGGACAGCAAGAAACTGGCCAACTACATTAAAAAAAACCAGAATAATTTAGATTGGAGAACACTTTTAAGGCCATCAAGTCCAACTGCTAAGCCAGCACTGCCAGGGCCACTACTAACCCCTGTCCCCAAGTGTCACATCCACACGGCTTTTAAATCCCTTCAGGAATGGGGACTCCATCACTGACCTGACAACCCCTTTGGTGAAGAATTTTTCCTTATTCTCCGAACTAAGCCTCCCCTGGCACAATCTGAGTCCGTTTCCTCTGGCCCTGTTGTTTCTCACCCGGGAGCAGAGGCCGACCACACCTGGCTCCACCCTCCTGTCAGGGAGTTTTAGAGAAGGTCCTCCCGAGCCTCCTTTTCTCCAGGCTGAGCCCCTCCAGCTCCATCAGCTGCTCCTCTCTCTATCTTTAGAACTGCTGTGGCATGGCCAAACAAGAGGACTTTCTCTTGCCCCCCTCTATGAGGGGTCAGATGCTTTGTGGCAGATTTAAATGTACCCAAGGTCATGCCTGGGTGTGTGGTGCCGGCAGCCCCAGCCTCCTCCTCCTCCTCCCAAGCTCTTAACTGGCTGGATATGAGCCAGCTCCTGTCAGGAAACCATAAAGCTCCTAAGTTGTACATGGTTATCCTTCTTCAGGAGCACTAATGCACTAATGTGATTATGCAACTTCTGGTGGGGAGTGCGATGAGACGAACTCGGGTCTTGCTGCATCACAAAAATTTCTCCTCAAATGTTCACATATTATTGATGTTTCCCTTAGTTTGGGCTTTCCAGAAAGCTACTGGTAAAGTCTGAACCCCTGTGTTTTATCCCCCTCCCATCCACTGATAGTGAAATCTCTGTTGCCTTAGTTGCCTTAGTTCATGTTCTCTGCACATACTTTTTTTTTAGGAGTATCCTGAGCTCATCTGAAGATTCAGAGATCCTTTGGTTGGAGGCCAAATGCAAGGGGAAAGAATTGCTCATTATCAACAGAATTCTCTCAATTACAGGATAATAAAGGAGCACAGACTGGTGTATTTTCATGTCAAATTAATATTTTCCAAATTCTTTCAGTTATCAGGAGGACACAGTAACAAAACAGTTAAAAAACATTATTTTGATCAGTCCCAAGGCGCAAAAGTCTATTGATGCTCTGGATCTGCGCCACAACCTGCTTCCAGGTGACCTCCTTGTCCATGTGTAAGTGGCTGTCCTCGATGGAAATCTCACTGCCCATCTTCAGCTTTGCAAAATTTCTCACCTTATCTTAGGAAGCCTTTCGCTTTTAAGGGTAAAATGAAGGCACCTCTGGAATTAGCTAATGCACTCCATTGGCTATGGAAGGGGCACAGGTACTTTGCTTTCACTAAATACCTAATCTAAGTATCTCTGAAGTGACTGTGAGCTTTAGATTTTGGCAGGCATTGCTAACATTAGCTACTGGCCACGGATGTCACATGGGGCTCTGATGTGCCACTGAATTCAGGCTTTTTTTTAGCATTAACATTTACTTAAACACTCTTGTTTGCAAAAATAACTAAGCACAAAATTAGGAGGAAAATACACAGTAGGCAGTGATCTTCTCCCATCACTTCTTTGCTCCTCTGAACTTGTGGTTATTTGTGCTGAGTTTTTTCTGTGAACTTCAGTGTTCATGGAAGCATCCACTGTGGAAAACTCAGTGTAAAACCTTCTTTTACACGTTGGGCCAAGTGAGATTTCTGCCAGGGCTGTGCTTTTTGTATGCAGTGATCTACCCCAGACCACAGCATAACTCAATTAATGCTGCATTTCTTTTTAATGTTTCCATCAGCAATTTACATCGAACCTGTTCCATCAGTTGGCTTCAAAGTGCTCATCAATAAATCCTCGCCCAGTGCCTGCTTTATTAAGCAGAAAAACATCTGGATTAGGGGCTCAGTCGTATGTTTAAACCCACGTGGAAGGCAGGGCAGTGTGTGGAGGCACAGCACCATAAGGAAGGGCTGCAGCCGATAGTGAGATTCCCCCAGGAAGTCTGGGATAACAGAGGTGACAGCGCCCTTGGAAACTGCACGGATAGAGATGGGGGGGGGTCTGGAGGGGCTGGGTCCTGCCATCTGGTTTTTTGTACAAATACCCACATCCAGGACCCCGTGGGATCCGAGTAACTGTGACCTTTCAAGGTGCAATCCAATCGCTCTCCTTACGATTATTGCATCGGGTGCTGTTCCTCTCAATTTGTCTGATTTTCTGCCTGTTACTATCTTTTTTGTTTTCTCCCTGCTGTTCTTCTCTGTGGCTGGATGGCTGTGGAGAGCATTCAGTTCCACTTAGCTTTGATTTCAGTGAAACGCTTTCTGACGTTCAGAAAAAGCAAGGTTGGGGATTTTGTTCTCTGTCCTTTTTCTGAGGTATGTGCATTTCCTTGCACGCTGCAACATCGACTGCGTGCAGGCTTTGCTCCTCAAGAGACAGGAAGGAATATTGTTTTGGTCTCCAGACACCTTGCAGTGCCACAATCTCTCTGTGCAACACGTTTAAAATTTAACAGTAAGAAAAATGAGGATATGTGTAGGATGGATTATGCAACACAGGAATGAGTTCTTGTCATTTTCCATCTTAAATATGACCTTCAGTGTGACCTAATTATTGTTTTTCTTTTCTCTTCCCTGTGTTCCAGGTTTCATATCAACATTACAACATCATTTAATTCCTGTTTGCTGAGACATCTTTCATTTGGGCCCAGAGTCGGAAGTTCAGTGGAATTACTCCAGTGTAAGACCACAGTGAAGAGAGAATTACAGTTCTTCAGCCTTGGCTCTTATTCCTAAGCTCCCTTCTAGATTTTTTTCTCAGGAAATGTACACTCAATGACTCTGAGAAATATCTGCTAATAAATTCATTATATATGTCTCAAAATTTTACAAGAAATATGATTTAAATTTTAAAAAGTGGCTTTTTTATAAATTAACTGCTCTCTGGTGCTTTACCACTGGAGTGAGCTATTTTTGAAAAAGAAAAAATTGGATTGTGAAATGCATTGCAGTGGAAAATGGTCGAGGAAAAACCTGAGTTATAAAAAGCACAGATTATCAGCACAGACTGCTCCTGTTGGGAAGGTTTTCTTGACCTGATATTGATTATTACTGCAACAATTTACCTTCCCTTATCCCCCTTCAAACAAACCAGAAGTATTATTTCCAACTAGACCTATGCCAGAGCTGGTTGGTTTTTTACACCTTGATAGATATTTTTGCACTGGTCTTGGCCCTGTTTAAACAGGTCTGATAAAACCCAGAATGGCTGCAGATTCTACTTTAATTTATCAAACTTTAGGACAGGTTACTTATTCACTTTCAGCCCCTGCCTTCAGCTTCAGCTTCCTCATTATCTACCTGGAGTCTTCTGGGTGCAAACCTTGATTTAAAAATATGCAATTCCAGCCAGAAGGATTACAACACTTTTATCACCTGTTTTACCAGCCCAACCCTCATTTTGAGCACAGTTGACACATCCAGCATGTAGAGAGGGTCTTCTGAACTTTTTGTCTGGTATTCTCAGTTGTCATTTAACCAGAAAGGACAGAAAACACTGTGGGAAAACAGAAAAGAAACTAATTTCCAAGATTTCACAGACCATCTCATCCTGTTGGGAAAATAGTATAAATTGGTATATTATTTATATTTATATTTATATTTATATTTATATTTATATTTATATTTATATTTACTGGGAAATAAGACACAAGTCTCAGCAGGATGTGTGGTTTTGAGATTCTGAAGCTATTCAGCATAGTGGGACCTGTCTCCCTTAGCCAACAAATATGTTTTTGGCAAATCAGAGAATCTTCAGGTAGGAAAAGACCCTGAAGATTATCAAGTCCAACCTTCAACCAAGTACCACCATGCCCACTAAACCATATCCTGAAATGCCATGTCTACTTATGTTTTGAACCCTTCCAGGGACGTGACTCCACCACTACCCTGGGCAGCCTTGACCACTCTTTTAGTGAAGAAATTTTTTCTGATATCCAACCTGAACCTCCCCTGATGCAGCTTGAGACCATTTCCCCTTGTCCTATCAAATGGCTCATTGGCTGATGCCCTATCAGCAGGAATTATTCTCTGCTCACTGTTTGACCCACACTGGCTCTTTCATATATCACAAGTCAAAGTGAAATCTCTCTTTCTCACTTGCCTCTCATTTTAATCCCCTTCTCCTACCAAACAAGAATGTAGTATTATTTTTTCCATATCTTTATTGAACTGGGGTGGATGGAAGTGTGTGCACAGCTCCAGATGAGAAAACAGCTGCTTTGGAAAGTGCAATTAATACTTCCTGATATCTACTTGAAGCATTCAATCTGCTACCCCCTAGAATCACATTTGTCATTTCGATGGCCATACCATGTTGGTGGCTCACAGCCACACTCTGATTGACTAATACACCATGTCATGTTCTCCTGTCAGCTGTTTGCACTGTAAAACTCAAAGCTCTACCAGATTAATAGTTCCTAGACTCCAAGTGTGTGACCTTATAGGTTCCAAGTGTTAAATCTCATCCCATTTCTGTTGTTCCAGTTCCCATTCAATTATTTCAGTAGACTGAAAGCATCTGTGTCAGTGATGCCTCGTCATCAGTTTAATTGGTGTACTCTTAATTTTGCCAAGTTTATTAGTGAAAGCATTATCGAGATCACTGCCAGCACGCAATGCTTGTAAGACTCCTCAGAAAATCTCTTTTCTTTTTTCATCCCAGTCCTTTGATATCCTCTTATTGCCTCTCATACTCTTTCTTACCATGTAGCTAAAGTTCCTCCCTCGTTCTTCCACTGAACTAAACACTTTATTTGGAACACCTTATTAAAAATGTCACTTATATTTAAATAAGCTAATCTAATATCTAAACGAGCAGTTTAATATCTAAACCAGAAGATGAATGTCTGTGACAACAAAGAGCTCTTTTCTGTATCAGTGACAAAGAAGAAAATGGTTTTCCCTTTATTATATAAAGTTTCATAACTAATGGCATATGCCATGAAGAGCTCTATCCCCTTGGAAAGATGACTTTGACTATGAGGTTGGATAACACAGATCTTATCTCTGAGGTTTTCTTGAAAAGGAACTTTTTCTATGGCAAAAAATTCAGACTTCGGAGATGAGGAAAGTAAGAGAGCTTCACTCCTTGGCTGTGAGAACAGGTTTCCCAGATGGGCTGCACGGTCTCCAGCCTTTCTCTGAGCTGGACAAAGCCAGTGTGACTTGGTCTGACCTCAGAGTTGGTTTTGCTTTGAGCAGAGACTCATGATGGTCCTTCCAATCTGATTTTTCCTAGGTCCTTATGATCCCCATGTATTATTTTACATCATTATTCTAAAATTGATATCTAATCTCCAGGTTATCCACATCACTGACAGAGAGAAAAACAGTTCTGAAAAGGCAAAGCTTCCTCTGTAGACATTCTCAGTTAAAATCCGCTGGCTGTCAGTCCTCACTAAGTCCACAGAGGGAGGTTATGGAAGCACAGCTTGGATTAGCTGTGACTTTTCATGGTTAAGGTTGGTCAAATGCCTCCCTTCTAACTCAGGATTTTCTAGGATTCTATATATGCACCAGATATTACACAAGTCCTTAAATTAACCACGACGCAGTAGACTGAGTTCAGATTACAATTACATCCCTGTAAATCTTCACCAGGCTGCCTCCACTGACTTTTTTTTTTGATAGGTATGTTTTCTTACTTGCAGAACTGAGAATGTGATGAAAAGGAAAGGTATTTGAATACCTTCTGTTGTTTTTACAGGAGGTTTGTTTGTTGGTGGGGTTTTTTTTTTTTTCTATTTTCCCCACTTTTTATTTGATATGAAAAACTCCTTTCACCACTCTGCCTAGAATTATTCTGAAAAAGCTTTCTGCACCATGTACATGTTCAGAGAGCATAAAATAAAGCTGCCTGAATTGCTGGGAACAAACCTCAAGTTCCTCACACACACGCAGAACAAACCACCGTGTGCATGTAACACACCACACTGTCTGCACTCCTTCCCAGCCCATAAACTCTGGCTGTGGAGGGAAAATGTGGTAAAATTTCGCCTGGGGATAGGGGGTTACTGACACTATGAGTGCAATGCCTGGAGCTAAAGGCTGAAATTTCTTTATGTAACACCGACACAACTCTTTTTTTTTTTTTCCCCCCTGTCCTGAGGGTATAATAGTTCACTCTGCAGATTTTCAAAACAAAAGCCCGAAGAAATATTACGACAACTCCCCCAGTGACTTTTTTTTTGCCACACAAACCCCATTGGTTTTATTCCATTTCCTTTTAAACACCAGCTACTAATGAATCATGTGCAGGTTGAACGTGTTTCATATAAGGAATAGAAAATAACTAGGAGAACAAAATGCTTTGGCCATAAAGTCAAATAAGTAAAACTCAGGAAATGCCACAGTTAAGGCTGTTCATGCAACCTGACCTTGACTTTGTTGTGGCTGTGCCCTGGGTTGCAGTTACTGCATGTTATTTTCCAGAGGCACATGTTGCAATTAGGCTGTTTCATTCTGCTTCTCTCTGCCCCCTCTGAGAAGTATCACATTTCCAGAGAGCCTCTGCTTATTTTCCCTTTGAATCCTCCAGCCTTCTGTCCTTCCTGAAAAATAACATCGAACAAAATAAATCGAATGAACCAACCAGGGACAGTAGGGATAAAGGACCCCTTGCGATTGTTTTTTACCACGAAACTGGAAATGTCAGGGATATTTCTTAACTTCAGTATTATTTTGGCCCTTGCATGAGAAACTGGTGTTTGGAATTAAATGAAAGGTGGCAGTAGAAATCCTTCCATCCATCCACAGGTCCCCTTGCAAAGAGCAGGGTTTTCCACTGGATTACTGGGGTCTGGTGCTGCTGTGAGGTATTCAAAGCTCCAGTGAGGAGTGCTGTTCTATAGACTATGGCAAAATAACTCCCAAGGTTACAAAGGGGGTTTTGACATGGTAGAGACAGAAACAGAACAAAGCACTGAATTACAGCTCAGCACCTTAATTGCAGGACCATTCTGCCAATATTCCCGTACTCTTTTCCTTCTTAATTCCTACCTAGAATCATAGAATAGCTTGAGTTGGAAGGGACCTTAAAGATCATCCAGTTCCAACCCCCTGCCATGGGCAGGGTCACCTTCCACTAGACCAGGTTACTCGGAACTTCATCCAACCTGGCCTTGAACATTCCCAAGCGTGGGGAATCCACAGACATCAAACACTAGTCTTACCCCAGGAATGAGATGATACAAATGCACTGACAAAACACCCTACCCTTCTCATGGGATGGTTTATGGATCTCTTGTGAAACCACCTCTCACAGATTTTTGAAAACGACTGTTCTCGATTAGTTTTCTTTCCTGGCCTTGCAAACACATATGGAGCGAATTAGTTTTCCCCAGTTATTGTCTGTCAGTTATTACTTTATGTGTCATGAGGCTTATTTGGAAGAGAAAATTAGGGTGCTGCTCCTTCAAGCATTAAGCAGATGTTCACTGCTCACAGTGAGGGCAGCCCCCCTCCTAAAATCCATCGAACTATTTGTATGTGGGAGGCTAAACAATCCTGCCTGCATTTGCAGGAGCAGGGACATCTGAGTTGAAAATAGTGGGTTTTGGGTAAAAGTCCAAGATTTCCAGTTAAGACAGCAGGTCTAGAACTTGTCATAGAGATATTGTTTCCTCCCACTGACCTCCTCGTTAACCATATACTGGAAAAAAGGGCAGCAGATAGACCTAGACACAGAAATAGCACTGTTAATTTTTCTGTTTATGTGCAGTTTTCACCAGCATATGGTGGCTCCCCCTCCACAGCCAACCTTCTCCTCCCCTAGTCTAATTAAAATTGACTGAGAAGGGAGCTATGAAGCTATGAACCTATGAAGCTTTCTTTCTTTATTTATTTTTTTTTTCTGTTGTTGGCATCACATATTAAAAGGTGACAGCTCTATCATATCATAGCAGCAAACCTTTTGTCTGATGCCTGAGTCACACTACATTTCTCCAGGCAGAGAGACTCGTTATTATTCTTACACTTTCAGACACATGTAACCACATGGTATACCACATGAATGCTCTAAAATGTTTAGGAATTTGTACTGCCTGCACTTTATTTATGTAATTTTAGAAGCTATTTCCATGCTGATTTCCTTAGAATGGAGTGTAGACCCATTTCAACTGTTCGTATTAATCAGTCATTTTTGAATACTTAAAACATAGAAATATTTGCTTTTTTATTATTAATAATTCTTTAAATAAGCAAAGAAAGGAAGTTTATGCTTTTTTTCAAAGAGGATCATAGAATCACAGAGCGGTTTGGGTTGGAAGGGGCCTTAAAGACCACCTAGTTCCAACCCTCCTGCCATGAGCAGGGACCCCTTCCACTAGAAATACCATATGTGGTTTTCCATACTTTTAAATAATAGTTAATATAGCCTTTTGGGTTTTTTCCTCCTGGAAACGTGGGTGGAGGTGGAACAGACTCCAAATGTTGTCCCACGACAAGAATCAGACTGTGTCACTTAAGTGCTTTGTGCCTCAGTTTCCTCGCTTGCAAAGTAGAAATACTGATGATATTGTTTTGGAGACATGGCCCATATTAAAGTGATGGCCAGTTTTTCATTAATGCAGGAGAGGAGACTCATTTAAACCCCGTTCTGACTCAATATCCTGAGGGGATGAGCGAGGAGGGCACGGAGCCTTCCCTCCCCAGCTCAGGAAGGGCACAGCACCCTGAGTCAAATGCACTCCTACACTACCAGTTTTGTGCTTGGTTTTAGCCAGAGCATTTCTAATTTCCTTGGTTAGTGCGGGTGAAATCCAGCTGGGAACCCCTTCTCTTCCCCTCATGCCTTGAAGTCAACGCTGGGAGGAATTTTCTCAGCCTTTTGGAAATCACCTCTTGTCGTGTGGCAGTGACAAGGGCTTTGCAAATCCTTTGTACCAGGGATCCAGACAGCACACCCTTCCCTAAACCTTTGTATTCGTAACAAGGACAGGAAAAGCTGTGGGCACACACACATGCAAACATCAGAACCCGAGATCTTCACATCTCTGCAAGCTTCAGCTCCTTCCACAACAAGCTGTACATTCTAAGTCTTCGTGAACAGCAATTGGAGATGTAGAAACAATTGCAACAACAAAAAACTCCAAAACAAAACACACCCCCCAAAAAAAATAGGATGACGGAAGACCATTGTCTTTTCCATGCAGGCTTGGAGACCTCTACCCAAGCTAAAAAATTACAGCATAAGTCAGTCCTCTTAAATGAAGCACAGTTTTTCTCAGGGATTATTTATATGAGACTACAGTAAGAAACTGATGGTATAATTTGACTACTTAGCTTAAATGCTGTTTGACGCCTTTGAAATGAAGGAGGTAGGGAAAGAAAGATTTTGGAAGGGAAAGGGTATGAAAACAATGGGAAAAACTGAATAATATTGTCGTGACTAAATAATTTCCTTCAGGGGACAGCAAATTGAGTTGATGTACTGTGCATACCAAAAGCTGAAAAGATTTGTGGAGCTTGGGAGTTCAATTGCTACTTTTTCTAGAGTAATTTTTGTATCCTCTTTTCTTCCCCCCCGCCCAGTCAGGAAAACTAAGTTAGTCCAAGGGTCTGGACACTGAAGTGCTTCCTGCTGAAGTGATTACTGCAGTAATATTTGTAAAGTAAGCCAGGCTGGATGGGGCTTGGAGCAACCCGGGCCAGTGGAAGGTGTCCCTGCTCATGGCAGGGGGTGGAACAAGATGGTCTTTAAGGTCCCTTCCAGCCCAAACCATTCTGTGATTCTATGATTAAACTTTTGATGTGAAGACAGAAAACTTACCTGAATGCCAAGCACATCTCTGCGTTTTTACAGTTATCTCAATCTGTTTCCTCACAGTCAGTCCACCAAAAATCAGGGGCCTGATCCTGTACATCACACAAGAAAGTAACACCCACTTAGGCAAAGCGTTGCAAATTAGGTGGCAAGGGCTAAAGATGGGGCTGGGACAGGAGAGGATCCTGCTTTGGAGGCATCTGACCTCCTTTGTCAGTGGTCTCAGGGGGTAAGCTGGCACAGAATCAGGCCTAGAAGGCTGAGTTAAAGTGCTGAGGGTAGGATAGCACCTTTAGGTTCTTTGACTTCGTGCCTTGTTGTCTTGTTTCTTCCCTGTCGTATTGTCGTTGGCTTTTATTGAGCAGTTCAGGCATTATCAAACCAAAACTTCTTCCTCCTCTGCAATGACACGACTCACAGCAGTGAAAAATGAAATATATTCCCACTTACACTTAATTTTTATTTATCTTTTTGTTTTTCCTTCTAAAAGATCAAGAGCAAAGTTTTGAAATGAAACAAACTCCCCCCAAGCCAGGACACTGTAGAAGCTGTTATACATCCTTCAGCAGATTAATGAACCCTTGAGTCTGATTTTAAACCTTCCCTGTGAGGTGGTGACCCTTTCCAGAGCTTCCACCTTGCAGTCTCATCTTTCTGCAACCAGCTTGTCCTCCTTGTTCCCAAATTTTTTTATTCGAACATTTACCCATTAAAGGTAAAAATGAAAAGGGAAAATCAAAGTGAAACAAAAATGAAAGATTTATTTTTGTGAAATGACTAATGTGATCAGCTTTATTGTAAAGAGGAGCTGGTTGAGCTGCAGTTTTGATCTTTCCCTGTCTTGGGAGCTGTAGGATGTTGTACAGGAGGCTTTAAGATCTCAGTGCTCTTGGGCAAAGGGATTGGGCTTTTGAAGTGCTTTTTTTTTTCTCCCTCTTCCTTTTTTTTTTTCTTTTTTTTTTTTTTTTTTTTTTTTTTTTTTTTTTTTCTTTTTGTTCTTTTCTTGAGTGGACAGGAAAACTAGAGAATATATTTAAGCAGCCAAATTTTTTTCACCGTCTATAACTGCTCTTTGGGTAGGGATAGTCCTCACAGTTTGTGTTGTGACCACTGGCATCAGGACTGTATGTTTTGAGCTGTTGACTCTGCTCTAGATATGGTGATAATAACAGTCTCATGAATCCCAAAGTGCTTTGTAAATGTAAAAGGGCAAGCCCTGTTTCACAAATGGGATATTTGGGGCACAGGGGGGTTAAGAAACCACTTCATTTGCTGAATATTTGAATATTCACCACGTCTCCAGGCTCCCATCCACTTATTTTGGAAATGATATATGAAAGTATAAAGTACACAGGAAAACAATAGAATCATAAAATAGCCCTGCCACTACCACCACCTCCATCCTCCAACCCTACTCAGTGCAGAATAAAACCATTTTCCTCGTGTGGCTCCCTGGAGTGCTGTTTGTCATCAGCATGGCTGAACTGTTCTCCCTGTTTTTCTCAGTGTAATCACAAGTGTTTGGGCTTTAAAGTGGGTTTGAGGGGCTGAAGCCTGTGCTTTGCCAGGAGGTTTGTGTTCACAGCATTTGCTTGAAGTCCCTGAAATCCTTACAAAGGAAGTTGATAAATGCAGCTTGTTGTTAATTAATTAGTAAAGACTTTGGTTATTAGTCTAGAAACCTGCCCTGATCAAGGTCAGTGCAGGATGGAGTCACAGCACCGTGGGGGAAGGAAATGAAGGACAGAGACAGCTCATCTGAGTTGAGGTTTTTTACAACTCTGAGCTGGTTGTTGAGTGCCCCTATAGAGTCAGCAGAGAGACAGAAACACTCCTACAGCCTATCATTTGTCTCAGCACACGTAGATACCTAAAATCCACACTCTGATGGTCTGTATTGTGAAAGCCTGTGAGAGCCATTTAAATCAGCAGCTCAGATGTGGACACTGACATTACCTAAAGTCAAAATTCAGAAGGAGAGTGAATCCCAAACAAAATCACTTTATCTACAATACTTTAACAACTCAGTGTGGCATTCAGTGCTATGGTTTAGTTGATATGGTGGTGTTTGGTCAGAGGTTGGACTTGATGACCTTGGAGGTCTTTTCCAACCTTAATGATTTTATGATTTATTTTTTAGTTTGTTATAAATATTTTCTTTTGCCTGAGTTTCTGTAATTTCTGTAGATGTCTACATGTTTGGGTAGAGAAATAATTACAAGAAATAAAGGCTGAGGAGAGGAAACCACAGAATTATAGAATATTCTGGGATGGAAGGAACCCACAAGGATCATCCAGTCCAACTCCTGGCCCTATACAGGACCCCCCAACAATCCCACCGTGTGCCTGAGAGCATTGTCCAAATACTTCTTGAGCTCTGGCAGCCTTGGGGCCGTGCCCACTGCCCTGGGGAGCCTGTTCCAGTGCTCCAGTGTATGTCCTGAGAAGATAGTGGATGGAATTTGCTGAGTTATGATAAACTCCGGAGCCTGGGATGATATGCAAGAGCTGGCAAATTCAGGAACCCACAGGTCTGTGTTCAAACTTGAAAACTACTTAGACGAGAGGATAAACATGTGCAGGTGGGCAGATCACAGGAGATCCCACCACTGGGAGGACGTGAAGGTGCTGGGAAAGCTGGCGGGAAGTGGTGCAGAATGATGGTTAGATCAGGTGGGTGACCCATGGGTGGTGTGCTATGATGTACCTGTGCCCTTGACCTTCCTGAGGCAGAATGCCACTGGCCATGGGATAAGGGACTTTAGCTTTAACTCAAATGACATTTTGGCACCGAAGGTCTCCAGCACATGATCTGTCCACGAGGAAATCAGTGGGGCAGCCCTGTGCAGGAGACCTGATGATTGCAAAACTCTCAAATTAAAAATGACCGTTGAAACTTAGTCGTGATTAATTATCTGCATCACAGTTACCTCCTAGAGATCCTACCCAGTGCTCACAGGGGCAGGCCCTGTCCATATTGACAGTAGGAAGGCCTGTACCTTGGAGACCTTATTTGACCTTATACTGGAGTGAGAAATGGGTGCAGACACCACTTGTTCCACAGAAGACTAGAAGCTGTCCTTCCACACAAGCAGTTTTGTGGCCTTTTTGCTGTTTATTACTGTAAATGAGGTCCCTCTGTTGAAGGTAAGAGCTTGGTGGTGCATGCTTCTCTAGGTTTGATTTTGCTAACACAGTTTTCTAAGAGAGTAGAAAATATCAAACTCACAGTTTTGAAAGGACAAAGTTTCAGGCAGAATTTCAGCAGTGGGATACAAGGTATCCCACTTTACAGAGCCTCTCTCTACATTAAAAGTTAAAAATAGGGTTGCAAGAGCATATGCTACTGGTGTCCACAGCTCACTGTTTCCACCACCAACTTCCTTATTTTATAAGTTTTATAAATCACCTTTGAAAATTTTCTCCAGGCTAAATTTTGGCAGAGAAGGTCACAGCCAAGACTTGGTTTCACTAAAACTCATTAAAAATGGTTTGATGTTTTAAATTACACTGATGCAAGAGAGGAAAAATTCTATTTCTGTGGCTTTCAGCGTTTCCTCCCCCGCAGTCCCATCCAATTTGAATTAAAATGCATCTGAATAACTGTGTTAGGGTACCACTTTCTTTTCTTGTGGTGTTGCCATCAAGTCTTTCTGTGGGTAAAACAGCCCCTTTCTAATCTCCAGAATGTGCAGCTCAGCTGCTGAACACAGCTGGAAAACATTTCTATGTCAGAAGTGGTTTTTCGCTTTGAAAACGTCGTAAAACCTACGGCAACCCAGTCCCATCTGTGTCCAGCTGAACACCCATCTACTTCTCTCTGCTGACCTCAGTGGACACTGGGAGGAGCAGTGTGAGAACCAAAGGTCACTCCTTGGGATAGCTTTTCATTGGAATTATGATGTGAGTGTCTGGAAAAGGGAATGGCAGATGGAATTAAGCACTGCTGAACACCAAGTAACGCAAGTGGAAAGAAGCAACCCTAAATATCCATTCTCAGAGAGAGGCCCTCCATTAATTATTGCCACTGAGAGCAACGAACCTTGTAAACACTGCAGACTGGTGCAGCACTTAGAAGGTGCTTGAAAGGTGGAAGGGATCTTAGGGATCCCTAGGGCAGGAATGGAGATTCAAACCACCACCTTAACCCTGCTTAAATTCACACCTGTAGTGTCTCCTGAGAATTATGTCATCTCAGAATGGATAATCCACCTCAGAAGAAGGGGGGAAAAAACCACACGAAGATGGCAGAGATGGCCAGAGGTCTGTAACAGCTTCTGCAATAAGGAAAAATCCTACAAAATCGTCCCTTTAGCTTAGCAACAACTAGGATGGACATGACAGAGAAAATAATGAATGACACTGAAAAAGTGAGCAGGGAATCATTGCTCTTCCTTTCTTGAAATACAGAGAAAAAAGGACATCCAATTCAATTATCAGGCAATCAGCTCAGAACAAAGTGAAGCACTGCTTCATACGGGGCATAATTAAATTGCCCCAGAAAGTTGTGGAAATTTGAAAGATTGTGCTGAAAAACTGAGTAGACTTTTTCAGGGACTGTGTACTAGTTAGGAGCTATTGACTGCAGTGGTAAGTCCTTGTACCACTGTCTGCCTGAAGGATTTGCCAGGGAAAAGCTTCCAGTATAAATGGCACACAGTTTCCCTGAGGATCTGCCACTGGCCAGTATCAGAGGTAAGAAATTAGCCTAGATGAGTTTTGCATCTGCCTCTATACAGCTGTTTTTAAGTTCTTTTCCTATTTCATTTTTGGATTTATAAATTCCAGCACTGTGTGGAAAAATGTGTTTGATTAATTAAGTTTTACAGCCTGTGGGAAGGGAAGTCTGTTCCGAAAAGCTTAAGAAAGCACATAAATCTGCCAAAGAACGTTCAGCTTAGAGAAACTGTGGAGATGGGGAGGGTCAGTTCTGAACAATAATTGTAGTTGGATGCATCCAGTTATTCATCCGCTTCATCCTCATCCTGCATCTTTTCAAGCAGTCTCTACATCCACACCTAAATCTGCAACTGTCCTTTCTGTTGGATGGCTGGGATAATGAATGTGAACAGCTGGTGTATTCCTGTTACAAAGTAAAGCAACATTTCTATTTATTCATCAGGTATGACAAGGCACTAAATTGTTTTTCCCAGCTCTTGACATGTGAGCACTGCTATAATGCCACAACTCCAAGATCCTTGTCATTATAGAGGAATGTCAGTTTTCGCTCTAGAAAAAGAAAAATAAGAACAAAATTCATCCTGCCTGTTGCTGAACAGCCAGAAATCATGGAATCATAGGATCACAGAATGGGTTGGGTTGGATGACACCTTATAGGTCATCCAGTTCCACTCCCTTGCCATGGGCAGGGACATCTTCCAGGTTGCTCCAAGCCCCATCCAGCCTGGCATTGGACACTTTCAGGGATTGGGGAAGCCACAGTTTCTCTGGGAAACCTGTGCCAGGGCCTCACCACCCGCATAGGGAATAATTCCTTCCCAATATCCCATCCAACCCTGCCCTCTGGCAGTGGGAAGCCTTTGCCCCTTATCTGGTCACTCCATGCTCTTGTCCAAAGTCCCTCTCCAGCTTTGAACAGGTTGTAAAACCTACGGCAACCCAGTCCCATCTGTGTCCAGCTGAACACCCATCTACTTCTCTCTGCTGACCTCAGTGGACACTGGGAGGAGCAGTGTGAGAACCAAAGGTCACTCCTTGGGATAGCTTTTCATTGGAATTATGATGTGAGTGTCTGGAAAAGGGAATGGCAGATGGAATTAAGCACTGCTGAACACCAAGTAACGCAAGTGGAAAGAAGCAACCCTAAATATCCATTCTCAGAGAGAGGCCCTCCATTAATTATTGCCACTGAGAGCGAGGATCCTGGGGACACTACAGACTGGTGCAGCACTTAGAAAATTTTTAGGGGCAAAAGGGATTTTAAGAGGATCTCCTTTAGGCACTGGAAGTTGCTAGGAGGTCTCCCTGGAGCCTTCTCTTCTCCAGGCTGAACACTCCCAGCTCTCCCAGCCTGTCTCTAAAGCAGAGGGGCTCCAGCCCTCTAAACATCTTCATGGTCTTGCTTTAGCAGTTCCATATAATGGGGTGCTCAGTCTAGGATTCCTCAATAGTCAATGAAATCATGAGGTCAGTGAGTCCTTACAGACTCTATGTTTTGAGAGGGGTTTCTCTGACTAAATGAGATTTCAGCTAGACCCCAAAATTTCAGAAAGTTGGAAATAGCAATGATAAAGCCTACCTTAAACCTCCGAAAGTTGTTTCCAAAAAATTGTACTAAAAATCAGCCAGAAAGGATGAGAGTACACTTGAAAATTCCAGGTAAAACAGCAAGACATAAAACTCTGCATTAATCTTCTGGGTTTTTAAAGTTTTGAAGCCGTTCCACTTTGTCAAACATACCTGACTCCCTTTGGGAAGGCGTATCAGGAAAAAGGAAAGTCCCAATAAAAAGAGAAGCTCCGCAGTGCTTGGAGTCCTGTAAGCACGATAGGTATGGCTGCACAGCTTATTTTTGCCCTGTGATGTGAACATTAACTTTAGTCAACCTGAGCTGAAAAGATGACAAGGGAATTAATTGTTTGTGGCGGTTTGTCTGGTTTTCACAGTGGGTCAACACGAGATTCCTGTCCTGTAGCACAGGTTACTCAGGAGTTTCTTTGTTGGAGCAAAAAGTTTACTGATGCCAGGTTATGAGTTATTCCTTGGGTCTCATCACAGGTTCTTGGTTTTTTGTAGAGCATCAAATGTATTGAATTTTTTGAAACAATCTCTGCTTCCACCAAGAAAGGAGCTGCTGTTCTGTCTGTGACTGAAGGAAAGCCTGAAGAGAGAACCTTGTAACTACATCAGTGCTCAGAAATAAATGAAAGGAGTATCTATTCTAGAAACTTCCTGCAGGAGGGGCCAAGCTTCAGGTTTGTAACACCTTCACAGAGTGCTTATCTTCCTAAACGTTCTTCACTTATTCTTTCGAAATAGCTAAAGTATATATATGATGTGTAACAACAGTTTCTGAAGATCTGGATTAACTGTGTAATCAAATATGGGAACATCAAGATCCCTGCTGTGACTCAGTTGGTTTGACTTTGTCAAAATGCCCCTGTACAATCTACAAGAGGAGCGAAGTAGATGTACTATATTAATACAGTCCTTTATCTGTGAGGAGTTATCACCTGCTTAACTTAATTCACTAAGAGCAGTTGGGGTTTTGAATTTAATCTTCAGAGATAACAAACTTTCATTCTGAAGATTCTGCTTTTTCATAAAATGAAGAGTAGTCTTCAGGAATATAAATTTCCTGCTTGAAGGCTGGTTTCAAAAAAAAAAAAAAAAATTATTTTTCCCCTTGAGGAGAAATAGGCACCAAACCTCCTTTAAGATCCCCACTAAACTGTAACATACTGGTCACCATAATCAAAATCATCAGGTGAATACAATCTTAAAAAAAAAAAAAAGGAGGTGTTTAACCCATCTGAAATGCTTTGTTCTTCTGGGGAGTTATATTTTACTTCAGGGACTTTTTTTTTTTTTTTTTTTTCAGAGAAACAGTGAGATGGTAAACGTGAATCTCAAGAAGCCTGTTTTTCCAAGAGAAATTCTTATTAGTTAAAGTGATTTAGACCAGTTCTACAAAACATCTTCCTAAAAATGAGCTTTCTTACAGGTTTCTTGCTGTGCACTTGGTTACGTTGGTTTAAAAAAAAAAAAAAA
>VXAY01001836.1:217536-233408 GCA_013399855.1 Oxyruncus cristatus
AAAAAAAAAAAAAAAGAGCCCTTCAACAAATCAGCATTTCTAATCCTTTCTATGAGAGTTTTAAGTGGCCACTGTCAGAGCGTAGTGAAGACCATTAACGCGGTGGTGACAACATCAGATCAATTCTATTTGCTTTTGTTCTGAATACTACTGGGCTTTTTTGCCCTAAACCATAGCAAAGTCAAAGTAATGAATGGGTAGACATGAGCATTTTATGGCCTTTTGTTACTGCAGAGAGGAAAAAAAAAAAAAAAAAAGAAACTCTGGCTCTATTTTATTTAATAGTTGCTGTGCACTCAAGCAGTAATTATTAAAAGATGCAGCCAGATACCAGTATGACCTGAAATGCTTCACTGCATCCTGCTACAGCAGCTGCAGCTCCTGCTTCATAAACCGTATTCATGAGGATTGAAGTGCTGAAGACAAGTAATATTTGTGTGAGTGTTCCCCGAGGAAAGCTCAGGGCTGGTGGTAAGTGATGTTAGCACACAGTTATCAGCACTATTGATCACACCTAGCCAGGGTGAGCCACTCTACATGATGTTTGCCACCTCAGAATTGTTCTGTAAGAGGAGGGGATGGCTAAGGGAACACCCTGTGTGTACGAGGAGTGCGACATGTAACAGGGGACTAAAACACCTTCATGCCCCCAAAATGATTGCAAAGCACTCTACTAGTTTGTAGTTAAACAGTGGGGTATGGAAACAGCTATTTGAGCTATTTAATGCCTGACACAGGAATTAAGTCTTCATTCTTTACCTTTTTGGTAGGCAACTGAAGGGTTTCCCAGTGGAGTTGTGAATCCTGTAAAGTTCATACACATCTCTTGAGTCTGTGCTGGCCAAGAGGCCTCCAGAAGCTCTGTAGCCTGCCCAGCCTGTAGATCAGAGGCTGAAAATCACAGGTAATTATCCAAACCTGAATAAATTCAGGAGGGAAATCAAAATAAACTTTTTGAGTTCAAGAAGATCGCGTGTCAGAGCCTTCCAAGAAAAGAAATGGCAGCATGAATCCTATTTGGCTTCCAAGCTTCACTGATTCATGAATGAGATGATAAAAGCCCTAAGAATTTTATTTTAGGACTACTTTATAACTATGTTTTCTTTTATGTGTCCTTGAACTCTTCCTAGAAAAGAAAAAAAAAGAAAAATTGGCCAGCATGGGAACCCTTTAAAAATTAAGCTGGAAGTTTTGAACATTTAACAGTCCTATAAATTATTTTTCAGGTTGCTGAGCATTTCCCTGGGGGAAATATTAGAAAAAACTAGAGAATATGTGCATGGTGCATATCTGCTTCATAGGTAAAATTCGTGGATATATGGCATCAGCCTGGAGCTCCTCTACCTCCACGCTGAAGATATGGGCATATGCAATAATTCTGATGATTTTAGATTTTGCACAGATTCTGTATGGACCTGCTGTCCATGAGTTGCCCATTTTTTCCATAGGGGTCTTTAGTATATCCAGTACCATAGTTTCCATTTCTAGAGTGCATTTACTGAGATATGTGGATACAGGCCACAGCAGGTCTGGCTTAAATTACAAACCACCGGATCGAACAAAAGCAAGATATATTTGGAAGATTAAAAGCAACAGAGCTAATGTTCATTGAGCAATCACCACCTATTCCATGAGATTGTTGTACGTGGTTTGATTTTAGTATCACTTATATTTTAGTATCACTTATATTTTGGGTTAAGAACAGGTTATCTTGCATAACTCTTGAGAGTGATTTACTTAACCCATTTTATTAGACACATGAAGTGACCTGAGGTTTACCCTCCCTGGTCGTGTCAAAACTGCAATTTTCTCTAGATCCATCAAGAAAAAATTGTAAGTTTATTCATAGAATCATATGATCAAAGAAACATAGAATATCCTGAGTTGGAGGGGATGCACAAGGCTCATCGAGTCCAACTTCTGTAGCTTTGCAGTATCTTTTCTACATGTTAATTGTTGAAACAATTGTTGAAGGTCAATTCAGCCAGGCAAGCACATTTTTAACATATGTAATGCATTATTTTAAGACCCTCCTTCTGCTGGCTTGAGCCCTGCTGCATTTTTAAACTCAAACAGTCTGGAATGGGGCTTTTTGCCTTAATTCTTGTTCTGTTGAAAGCAATGGCAGAAGTCCACTCACTTCAAGGGGAATAAGATCTGGCACTAGTGAAGATGTCTGCCTAAAGTGCCTTTGCCTGAAAATTACTATCCTGGAATGTGACCCCTGTTTTGCAGACAATTTGTATCATCCCTCAAGGACATGTCTCTTCTGAGATACAATGTGCAAACTTTATACTTATGTGCTGTGGTTGTTGATGAAGACAGCTAAGCCCAACTCCCACTTTACAGAACTAACTTATATCACTCTTTTACTGACTAAGATGGAGATGAGGGACACAGAGAGGCCACTCAAGGCCTGAGCTCCTGGGAAACCTTTGTTACCTTTGAGGCAGATTGGTGCAATGCAGCGCATTGCCTCACTTTTAACACTGAGCCAGAAAGGGTGAATCCTGGTTTTTAATTATCATATATTCCCATCTAGTCTGCAGGATATATTTCTGCTTCACCACAGACAGGTAATTCACACAAGTGCTTCTCCTTCCCTTTTCCCACCTGTGCTATGCCGTAGGAAAAAAGGTTTTTCTTCAAAGGTTCTCCCTTCACCCTCTTGACAGGAGCACTAAGAGGAAGGGGGAAATCGCTTCCTTGCAAAATATCTGATAAACTGGCACTTAAAACCTGTCTGTGAAAAGACAGGGCTTTATTTCCTTGGACTGAGGTGGAAATTAAAGTTATGTTAGCTGTCTCCTGGGATATTGATCTAAACACTGCTGTCTTTGGAAGGCTGCTGATGTGCACTTTTTGCACAGATGACCTCAGTGATAAGTGTACTCTCAACCAGAGCCCCTCTGCAGCCAGCAAGGCTTCCTGTATTCCCATGGACAGGAGCTGGGACTTGTAGCCTTCTAGGACACTTAGGTAGAGGTAAGGAAAGCAGGTTTGCTTCCCCTGATCTTCCTTCTGCTTTTCCTTTCTGTTTCTTTTAGCCCAATAATTGTCTGGGGTAAAGTGTGTAATCAGTTTCTGGAAAAAAAATAGTGAATTAAGTGACTGAAATGGTTTCCTGCTCTGTAGCTGCAGCCCATGGAGATGTGTCCTCAGCCGTGCAAGAGACAGGTTGAAATGCAGACAAAACACCTCCTCTTAATGTTTCTTCTTGTTTTGTCATGTTAATTATATGACTCTCAATCAGGATGTCAGTGGCCAGGCTGTGTTGCATTTACTCCTGAGATGGTTATGCGACTTTAAAGGACAGACAGTGCTGGTGGTTGCAGTGCCAAATCCCTCTTAGATTCAGTATCTGCTCCCGAATAGAAATGTATTATTTCATTCCCAGGACATCTAGTGAGGCTGATGACATCTTGTGAGGAACTGACCAAATAAAATCAGATTGCTCAGCGTCTTGTTCAGATGAATTTGCAGCATCTTAAGGAAATTACTCCACCTCTCCAGACCCCTGGGTTGCTTGTCAGTCTTCACGGTGGGAAAAGTTTCCTTTTATCAAACTGAGTACCGATCTGTGTCTGTTGTCTTCTGCCCTTGAACTGTGCAGCCTTCAGAAGCATCTCTCTCTTGCCTAAATCTATGTAGCTGTGGACAACATTAACATCTACCCTAAGACTTTTCTTCCAGCAAATCCAATTCCTTAATTCTCTGTTTGACTATCATATATGATAGATGCTCACCTGACTACAGGAATGTATAAAAAGAGAGGGATGGATGGAAGGGGTCTCAACAGGAAGGGTTATGCCTTCCTCCTTCCCCAGACTAGGACTCTTATTTCTGTACCATTTCAGGCAAATTTGATTTACCTCATTCTAAAAACGTATCCTGGACTGGTGTTTTCACTGTCTCCCTAAATGCTGGTGTCTTATGGTCACCCTTGTTCTCAGCCTTCATTTTCTTCATCTTAATGATTTAGTAAAAAATTTACTCACTCCTCCTTTCTGGATTTCCCCCAGCTGGACCATATTCCTTTCAGCTGTGGTGTCCATAGCAGGGCATCATGTTCAGTGGAGCTGGAAGTCCTGTTTATGCCTCCCTGAGGGTTTTTGTCTCTGCAAATGCCTTTCCCACTTCCAAGTCCTTCAGCAATCCTGGGGTTCCAGCCAACAAGCAAAGTCGCTGGATGCTTGCTTCATGAACAACAGGGTGCTCTGGGTGAAGGAAAATGTATCTATTATGATTTTGGAGTTTTGGGTGCACAGTGATGTCCTGGACAACTGTATGGAGTCGTCACTTAACCTGTGTCAATCGGATCAGACTCCCCTAAACACCCCGGTGCAGCAAAACTAGTCTGGCTCCATCTCTGCCCACCATCTTCTGCAGTGTGTTACCTGCCTTGATGTAAGAATTTGACATGCTGGGGTGTGAAATGTGGGGCTGACACTCAGATATGGGCTCATCATAGCAGAGATCATAAGGTTCTATGTGTGCTGATAAATTTAGGAGCTCTTGGAGGATTTGGTCTGGAGTAGTTCCTCCCAGCTGGTCAACAGTGGCCTGGCAGAGGTTTGTGAATGTTTTTCTATCCATGTTCAGCTCTTTTTTTCCCCTTTACACTGATTTGCCATTCACGGTAGTGAAGTTTTGTTGAAATTATAAACTCTGACCAGAATTCAGTCTTGCTAAAAATGTACTACAAGTAGTCATAGTTTTAAAAGTTAATGCTAAATAGAGAAAAACCAATGGATTAAAAGTAAAAACCCCAAACCCCAACAAAACAAAAAACCAAAGCAAAACAAAAAACAAAAAAAAAAAAAAAGAGGGGTTTAGAGAGAAAATCATTCTTTTGTGGTGTTTTCCTTGCATTTTCCTGCAATATTTGAAACACAGTCTCCCTCTGACAGACACTTATCTTACATCTCTGATGTGTGTAGCAGGCTGCAGGTTCCAAGCTGGATCCTGTCCAATAGTTTCAATTTCTCTATAGGATATAAAGAAATTTTTTATAAGATTGATGGAATCAAAGAGTTCACAGATAGAACTCCTCAGCTTTGCGTGACTGAGATTTCCTACCGTGAGAGTTTTATATACAAATATTTAAGGAAATTGTTTCAAGAACAGTGACTCCATGGGACTGTTTTTCTAAAAATGCTCTACAAACCCCTCACTCAGTTAACTGGGAAGTTAATATCAGGGTTATACAACCCTAATATCAGGTGTACAAATAAGAATAAATTGTCTACAGGTAGCTTCTTTTTTGAAAACTGGGGCAGATTTTACTTAAACCTTAAATTTGAACCTGGGTTTGACAATAATAATACGCATAACAGATATACACATGTCCAGATCAGCTGCCCATGTCATGAAATAGGACAATTTCTTGTCAAGTGAAGAATTTAAAGGCCCCAGATCAGAAAAGCTTATGAATTTGTATAACACTTTGGGAAGCGTGCCAAAGCTTCCCAATGTAATGCAAGCCTGACCGTTTTAAAGCTCACTGAATTGTGTTATTAACCTTGGAATGAAAGGATAGAGGACCATTTTCAAATCTTATTTTGATAATTAACATGCACAAGCGATAGAAAGCAAACAGCAACCTTCCCCTGGACACCTACTCCTCATTTGCACATTCTGATGACTTACATTTGCATTCACATATGAACACACAGTGCTTTCCCCATTAGTGCTGATCACATTCCTCATTAAGTTAAGCAAACACCCCCAAAGTGCAAACACAGTTGTCACTGAATTTAGCCGTATTTTACACAGACTAACAGCCAAAGCATTCTTAAGGTTATTGGTTGTTCTGGACGGTAACTTTTAAGGGAAAAAAAAAAGAAACAACTGCATGGTTTGATAGTGGAAACAAATCAAACCGTGGCTGGGTCACCTCCTGACACTGTTATGGTTTTGGTCTGCAGTTGTCAGATGCTGGAAAGCTGAGCAGCTGCTGGCACAGGCAGCTCATCTGCAGGCAGCTAATCTAACATTTCCTCTCTGTGAAGCCTGAACTCAGCTCCACTCAGCCCTTGCCTCTCTGCTGCATCACCACGGGCTCTGCAGACCCTCTGCTCTAAACATGGAGAGAGTTTGGGGGGCAGGGTGAGAATAAATACATTACATTTCTGCCTGGAAGTTGGGATGGACGTTCGCATAATTACAGGTGTTATTTCGTGGGTGGGATTTTGGTGGAGCTGGTTGAGGAGCGCTGAGATTGGTTTTTAGAGAGTGCTGTGAAGTCATTCACGCCACCACTCAAGCCTCTTGCTTGTATAAAAGTTCAGCTCAGGAGGCTATGGATGAATATTTAGATTAAACCCACAGTTCATATCAGAAGAGTGATACCCAAATCATAGAATCATGGTATGCCTTGGGTAGGAAGCGACCTTAAAGACCATCTAGTTCCAACCCCCAAAGATATTATATACTCTGAAAATAGCTCAGAGTAGATTGCCAAAGACATGGGTTCTACAGCAATCTCAGCGTTCTCCTGCCCTGACTTGAGCTGAGCTGGGCTTACATCTGCTCTGCCTCAGCAGCCACAGAATCCTGATAGATCTGTCCTGGCCTGGGAACATATTCCTGCTTCCAGGTGGGCTGCTGCAAGTAGAGAAGTGTTGGCAAAAAGATGCTAATTTGCATCTTAACCCTTCAGTATTTTATTTTAGGGTAGGGACAAGCTCATTTTTCCCCTGTGGAAAAGCTACCAGTGGGGAAGCTGAAAAGTGCCCTCCAAACATGGTGGTGTTTAAAGGACTCTTAATGATCTGCAAGAGACAGTGAGTGGAAACATAGAGGAATTTGCAGGTAACTGCTATTGTTTCCAAGGTAGGAGAAATCTAGACAGAAGGAGCCTTCCAAGCTCTATAAATAGCAGAGGAAATTCAATGTTGAGATGCAAAAATAATGGACAGTATCCTGAAATACTCATAGGTTTACTTTGTACAGCTGGCTATGGAAATTCTACATTGTTTCAGCTCTAGTAGAAGATCTGTGAATCATTATAAATAAATAAATAACGTGATGAGTAAATAACATAATGAAAATGCTTCCTGTGGAGGCAAGGTCAATGTAAGAGAATTGTTAGGGTGCATGAAGACCATAATGAAGAAGAATAATAAAGAAAACAGTATAAATCAAAATACCTTTTCACCTTGAATGCCATGTGCAGTTCAAGGCATCTAAACTCAAAAAAGGACACAGCAGAAATGGAAATGATTCTTTAATTTGTAGCAACAACTATACAAAAGTGAGATCATTCACCTTAGAGAGGAAAAGCTTATCCACACCATTATAAATATGTATAAATAAAAAAACTATACAGATGATGTAGCTCTGCTTAGCAATTCCTTAAATTGTTAGAGCAAATATTTACTGAAATAGAAAGGCAACAATTTTTAAACTGGAAAGAAAAATATTTTTTTGCAGTAAAATCATAATTAGCCTTTGGACTTTATTGCTACATGGTGTCACGGTGATCATAAAGTTAATAAGCTTAAAGGTGTTGCTTAGTAGAAGTCACCAATCTGGAACTCCTGCAGATTTGTGTCCTAAATCCCTCCTCTTCCCTTGTGTCATTGCCACCCCTCCTACCTGCTGGGTTGTGGAAGTGGCCTGGGCAGGACACACACACTGATTAGTTAATAGGTATTTCTTTGAGGGATGAGATTAACATGTTAAAACCTTCCCTCTTCCTTCTTTCTTTCTAAAGGCTGGTGGAGCCTTGACAGCTCAGAGACTTCTCCGGTTGAAACTGAGCAAAATGTTCAAAAGACAAACAGATAGAAAGGTTATCAGATCAAAAGAAATGAGGATGAAAGAGTCCTGCTTGTCCCTAGAGAAATAAAACTTCCTCTAGGCTGCAGTTCAGTTTTCATCCTGGAGTAGCTTCTGAGGAGACCGATCCCAGAATGTCGCCAGGTCTGGGGAATTGCAAAAGATTTTGTGTTTCCAGCACTGGCTGAGCCTTGAAGTTGGACAGTGTTCCAGCCTCAGCTGGACAGGGAGCCAGGAATATGCCACCGGTGAGGATGGCTCTTCTCTTCTCCCCTGCCCGGCTCCAAAGCCAGCTGGAAGGGCACGGTGGAGCTGGAGAACCATGCCAGGCTGAAGGTAGAGGCAGAGGAGCAGTAGGTTTGCTGGGGGAGAGCCAGGGCTGAAGCCCAAATTTGACACAGCAGAACTCGAAAAAAAGTTGCACAGCAGCTTGATCAGGAAATTTTGCCAATCTATTTCTGTTTGTTGGGAAGATCATGCACCAAGCTAAGCTTGTTAGCTCCCTCCTAGCTGGAAGAGATACATTCTCCAGTAATTGTGAATATTTACTTTCTATTCAGATAAGCCTTTTATTTGCTCTGACATTTTCCCTGAGAAATAAGGATTTTCCCTGATTGATACTCCTTTTGCAGCTTGCAGCACCAAGGGAGCATGTACTGTTTCAAGAGAGGGAGGAGCGGGCACTTCCAGTCCCACATCACTTACTCGGGATCAAACAAAACTGTGAGGAAGAATGAAATGTCTCCAACAGACATTTTACTATTTCTACACATCTGTACAAATGAAGAGCAGTTTGGAAAATAAAATACCTTCTGCCATCACGTGCAGGTCGAGACCCTTCAAAATCAGAAAGGGCAATAAAAAGCAACGTTTTCTTTGTGCAGCATCTTGTGCAAATAGCCCAGTTTTTATCTTCACTCTACTGTTGCTGCCAGAGGGCAGTGTTGAAGGATTTGAGTGGTACATTTTGATCCAGGGCCCTCTGCACCCTCCGGTTTGTGCCGAAAACTTTTCCATTAGCGCTCCTTCAGCCCACTGTGAAACAAGCTCAGGAGCTGAGTCTGAAAAGCCACGTTCCATCTTGTTGATCTACCTTTTCTGTGGGGAGTCAGTAAAAGATCAGGTGCTGGAATCAGTTTTGAGAAACAGGTATTGTAGGGCTCCAGTGAGAACAGCTTTCCATGAGAAAGTCCCATTTGTCACCACTGAAAAAAATCCAAGATAAATTTAAAGCTATTTCTATTCTTCCCGAGTACTCTTCTTATATCTATACAATATCTGTAAACTTACTGAGACAGTGCTTTTGTGGGATTTACATGGAAAATCCCACAGAAATGAATGAGTTTTGTTAAGAGGTCAGACTTATTTGCAGCTTATTCAAGGGGGATTAAGTAGCAAAACTTTGAAGTGTGAGGTGTAGAAATGCATCCTTGAAATTGAAATTTTTTTCTGTCATTTTAGGAAATGTGTGTGTGTGCCAAAGTATCTCGTTGTTCTTCTGATGTTTTTATCAGATCCATGCAAAATGCAGTTGGTTCCAGCCTTGAAATGCAAATTTGTCTTACACTGCTCTTGCTGCCAGTAGGAAGACTAAAAATACATATGTAATGATGTTCCTGGAACGTTTGCAAGTGCCTTCAGATGATGATTCCAGGGTGGGTTTTTTTCTGCTATCCAAAATAGTGTTAATTTCACAGGCTCTTTTTGGCCAAAATGTATGGACTTATATTTAAATTAAAAATTCCTCCAAGGATAAAATAACTCAGCTATTAGAAGAACTTTGCCAAGTAGGTAGGTCACCAAAATGGGCCCTGAAAAAAAACAAATTAGGTTTTGCCAATTTATTATGCTTACATCTGGTTTTGTGATTTTCTTGTTACATTTAACATTCTTCACAGGATTAGAACCCCACAAGAGCCCCCAAGCCTGGTAATTCAGGAAGGCTTATAATTGAGGCAGGTCTATTTAATTTCATTAACAGAGAAAAATGAGAAAAGTAGTAAAAAAGAACTCTAATCATCATAACCAAAGGCAGTTTTTACAAAGGCTTCTGACTAATGCCAACAGAGATTTTTGAAAGTGGGGACATTTTAAGGGCTGGTGCCTAAAAATACAGATTTAGCAAAGCATGCTTAAGTGGCTATTTAAAGCTTGGAGGCAGGAAAATTTTTTTCTAAAACCGTATTTTGAAACTGTCCTGAGTGGAGACAGAATTAGATTGATTTCAAGAGCCAACATACCGTTTTCTGAGGAGACTCTGTGTTGCTGTGTTTTTTTTAATGGAAGCCAGGAGCACTCGGACCATCTGAAAAACGGGCATTTTGAAGGTTTTGATCCCATAAGCCCAGAAGGGCAGGATGGGACATATCTGAGCTCGGTTCAGTGTCAAGTCGTTAAATACAGATGTATCGTGGAACACACCTGGTTGAACTTGAAGCGTCCAGCGTGGATGTTTCTTTTGGACTTGGTTGTCCACTTTGCCCTCAGTCAATGGAGAGAAGAGGCACGGCAGGGGATGAATCATCTCATCCTTGAGCAGTTATCTAAACCTGGTCACGTGAGTCTTCCCCTGCAAGGGCACATTTCTCTCCGTGCCTCTACAAGGAGTGTGGGAAGGGTGTCGACACCACAGATGTCTGAAACTTGAAGAGATACATCTTGTCCTGGATACTGAAATCCGAGCACCGTCCTGTGAACATTTCACTTCAGTCTTTATTCCCCCTTTCACCACTTTTAATGTATGATACAAGGATGCCCCTTTAATGATTTCTTTTCCACGGTGCCCAGAGGTTTAAGGGATTTATGCTACTTGGTGCATTTAACTTCATACTCGGTGCAATGAAGGAAGTGAAAGTGCACTTAGGAGTTATAAAGAATCTTGGCTCTCAAACCATAAAATTTCTGAAGTCTGGGTTTTTCAGGTGTGTTATTGCTGAATGTGCTTAAAGTAGCCTAAATGGTCACTGATGATAGGAAATCAGTGTCAGGAGTACAGTAAATCTATGTGTTGTCGGGATGGCAGGGTGAGGTTAAATATCATAAGCAACGATATCAGAAAGAGGTTTGAGAAATACCACGAATGAAATTCTGGAAAAAGAGGCTTTAAGGCAAAGCTAATAAAAGATAACGCAGCTAAGCTGGAGGGATTCAAGGTGAAATTCAATTCCCAGAAAATTCTTGGTCCTTTGACGAGAGCACACTTTGCTATCGTAACTACAGTTCCTAAAACTGCATGGCAGCATCATTCAGACTTAAAACTATGTATAGTTCCATAATTAGCAGCAGAAAAGGAATTTGAAATTATGTATAAAATCAACAAAGAAAATAAGTAACCGAAATGCTTAGCGAAATGATATGTTTTTAGTGAGAATCCACTCAACTGCGTTTAAAATTACTGTAGAGACTGAAGGTCATTTCAGTCATTAGACAGTCATGATTTATTCTTTAGAAACTAATAGGCACACTCCAAACCTAAATAGAAATGAAGGATTTGCAGCATAGTGCAATATTATATATTGGCACTTAGGAAGAAGGCTTCCTGCATGAAGGCAAATGACTTTTTTTAGCTGCAGCATGGTAATTGTTTGAAGAACAGCAACAAAAATCCCAACCAAAAAAGCAGCAAGCTATTTCTGAAATACAATGCACCAACAAAATAAGAAATGGAGTTGAGCAAGAAAAAATATATCTGCTGAGGACAAAATCAGACAGGAGGGAGAATTTATAGCCCTGTGCTAATTTCCTAATATCAGACACTGAGCTGGATGGAAGAAACACAGAAAAGGACCTCGTCTAATAGATGTGACAGAAGTGATGGGATTCAAAGACGATAATCTTCATCTGAACCGCTAACAAAGATTCATGTTCATAGAGTTAAATGTTAGACTTTCTCATAAAAGTAAAGTGTTTGCACTTAATATGTTTAGAAATTAGAATCAGGAAGAGCTTCTCCTTCCACCTCATCCCCTATGGCTTTTTGGAATAAACTAAATGGCTTTACTGTGCTCGGAAAATCAGGTAAGTGCCTGCTGAGCCTGTTTGCTCATTTACTCACATCCCCAAACTGAAAGACTTGTAAATGTGTTTGTAAACAGTGAGTTATGGGCTTACGAATTTGCTGTGCTTCAGGATTATGCAAGTCACGTAGTCCTGTGCATTTACTCTTGCAGGGTTTTCAAACCAAACAAGACCAGGCAGGGCCTGTAAGGGGGTGGGAGGCCCATGTGCTGAAGAAACGTCGGGGTCAGTGTTTCATGAGCTGACAGTCTGCCCTTTAAAACAGTAGAGTAGCAGGGAATGAATCAGCTTTACCAGGATTTAAACCTCAGCCTTTTACTTAACTGCTAAGTCTAATTTGGTCTGTTTTGCTTAAGCTTCTGAAAAGCTCAGGAACTCTGCTAGGATGTCTGGACTGCAGCGTGGATTTTGGTTATCTTTGACCCTCTCTCTCTTGCTGTAAGGTCAGCCTAACCAGCATCTTCAATATTTTCTTACCTAGGTCTGGGGCTCTGTCCACCTGAAATTTCCTAGTGGACCTAAAATCAGTACAGTCAAAACCGGATTTTTATTCCTTGCCCTACCAGACATCAACTCGCTTGAGTTCTTCAGACACAGGGAACTTGTGTGTTCTTCTCCGTTGCTCTGCTGGGTGGGTTTGGTTTGACTCTGACTCATCTCTGAGCACTCCTGGCATAGCCAGATCTGAGCTATATATAATTTTGAGTGATGCAATGTCTTTAGCATTGAGCAAATCTCTTGTTCGGATCATTCTCATCTCACACCCTCATTTGCTTTTACCTCTGACAACCTTTTCTTCATACATGTACATCCTCTAAAAACAGAGGTGAAGTGACCGTTCCTGTAGTTCATCATTTAAGGGAATAACCCACCTTTTTTTTTTTTCTTTTTTTTTTTTTNTTTTCATTCCTTCCCTGGAAATCTGCACAGCATTCAGCACAAAACACTTGGGCGCTTTTCACAGACCTCTACAGCCTTTCCCAACCATGCTGATGGTCTCCTGGCTTCCTTATGCTTCCCAATCAAAGAATCTGCATGTTTCGCATAAATGTTGTGGTTTAACCGTCAAATACTGGTGGTTAAAACGGCAGAGAAAAGTATCTGCCGCTGCTCTTGGGGATGTCTGTAGTGTTTGGTGAGCCCATTTAACACCAAAATATTTACTGTATAAAATGAGAACCCTGCTAGCAATGTTGTGGTGTGAGAATGGGATGTTAACCCATCACTAATAAATACAGTCATAAACAACACAATTATAAATGCAGTCATAAATAGAGTCATATAAATACAGCCATAAACAACGCTGGTCTGGACTCTGGGCCTGATTCAACCCCATCTGGGTTGATTATTATTCTTAAATCCCATCACTGTGTCTACTAAGGCACAAAGAACTTCACCTCAGGACTGAGCATGACACCTGGGAGCAGAATTCACCTCCCTGCTGTCTTTTGCATAAATATAAATGCTGAGATCAATTATACAAGATCCAGGCTCTTTGCTGGCTCATTTCTCTCCTAGCAAGGAATCACACTCTCCAGAAGTTCGGTTCTTAAACTTCTCAGAAGCTGGGACAACTCATTATCTAATGGAGATTGCATACCTCCAGCATGTCTGAAAGCATGAATAAAATAAATTCACTCACCCAAGATGTGTGGTTACTTCTGCCCAGACATATTGCTCAAAGCATCCTGCTGTCTTAATTGCAAACCAATCCTCACACTTACAAGGATATCACACATTTATTTTGCGATATGAATATGAATAAATATTTTTTTTTTTCCCTGATTTGGAAGTAAAAAAAAAAAAACCCTAAATCAATGGCTGCTTCACTTCTGGTAGCTGGTGTCATAGTGGTGAGCAAAGCTATGAAATGGAGAAAAAAAATAAATGTTGGCTTCAGTTAAGATGAAGGTTCAGAGTGGTGTGATCTGTTTGGCCACTGACTGGTTAAAAGAGAGGAGAGCAGAGTCTCCTGGCAAGGCAGTGAAACAGATGGACAGCTTTGCCCAAACTAGAACTCCTCTGGAAGAGAGAAATGCTGGAGAATCTGTGATGAAGGAGATAAAAATGAATATTCTAGGAAACCGATAAGATTTGGCGTGTATCTTTAGGTGGTGAAAACTGGAAGCTCACGGAGCGGTGAACTGGGGATTGGACCTCTGGCACTCTTCCTGTCTCTCCACCGAGGGAAGTGGCTGAGAAAAAAACCCTACCCAGGTCTGTGAACAGCAAAGTATCTGCACGGATATCGGGAAAGTCAGCGGGAGAGCAAGGAGATCACATTCCATGATATATGGAGTATACGCAGCAAGGCAAACTGGGACACTACAGAATACTTGGCAAATGCATTCCTGGCCTTAAATATCACATTTTCTGCTAAAAGAACCATTTCAAGAAGACAACTCAGAGCCAGACTGTGGCTGAAAATCAGTGAGATAACCCTGAGTGAGGGTTAGAGATGCTGGGGGCCATATTCACCCCCTGTGCAAGGTAGGGCAGCTCTTTTTCACACATAGACTGGATGTGCAGTTACCAGGCAGTTTTTGTGCTTCCACTGCACCCAGGGCATGCAGAAACATTCCTTCCCATGCCATAAGGTGCTTTATTGCCCCTGGGCTGCCAAAGGTTTATCAGTTATTCAGGTGATTTGCAGAGAACTCCAATAACAGCCTCTGACTGAGCCCTGTGCGTGAGATAAAGAAGAAAAAGTATTTCAGGATGGCAATATGCCTCCTATCTCTTACCCAGTCAAAAATAATTCTACAGCAGCAAGGTAGTGTACTCTGAGATGGATTTTAATCTTCCTTATACCAATTGAAATTAGAGAAACTTCAGGTGGAATCAGTAGAGTTCCAGTAACGTAAATCAAATCCTTTTTCAGCTCTGCATGTAGGGAGAGGGATTTTTTTCCCAAATAAAGGAGGATTGAAAGGCAGAATTCTCTTTCCTCATATCTCCCTCCCTGTATATACTGATGAATTTCAGGTAGAATGAATTAAGACAGGGCGAAGGCACAAAGGAGATCAAGTAATGTCGACAAGAAGTAGCTGGTGACAACAGCAGTTAATACCAAGGAGGCTGAGAGGGGATTTAGTGGTTATGGCACTGGCACACAGACTAGTAGAGATAAGGCAGGGACAGACAGCAAGGAAGCAGTGGAAACAGAGTCAGCAAAAGACAAAAGGAATGAAAGGAGCAGCTTAGTCATTAGGGGAGTAAAACCACTTAGAGGTATTTGTCTCTTTCAAAGCGTCTGCTCAGCTGCCAGGGCAGTACAAGAGGCTGTGTCATGGCAGGAAAAAAGGAGCCCCTTTAAGTGGGAAGGATATTTACCATGATCTGTATAGTCAGGCAGTTATGTGGCCCCATTACCATCATTTTCCTGTGTGCAGATGGACACAGTGGATCAACAGAGTGAGGGTTTTGTCTCTCGACCCCATTTTGGGCTGATCCGGGGCCTGGTGAGCTGAGGGGCTGCCTTGTGACCCTGTCATTGAGTTCCTGCTACTAATACCACACGTGAACTTTGCACTGTAATTTACTCCTGTAGCCTCTGTCAGAAGGTTGTTTCTCATAAGGTCAGTGGCTTTTTCAAAGAGCAGAGTGACAATTTTTGCAGGATGCTGCTGCCACGTCCTGAGCGCACGTCTAGATGCCGTCGCCAGCCAAGCACTGAGGTGCTCAGAGCATTGATGTACTGACATGAAGCAGGAAAAAAAAGAGTTTCTATGTGCCTTTGAGCGGCTTGGAGCATTCCTTCAGCTAACAGATCCAAAGAATTGGAGGCAACATGCACAAAACTGTGCCGGATAGGGATAAAAGAACCATGGATTCAATGCTTTCCTCCAGCTGAGCACATCCTGCTGCAGCCTTCTGACAACACTCTGGTCCCATCACTTAGTGACTACAGACAAAAGGTCTCTAAAGCCTTGGCCCTGCTGACCAGCACACGCTTGCAGAGAGAACAAGCTGCCAGCCCCAAGCCTGTGCTCAGCCCAGAGGATTGATAATTATCATTTCTCTTTTTAAGCATCCAGAGGCCAAGACCACGGTCCAAGACCCCCCCCCCCCCG
>VXAY01001836.1:233428-289888 GCA_013399855.1 Oxyruncus cristatus
CCCCCCCGGAGTTAGGTATTGATCCACACTAAAGAGTAAAATCTTACTTTTTAATAAGGCAAAGCAGGTGGAGGCTGAAAAATTGTGGCATTTACCTAACAAAACATCTTTTTTTATTACTTGCTTGTTTGTTTAAATGTGAGTATTTATAGAGTACCATGAAAAAGGGACTCATCCATGTGTACTCATCTGTCTTTTGGATAAGGAATGATGTGAGAGACTTCCCCTTGCCAGACCAAACCCTCACCTCTTTTAACTGAGTAAGACTATCCTTTACCTTCATTTTTCAGCATGGAGATTTAAAATATACAATATCAAGAGTAATACAAAAAGAGGTTAAAAGGGTGGGCAGCGTGCCAGTTTAGCAGAGACAGAAACAAAGACAACCTTCATCTGCTTTTGTCCTCCCTGTTTTTATTGAATGCCAAATGCCCCCAGATCTGTTCTGGCAGCTGGGGACCAGCAAACCAAATCTGGACATGTGCATTTCCAGCAAGAGCCCTGGATCCTCAGCCACATCCCTTGTCCTGGTCAGGGTGAAACCACTACTGTGGGGACATGCAGATTTTTAGGACTGTGGCCACACTCCTCCTGTGATCACAGTGACCTCGGGGCTTTTTCATACTGGCAACAAGCAGCAGAACAGCTACAGTGCAGCTGGGGATGAGGCCCATGGCTGTGGTCAGCGGAATGATTTACGTTTGGTACGAGCATCACTCAGCTCTGAGCAAAGCTGTGCCAGAAGAGTGGTGGGAGCTGCACCACATTTAAACGAGAGCTTGAACAGCACTTTGAGCTGCTCAGATGGCAAAGACATCTGCATCAACATCCTTAGCCTGGGACTGTAAAAGGCACGTATCTCTGAGCACCAGTGCACGGCTTTAAGTTCACCAGTGGTACGAAAAAAATCAAGACAATACAGTTTTGGCCACGGATCTGTTGAATCTGTTACCAAAAGGAACCCAAAAAAACACCCCAAGAAACCATTCAGCACAGATGACTTCAATGAGACTTGCCCCATCTCCTGCAGCAAGTTAATTTCCCACGGAAAATAATTGACAGAGAATGGCAGTTGCAACCCTTGTGTGTGTGTGAGAGAGAGAGAGACTGCCTCTGTATCTCAAAGCATATTTTTATGAGATTCTGGAATGGTGCTGCTCCGGGATAATTGTTGCTGGAGACAGTGAGAGGCCGTGAAAGCACCAGCAGGCATTTTTGACTAAACCCAAGAAATTCTTAAGATGTAAAACACAGTGTGAAAGAGAAAAAAAGCAAAAAAAAAAAAAGGAGAAGAAAAGAAAAGAAAAAAGCCCACAAACCTCCCCCAAACCCAAACTCTGCAGTTGTAAAAGCCAAAGGAGCCCTGTGAAGACAGACAGTAAAGTTGGCTCCCTGTAATGGAGAGTTCTTGCAATCAGAGAACACACAAGTGCGATTTTTTTTTTTTTTTTTTTTCATGCCCTGGAAAAGAAGTCTTTGATACTCTGGAGGGAATTAGGGAAAAAAAAAAAATTGAAAGTGAGTGAACTTCACTAACAGCCTTCTCCCCTTCCCTACCCCTTGGCAAAAGCGTTGGTATTAATTTATGCAGTTGCTGTGAAAACTGGCCAGATATTTTCTGACAGAATTTTCTGTTTGAAAATGATTTTTGCCTGATATTAATTATTTTTCTGGAAGTTTCTTATCTCCTTTCTGAAGGCTGATCTGCCTGATTTATTCCTATTCCTTAATGCCCAGATTTTACCATATAAATACCGATGAAATCAATCGTGGAGCTGTGAAAGGGGCCTGGAAATGTGTGGTGCTTGGGTGGGAGGGCCAACACATGCAGAAGACCCGTAAAGATATTTTAAAAGCAAAACCTGAAATCAGTAAAAACTCTTTCTTTCTTTCTCTTACTTATTACTTAAGCTGATTACTTAGCTAGAAAATTCAGGAGTACGTGATTAACAGTAATTCTCTTGCCCAGGACATGCTTCAGCCATTAGATATTTTTCCCTCTCTCCAACAGCTGCCATAAAGGAGATACGCATTTCATTGGAATCCTTTGCCTTATCTTATGAAGTACAGGTGGATTTAAAGCTTTCCCTACACAGCACTTCGCAAGCGAGCCACGTGTGCAATGTGGGGAGCACAGTGGCCCTTTTCCTATATAGGGAATGCCTCGGAGTAGCCTACAGGAATTTTTCTTCTCTTTTTAGTTACTCCTCCCATGTAGTTACTTTTGAGGCCCCCTTTCAACCTCTGAGTGGGTATAAGACAGGCTGAGAGTGGGAATGCTTTACCCCACAGAGTGCGGGTGGTTCCTCAGCACTGCTCTCCTCCTGGCAGGCTCTCGGATCCCATGTAAGAACAATTAAAACTGACACTAGTTGCAAAAATGGCAACAGCTTCCCATTAAAAGTGATTGTTTTTCATTGTCATTTAAATAAAAAGGCAGAATGAAGGATTTTCATTTGATATTGCATCTTTGCTCTGTACGGTTGAGACTCTTTTATGCACCTGTCAGTAACATAATGTTGCCTCAAGAATGAAATTTCCCCCAAGCATCTGTTTCAGCTGCTTGAATATTCTCTTACTGTATAAGACGAGTCCATTGTCTGATGAATACATGTTATTTAATTTCTGAACAACGTGTCAGGGACTCCTGCAGCTTGTGTATGCAAATTCTTCATGTCTGTGAAAGCACCATCGTTTTTTCATCTTGATGGATCACTTCTAAGGGATAAGGAAGATAATGAATTTATTATATATATTTGGTTGAAAATATAGAAGGGTGATTTAACATAGAGAATAATTAAGATGATGTGAAAAGTTTGCAGAATTAGGAGCACTGGCAATGCAGATTGGATTCCCTCACAAAGAGCCTTTGTTGGGGACACATTGATATTCTAGATAAGTCCAGACACTTCTAGTTTTTTGTTGTGGCTTTTTATTCACAGTTTGCTTTAGGTCGATTTTTTTTTTCTTTCTTTCTTTCTTTTTTTTTTTTTTTAAGGTTGTCTGAGGTTTTACAGTAGCTGCTCTGAGATGTACAAATTACAGAGCTAAACACAAAATGAAGTGGCAATGGGAAATTAACGTACTGCACAGTACAGTCTGGCTCATAAATTGCTGCAGTTCACTTGCAGCTTGCTTTGAAAACAATGCTGCTTTAAAACTGATCTTTGCGAGCTGACTTTCACTCTTTAAGAAAAGGAAAAAAAAAAAAAAAAGAAGACTCGTTCTTAACTTGAATTGACTCGACATCATTACTTTGAGATAAAACTCCAGCAAATACGAGGCAGGTTGGCACTTTTGCACAGGTTACCACTGTAAATTAAAGCCTTTCTGAAGAGACAGCCCCAGGCTGGTGTAAATCAGGAGCAGCCAGCCCAGGGGCTCTGATCCAGACAAATATGCCAACTTCATGACTAGCAGAGCGCAGGAGGTTGCTGTGGCTACAGAGGGATAAAACCCCCACAACTTTTCCAGGACTTTTCCCACAAATCAGCGATGTCCAGTGCTGGGTTCAGCAAACATATTTCAATATGAATATTTAAATATGAGTGACTGGGCAGGACATGTGATATCAAATAGCCCTAACAGGCCCAGTTTATCTTGTCTGCCTGCCACCATCCAATCCTTTAGTGGCAGTGGAGTTGAAACCTTGGCCATGAGAGTCCCGGAATGGCCAGGGGCAAAGCTTCTCCATCACGGCTGAGCAACTCCAGGACCAACGTTCAGTGTTACTGTAAACCTGATCCAGCCCTGCCCTCACTGAGCCCTTTCACAACTGGATAAGCAATTCTCTCTCTCAAGGCTGTTTGATAATGCTTTAGACCCATCCTGCATGTCTATGAGGTGACACATTTTCAGACATATTAAAGAATAGTCTGGCTGCAGTGAAAGCAGCAAATAACAGTCCCTTGGGACCCTCCTAAGACAGATTTATTATTTTTTTTAAGCCTCCAATATCAGCATTCCTACCTCAACCTCATGCAATGCAGAATGCAGATTTCCTTTCTTATACAAGATTTAAGTACTGTAGGCAGGTTATGGATTTGTATTTCATGAAAACAATAGGGATTTTCCTCCACTGCTGATTCATTCAGTCTTTTTTCTGGCACACAGGAGAACTAAAATGCTAGTAACGATTTTGGACCGGTCACTTGGAGGACTCAAGGCAGCTTGTGGCTTCTGTGGGGGGTACAGAGAGTTCTTTGGCCACATGGTAAATAATCTTGAATGCAACTGGAATAACGGAATAATTGAGTCATGGAATGGTTTGGGTTGGAAGGGACCTTAAAGAGCATCTCATTCCAACCCCCAGCCATGGGCAGGGACACCTGCCACAAGATCAGGTTGCTCCAAGCCCCGTCCAACCCGGCCTTGGACACTTCCAGGGATGGGGCAGCCACAGCTTCTCCGGGTAACCTGTGCCAGGGCCTCGCCACCCTCACAGGGAAGAATTTCTTTCTGATCTGTGATCTATATGCCACCCTCTGTCATTCCCCTTTTCCTGTCTCTCCAGGGACTTGTCCAAAGTCCCTCTCCAGCTTTCTTGGAACCTCCCTTTAGAATGCAATCTGGAAAGTGAAAAAATCAGAATCTTCTTAGTGTGCTACATACATCCCTTCTGTAAAATGAGACCCTCAAGAAATTAAAATAATGTGTCAAAAGCTTGCAACTTCTATTTCTGGTTTGAAAATAAAAGTGGGTTTTAGTCATTAAAAGGAATGGCCACACTGTGTCTTTTCTGACTTGCCCATTAAAACAATAAAAACTGTAGCGTGACTCTTTTTTTTCTCATGATTGAATTTATGTGAGTTGTAAATTCCTGCCTGGGCACTGACAGATTGTGCAGAAAACAAAGGTTCATCAGCTGGGTCAGTGGTCATTCTGTCGTGCATGATCCTGTTCTGAGGAGACAGTTACCTACTCCTGGGTCACTGTTTTACGTCCCCAACCCCTCCAGGGCCCATCTGGCCTGCATATGTGTGTATCTGTATCTAGCTAGCTAGCTATATATGTATATATATATAATATACAGAGAGAGACTGTGTATATATATGTATATTTATAAAGAGTCTCCTTCCTCTTTTGTAGTGGTTGTTAATTTGCTGATGTCTGTTTTCTCCATCTAATGTTTAAATCGAAATTTTTCAGGGTGATGCTGTTGCTTGACAAACTTGTGTCATGCCAGTGGCCCTTTCTACCACATCAATGGTAACAACAGTGTCAGCAGCACAAACTGCTACACCAATAACTTCATACCTGCTTATCCAAACCTAATGCCTTAACCATAAGATCTGACCTCCATCTCAAATCCCCACTGGTTAAGGATGAAAAGGATGTTCAGATCCTTGCTGCCAAATTGCATCTCCTAAAAATATGTGCTGCCTTTCACTAGTGCTGGTCTGGAAGGTTAGCACCAAGCTCCTGGTAAATTAACTGGGAAAATAAAGGAATGGCAGCAGATTGTTCTCACAAGTGGTAGTTTATCATTGGATTTGACAAGGAGACCGCTAGCAGGGAGTGTGTATCCACAGGGGAGGTGAGGTAATGCAAGCAGAAGCATTAAGTTTCTGGGGGTCACATTTTCATAGCTGATGGCACAAAATGCAATTAGAGAGGGAAAACAAATTAGATTTAGTGACTTCCCATCTATAAACACACACGCTCGAGCTACATTTTACACCAGCTGCACAGTCGAAGGCAAAGTAGTGAGTTTAATTTGAGAGACCAGCTCCTCTAGTCTTAGGCCAAGATAAGAAATCAAGGCCAGTTATCTCAATGTGGAAGAGATTAAATATTAGAGATCTCTTTTAAAATATTCATAGAATGCTTGAAGCACTCCATGGATATCAATGGATATCAGCAGCCCTTGGATAAGATTCCATTCTGAACTAGAGACCCACTGAAGATTTTATATTCTGATTTAGTGAGGACCAGGGAGTGGGGGAGGATGGTTCTTCTATTGCAGGTGAACAATTTCTATCTGAAATAGATGGGTTTTTTCTGCAAATTTATTACATCATCCACTTCATTAAACACACTAGGACCCACCTAACCTTTTTAATGTCCAGTACCCATGTGGCACCTGACTTTATTCTTCAGCTTTAAAATGAAATAAATTGTTTTGATTTCTTATCTTAATCTATGATTTTGAGGAGTTGGGGAGCGATCTGCCAAATTCTGCTCTAACCTCTGCTTGAGCTTCCAGGAGCCACAGTAATGCTTCTTTCTGAGAATGATGAAAAAATCTTTTTTTTTTTTTTTTTTTTTTTTTTTGTCTAAAATCATGTTCAAGGAAAGAGCAATTGGCTTATAGAGATGAAATATCTATTTTTGGATAGTTGTATTCTCAAGTACTTGCTCTCCTTGTATTTTTAAGAAAATGAAAACAAAAAATTTACAACCCCATTAGTTTTTGTTTGTATCAGTGTTCTTTAATGCAACAGAAGAATGTGTCAATCCTTTTTTGATCCTCTGGTTGGCTGCAGCTGAGAAATGAAATCATATAAGGTGCTTCTAACATGGTTTGAGTTTTGTCTGGAGTAACGGTTGTGAGTGAAGTTGTGTTATTTGAAAGGGGAAGAAGGGAAGAGATTGCTTTAACCTCCAGTCAAAACCACTAGACTGAGGAATTCTAATGGAACTTTAACCACATAAGAGTTAAAAGTTTGGTTTAAGTTAGTTGTCTGTAGGAACAGCAAAGTGAAGGATGATTTTACAAGGCTATTCATCTTGCCTTGGGATAGATAACCAAACCAGCAGCCTGAATCCCATCAGGAGAATCTACCTATTTCCAGTGAAGGAGTTACTTAATGAGGTATGACTCAATTAGTTGGTATTTGATGTCTGGCTGTGGGATAAATCCTACCGAAGTGAGCATTTTGAAAAGCCAGACTGAAACCACATCACAAAGAATATTCACATAGAAAGGAAGGCATATATAAATCAGACCGCTTTTCCTCCTTCACAGACATCATCACTCACAAATCATCTTTAATGTGTGTTATAAAAATAATTAATAGCCCAATTATAACTTATTTTTTTCCCAAAGTACTTCAGACACCTAATGTGTGCAGGCATGCTCAGAGAATCCCGGAGAGTGCCCGTTTGCATCTGTAGGAGCCTGGAGAGCTTTGAAAATCTCGTCCTAAGGGGATTTAAAAGTGCTGCCCTCTTCTTAGCCCTCATTCTGTGAACTTTCCTGCTGTCATGTTCGTCCCTTACACTAATGAAATGGAGAGTGGCAGAACTAGCAAGAGCTTTTCTCCGAATGCGTTTGGAAGCTACAGAGCAGCGTTTACAAGTTGCTTTTTGACTGGAAGGATTCAACGACAGCGATTTGTTAACTCCAGTAATAAACGCACAAATCTGGTTTGTTAAAGGCTGGCCTTGCCAAACCAATCCCTGGCTTATGGTAACACACTCAGCATTTATGTATTGCAAGGATGCAAAAGCTTGGAATACTTATGCAACAAGAAGAGGATGCTGGTAAATCCCATAATATTGCTTTTGTCCTTAAATAAACTGTGGTGTGAATTTGACATAAAAACAGACATCAAGCATGTTGCCTGATAATTTGGCTTGGATTCTAATCAACAGTGTGTTTACTCAAGTGAAACGTGGTGTTAAATACATTGAATCAGAGGCACATTGTGATTCGCTGCAAAATCCTCAGTGTTAAATTGGTTTTTTTCCCATCCTAATTGAAACTCTTTCATTATTTGAACAGAGACAACAGAAAACAATTTCTTCAAGGAACCTTGTAAGTCAAACTCTGGATGTATCAAAGTCTATTCAATGAGCCTGAAGCTTCTACAACATTACTCATAGAAATTATTTAAAGATGAGCTGCATTGAAAATCCAGGGTTTGATTTGGGCTTTTTTTTTTTAACTTAAAAAAAAATTGTCTCCAATAAACTTTCTTCCTTCTAATTTTCTTTATAGTTTTCCCTAATTTAATTTACATGAAGGAGGCTTGGCAATGCCACCATGGAGAAGTATGAAGGAAAGCAATCTTAATGTAAGACTAGTTTAGATCATGTCTGACTGTTGTAGTGAAGAGTTAGAAAACTCATTTCAGAGCTGTTGCATTTTATTGCTTGGGTAAACCAATCCTCCCTTCCTTCTTTCCTTTCTTCCTTCCGTAGTCCCTTTAAATCCTATAAATGCATGAGAAGCAAACACTTCTCACAGCAAACCAGCAGAAACCCAAACCCTGCTGAACATTCTTCCCCAGGCAGGCACAGCCTCTCCCATGGACCGAGGATCAGAAGGGAAGAAGAGCCCCCGACGAAAGCACCCAGTGAGTCGCTGGGGCCGCTGTTCTGCTGCACTCTGTAAGCAGCAAACCATAAATTCAGAAGTGCCCCATTCTTCCTGTGACATTTATGAGCAGATTTTCCAGCTTAGCTCGCTGCCTCGTGTCCAATGTCCCGAGGAAAATCTACCCTTTAAAGCAATTCCTCTTGCCTGACTTTCACCCGAGTCCATGTGTTAGTGAGCTCTGAGGGCTCCAAGAGCCTGGAGGATGTATCGGGCTGAGGGATGAAGACAAAAGCTTGACCAGGGGAATGTGGGTTTATTTTATTTCCTAAATGGTAGCTGAGAGGCCTTTGAAAACCTTGTCTGCAATCTCAGTTCTCCATCATCCAGCTGGAGAATGAGCCTTTCCTCTACTTTTGGTACATCCTGTTTTCTTAGAGTATAAACTCCTTAAGGAAGGGATGGTCTCCTGTGTAGCACAGTGGGATCTTGATCCTGGTAAAGTTCATGAGTTCTTCAATAATACAGATAGTGCAGAATCACCTCAGTTCCCACAAATGAGTATCATGCATAAAATATATTGATTTTTACCCTCTTTGTTGAGTTACCCCTTTCTTTTCTCCTTTTCCCTCTGATCTTTTTGATGGATGAAGGAGGTCAGAGGCCTAACAGAAAAAGACCAACTTAACTGTGCAACAGAAAAAAGAAATCTGAACAAAATATCAATCTGCAAAGGAAAAAAAAGTCAAAAGATAAATAAGAAGCTGAAGAAAGACCAAATTTGAAAGAAAACTCCCTTCTAAAGGAGACAGAAGATGAAAGGCAAAGGATCTTTAACATCAAAAAGAACTTCCCAAACAGAAGTCCAACATAATTTTGTTCTAAAGTAGTAAAGGGTAGAAACAATTAAATAGACTTGATAGGAAAGATGGAGACAGAGCTGGAGGGAATTATAAATCAACAGAAAACAATGATACGAAAGAGAAATGTAAAGTGAGTAGGAATTAAGAGGAAAGGAAGAGCCTTTGTAGGCTCAGAAACCCACACACAGCAGAATATAATTGTCAAGAGACAGATCTCTACTTCCTTGAAGCTTGGTGGAAGTACCTGGTATGGAAGTTTCAGCTGTTTTCTTACACATTTGCTCTGTGATTTCAGTTGGCAACCCTCTTTCCCACCAATGTTTTGCTCCTACTTTCCCCCCCGTAGTCTTTTCTCGTTTATAGGAAAAGATTTTAGTGCGAATATCCATCATCACTGCCTTGTGTTGGGCTCTGAAGAAAGAATACAACTTTTGTTATAATTTCAGGTAGGCTCACGTGTTCTAGCATTCATTACTGAGCTGATGAAACAACCTCTTGGCCCATTTCTTACCAGAGGAAATCTGGAGAGCAACACCTGTGCAGGAAATGCATTTTCAGAGTTCTTTCAGTGGTGAACCTACACGAGCAGGTGCTTGGCAATACACTTAAAATCCATTTTAAAATGCCACCTTGAAAGAGCAGCTGAAGGAAAGCCGGGAACACATTCCTGAAAATACAGGCCAGAGTTAGCTGGGTAAATTTACTTCTTTGAATTTGAAATGAGGAATGATACTCAGTGACCTTCCCAACTAAACCTGTGTGTAGAGGAATGGATATAAACCTGGATGTAAAATAAATGCATGGCAGCCACCTTCCCCCCCCCACAAAAATATAGGAATTTTGTATACATATAATTCAGAGCAATTTTCAAGGCCATTTTCTATCTCTGCTATCATTGGCAGTGTAAGTAAATGTCCCAGCAGTGGGTAAATCATAATCCTTACTTTCTGTGAGGAAAAAAAAAAAAGGCAAAAAAAAAAAAATCCCATTTTCTTTAGTAAATTGTTTGCTAAAGACCTTGATTTATTCTTATGCAGATGTGGCAAGTGGAGATCTGCCTGTAACCTGTGAAGAGCAGAAAATGAATGTTGAAGAATGCATGATGGGTCCCAGTTAGGATAAAATATTAATAATGTGAGTAGGGCTGTGTGGATATTGCAAGCCTGCTGCTATCTAATTAGAGCACATTGTCTCCTAGCAAAGTTATAATACAAATGTTTCTTTTTTGTATTCCCAAATTCTCTGCTTTCCACCTCCAAAGTGCCTGTGAAAATTTAGCATCTTTTGTTGTTTTTTCTTTTTGTTAAAAAAAAAAAAGAGCAAGTAATTTTTTTCTTTACTACCAGCAAGAGCACAGTGGAAGTCAGCCATCCTGGGAGTTCAAAATACAACTTTCAGAGAGGTTTCTTTGCCCTTCTTCTTTTTTTTTCTCTTTTCTTTTTTCCCCCCTCCCCCCCCCCCCCCGTTTTTTTTTTTTTTTTTTTTTTTTTTTTCCCCCCCCCCCCCCCCTTTTTTTTTCTTTTTTTTTTTTCCTGGTATAATGCAAGTTGAATGAAAATAAGTCTTGAAATGTGGAAGAGAAATGGGGTGGGTTTTTTTTAGAATTGGTGTCTTTCTAAGCATCCTACTCAGTGAAAGCAAAACCACTGGACATGTCAGCACATAGGTTGCTTGCAAACCTGTCCCAGGACCTTGGCCTTGCAGGATGCTCTAAATGTCTGGAATTTGGATTGGTGTCCTGTTGTCAGGTTCAAAACCATCTCAAGTTTCACTTGACTCTGTCAAGTCCTCCTCTTTATTTTTTAGCAATTTATAATAATTTTAGATTTTTTAGGAAGAAATTCTTCCCTGTGAGAGTGTTGAGGTCCTGGCACAGGTCGCCCAGAGAAGCTGTGGCTGCCCCTGGATCCCTGGAAGTGTCCAAGGCCATGTTGGACAGGGCTTGGATCAGATACCTGGGCTAGTGGAAGGTGTCCCTGCCAATGGCAGGAGGTTGGAACAAGGACAGCTCTCTCCTGAAGATGCCCATTTCTCTGAATAGGAGTGCACAAATGAGAAGACTTTTAATCTAAATTTCTCAATTACAGATAAAAACTTAGGTAGGATCTGAGTCTGTTCTTCACAAAAACTCTGACCTCACCATAGGGTATGGCACTCTGTCTAAAAAGAGTGTTTGTGGAAAAGGAAAGGTCTAAGCACTTGAAATCAAAGCTCACACTTTTAATATTGGCAACAGTTGGTGTTTAAAAGTCATGAGCCAGATTCAAATACATAGCAAACTTGGCTGATAAATAATCTCTTTAAACTAGACATTTACTTTCTTGCCCTGCAATTGCATCTGGAATACATTTGCAATTTTTCTCTTTCTCGTCACAGTATATTTTCTTACTTCTTCAATGCCACACTTAACATGCCTTGATTTCACCTGCTGGGACCCAGCCCTCGACAGGGTCAGCACCTCTGCAGTGTGATCCTACCCAGGGCACTGTGGGACCCAGGATGAGAAATGCTTTATCAACGTAAAATCGTAATTACCGTAGGTTTTACGTAATTACCGTCAAAGGTTCCTGCACATCTGCCAGTGCAAACCTTGCATCAGGATTTTTTGTCAGAAGGTCATTTTCCTTTCACCACCTCACGTGAGCATTTGCACACAAGACTGCCTTCTCCTTTGCAGGGTATGGCAGGGAATGTTTCAGGCCTTGCCAGATGGCCACTACTACAGGACTGGGAATACTTAGATGACAGTTTCTCAGTTAAATTTGTGTTTCTTTTGGGTCTTTCCAACTAGCCCAGTCAGTGAATTCCTTTCTCCGTCTTTGATAGTAGTCTTCAATTACTTTAAAACAAGAGGCTAGACTCTTTCTTCACTACAAAGTCTGAGTGTGTGTAATGATGAATCACAAGCATTTTTTGATTTGCATCTCCTACCCAAGGATGCAAAGAATTTCACAAGAAATCTTGTGTTTGAAGCGATGCTCATGAAAGTGTTAACTTGAAAAACGCAGCCTTAAAAAAGAAACTGCTGGGAATTTGCCTGTGATGAATGTAGGGCAAGATCAGCCATTGAGACTTTCCAGTATTTCTCACAGGATCTATTAAGTGTGGTTGTCATGTCCCACCTGACATGATCTCATTTCTAACTTTGACTTTGTTTGTGGCAGTCAGGGCTTCTCCTGTAATTGAAGACAGTCACAGCCCCTGGCACTGACTGTACCTTCTAGGAAAGCATCTGGCATTTTGATTGAAGACCCTACATGAATCACAGTCTACTCTCACCACTGAAGGATTTTGTCACATGAATGTGCAAGAATGTCCTGTTAATGAACCCCAATTATTGGATCAAATATTTTTTTGATAAGAATAAACCAAAACACAGGTAATCAGCTGTGTGGCATGAAGCACTCAGACCCCAGGCCTTTTCCAGTGTGTCCCAAACCTTTTTGCACTCTCGGGTGAGGAAAACACCCAAACATCTGGTGTTCGCGGTATTTGTTTTTTGGGATCAGGAACTCTCTGATTCCTATAGTGACAAGTAACAGTTCAGCTCACTTGTTATCCATGCTAGTCTGAGAACACTTTGCACCAAAATGTGTGATTTTGTTCATTAGCATCCCAGTCATAAGAGTCATCTTTCTCATTATCATCCTGACAAGGATGTTTGAACAGGTGTCTTCTCTGGAGGGACATGACGAATCTCCATCCCTTACAGATACAATATTCATTAGGCATCTCTTTTTCATTCAGTATTGCATTTACCTTCTGTCACGAACCAGCAGTTTTTAATTCCCGGTTTCCTACAGCTCTTTATCTTCTCACAGACTGGAGTGAAGTACATGCCTTCCTGATCCAGCAGAGGCTGGTCTATCTAGTGAACTGGAAGAAACATGGCTAAATCAGGGTTCAGCTGAAAAGCAGGGCTTCCTATAGCTGTTGCAACACTGCACTGACTTTTTGTATTGTTGGGAAGACCTAAGATGTTATTTTGTTTTGGTGCTGCATTGCTTTGTGTAAGATGAACCAGGCAACTGTTTCTTTGTTCCCTCTGCTCAGATGGTGTCTGCCTACCATACATTAAAAGGGTCTTTCCTCTTCCTAGTAGGTGTCAAAGTAACTGTGTGCTCTGGTAGGATTGTGAATTTTCAAGGATATGAACTGCTCCAGATGATGACCTACATTTTCGGCAGAAATCCTTCTCTCTCCTGACTTCGGGTGCTGAGGTTCCTCACGTGGACACTTTAGCAAGTGCCCACAGTGAGATGGTCTGAGCTGTGGTTGTTGGGGAGCCCCGTTTTCCTGCTTTGGGCTGTTCTAGCCATTTATCTGAAGTGTGCTCCAGGGGATCAAAAATCAGAGCTCTATTTCCCATATGTAGGTCAATCTTTCAATCTGTGTGTAAAACTGAGTCACTAATGGTGAAACCCATCCAAAGCACTCTGAAGGACAGAGCAGTGGGTGAAAAAACTAATCTGAAGTACCTGAACTCAATGCCTGGTCCTGCTTTGTTCTGAGATACTGTTCCAGTCCAAAGGGCAGATTCCTAATGCGAAAGTGTATTTCATTTCTAACTTTCAAAGTACTGAGAATGTGAATAAACACTCTTCTGGGCTTGAATGGTAAGGCTTTGGTAGCAGAGGGATTATAGAGGTGGCTTCTGTGAGGAACCGCTGGAAGCTTCCCCCCATGTCCCCGGAGCCAATTCCAGCCAACTCCAGGACAGACCTGCTGCTGCCCAAGTCTGAGCCTGCTGGTAGCACATATAAGAATACACTTAATTTCTCCTTCTGCCACAAAGCCTGCTGGGATAGTGTTTTTAAGAATAGGAGAAAAAAAAAACCCTTCTGTGGAACTGCAGCTGAAGAGAGGGGTGAAAATGTGTGAGATTAACAACTCTCCAGAGATCAAGGGCAGTGCAGCAGGAGGGGCATAAGGTGCTCCAGGTGGCAAAGCTGAGGTTCTTCTCCAGCCTGTGGAGAGGCAGCCGTGACCCTGCAGCCCAGGGAAGAGCAGAGATCCACCTGCAGCCCCTGGAGGACCCCACACTGGAGCAGGGGGATGCCTGAAGGAGGCTGTGACCCCATGGGAAGCCCGTTCTGGGGCAGGATCCTGGCAGGAGCTGTGGCTCCGTGGAGAGAGGAGCTCACACTGGAGCAGGTTTGCTGGCAGGACTTGTGATTCCGTGGGAGGGACCCACGCAGGAGCAATTCCTGAAAAACTGCAACCCATAGGAAGGACCCACATGCTCATGACTGTCTCCCATGGGAGGGACCCCAGGCTGGTCCCTGGGGAAGAATGTGAGGAGTCCTCCCCCAGAGAAGAAAGAGAGACAGAGACAACATGTGATGAACTGAGCCCAGTTCCTATTCCCCATCCCCCCAGTGCCACGAGGAGCAGGGAGAGAATTTGGGAGTGAAGCAGAGTACAGGAAGAAGGGCAGGTTGGAGGGAAAGTGTTTTAAGATTCGGTTTTATTTCTCTTTACCCCACTCTGATTTGATGGGCAATAATTTAAACCACTGACCCTGATGGTAAGTGCTGAGTGAGAAGCATCCAAACCACACCAGAGATCAAGATGGGAAGGGTGTCTGGGTTGATTTCTTCTTCATTGTCTGCTTTCAGCATGTAGGAAGAAAGCTCAGTCTACAGATTCACTTGTGTCTCTTTTCCCTTCCCCACAGAAAATCTCAGAAAACTCTGAGATTCTTTTTTTCCAATTTTCTTTTTTAAAATTTGTGATTTTACTTATGAATATGGTAAACCACTGCCCCTGTGGAATTAGCCTCTTTTAGAGGCCAGTGTTACCAAGGTGGAAGAAGTTACAGCTCAAGCACATATTTATGACAATAATAATAAATAATAATAATAAAAAAAAAGCTGAATTTGCTAAGCCATGTGGGAGAAATAGACTTTAATTAAAGGACATGGAGTCAAATCTGCCAATTCCCTGCTTGAATTTCTCTCCATGCCAGCAAAGCACACTTGTGTTGAACTTTTTCAACTGCACAGAGTTCAGTGCAGGATTAGCTTTGCACTAATCTTCAAAATGGGGAACGACCTTAACATTTCCTGCTAGGTGAGCTCAGACACAAACACAGGAATTGTTTGAATATCGTGCAATTACCTCCACTCTCTTGCATGAGTGTGTGTACACACAAGTAAATAAACAAGTCCTTATGTTTTGTCCTTCTAAAGAGGCTGTGGAAGCTTTTTTTCCAGTGCTAGGCTGACAAATTGAGTGCTTAATTTCCTACAGAGGCAATTGAATTTTGCCTGCTTTTAAATCCCCCTGCTCCTTTCCAGCTTCCTCTGCCTCACTTCACATTGTCTCCGAGCAAACAACATATTTCTGCCTTCTGCATTTGATTATGTATACAATGAATATTGAAGCAGCAGAATATAAAATACATGAAGACTGAACAAAGAATTCAGTAAGGCTTTCCATGGTTTCAGACAAACCAACCAGCTGATCACTCTGTATCACAACTACGCTTTGACCTTGTGTTCCCAAAAAGTGGGGAATCCATTAATGCAGAAAAGCCTCAATAAAAATGTCTGACCTTTTCCCTGACCCTATCAGATGTAACACTACCAGGCTTGCTTCAGGGCTCTGCAAAAATGTCAGGACCTGTCTGCATTGATCATATTGTAAACTCAACACCTTCCTTTGTTAGCTCCTCCTAGTGCCAGTATACCATTGAGTAGTTCCAAGAGTGCAAGGAATACACCTGATAAGTCCAATAACCTGACAATCAGTCTCAAATTCCACTTGGCATATAAGAATATACCTAATTTCTCCTTCTGCCACAACGCATATTATCATATGCTTAACTCAGAGCCCCGTCAAAGGCAATTATTGCAAAGGGCAGGCCTTGATACTCAACTAAAAGCTCATGACCTTCAGAAAAGAAACCTAAGTTTCCATTTACGTTTTTTTTTGCCTATTTTTTATTGTGGCCTGAGAAGTGATTTGTGACACACACGTGAATGTCAACTCTTATGAATTAATTAACTATAGGTGAATAAAGAGAATCCATGCTGTAAAGTGAACATTTATTGAATCAGCATCTCCATCCTATTCTTTTTTTAAGCATTTGTATTAGTGGTTGCAAGTGTACAATACCTCAAAAGAAGGAACTAAAGTAGGTATCTGAGCTGTTTTCTCTTAAAACTCTTCGGTGAAATTTCCTTTCAATAAGGGTAATTACTGTTGCTCTGTAAGTCTAAAAGAGAATGGAAAAGTACCCACTTTGAAGGGCAAAAGGTCTGTTTCTTAAAACACCACCAACACAGCATCCTGGTTCACTCAGGGATGAATAATAAATACCACTGGAAATGAAGCGAATGTTAAAATACGTAATAAAGGAAGAGAAATTCAGAGAGGGAGAGTGGGAAAGAACAAGCAGAGGCCACTGTCGCTTTTGCACTGAGACTTGATTGCGCCAACAATAGATTTGTCCCAGTTTGGCAAAGCTTTCCAATACTGCTTAACTTTATGCTGGAGTCCTTGTGGTTTTTTCTCCCAATGAGGGAGAATAATCATGTATTAAAGCTAAGTGTCTGACTATGACATCTTGGCCATATAGAGTGCCCTGGTATGAGCACTCTATTTGATATTTCCATTTGATATTTCTGCATGCAGCTCGTCTACAGACTTGGTATGTAGGCATGTGCTTGTTCAGCATTTTCAAGAACACTCAAACATCAACAAACTCTGGATGCAAATATGTTTGATGGACACAGATTTGGTTTTCTCATTTTACAAGCTGGTTAGTCAAAACAGTCCATGGGAACTCATACTGAAATATGTTTAATATATCTTAAGGTCCTAGTAGCTAATTGCAATAATTTATAAAATGCCAGTTTAGTCAAAGAAACCACTAAGAAATATGTCTATATGGGATTATATTCAATGAAATAATGTTGTTTATAATATGTTACATCAAAATAACCTGTTAACTAAAATACAGTTTAATTGAAAAGAAAATATTGCCACAGTTGTTTCTTCAGGTGAAAGAACTAAAACCTGCTGATAGTTCAAAAACAACTACAAGACAATGGAGTGTTGGGAGTGAGTCATGAGCTGGATTCATCCTTGGCTGCATATTGAGGTCAACAGCTTTCCAAGGAAAGTTTCTTACAGGGAGTTGTGCTTGCTTGATCCTACTGCTATATTTAACACCTTTGTGTGTCCACAGAAGGGCAACAGAGCTGGGGAAGGGTCTGGAGCACAGGTCTGATGAGGAGCAGCTGAGGGAGCTGGGGGGCTTCAGCCTGGAGGAAAAAAAAGTGGCTGAAGGGAAACATTATGAATTTGGAGACATTATGAATGCCTACAGCTCCCTGACAGGAGTCTGTAGCGAGATAGGAGTTGCTCTTTTCTCCCTGGTAATGAGTGACAGGACAAGAGGAAATAACCTCAAGCTGTGCCAGCAAAGGTTTAGATCAGATATTAGGAAAATTCCTTCACCAAAAGGGTTGTCCAGCCCTGGCACAGCCGCTCAGGGCAGTGGTGGAGTCCCTATCCCTAGAGGGATTTAAAAGCCCTGTGATTGTGGCACTTGGGGTTTAGTGGTGGCATTGACAGTGCTGGTGGAATGGTTGGACTTGATCATATTAGAGGTCTTTCTCAATCTAAATAATTCTATCATTTTAATTCCTTATTATATGTCTCAGTACCACGAAGCTGCAGTGCCAGAAGAGGATTCTCCTATGTTAGGTAATGTGGAAACACATGTTGAAAAGGAAGATCTTCCCTAAAGAATTTAAACATAAAAAGATATGAAAGACAAATTAATACAATTACCCTGGGAACTAGAGGAAAAGAAAGGGCTGGAACTTTTCAGTATGACAGGACAGAGTCTCAGGAGGACTTCTGAAATTTCAGAGAGCAGAAACACATCTAGGAACACATTTACCTGTCACGGGTACATTTACCCTGACAGCCTCCTGTCTGCCTGTCTGGCTAAAGGGTAGAAAAACATAACCTGTGGAGCAACCCCATATCTCATTTCCAACTGCTCATGGAGCTTAGGTCATGAGCTTAAGATGGATGCTGGGCATGCCTAAACATACCTAAGACAGCTAAAGCTAGGGAAGTTGAATACCAAGTGACAGGACTTTGAATAAGAATTTTGGCTCAAAGTCAAGAAGGAAAGGCTGGGTTTTTTCATTTGTTTTTATTTCAAGTTATGTTAAGATAACTCTTCCCTGCCCTCAGCCACAGTTCCTTGCCTGAAGGACGACACAAGCAGAAAATGCTGTCTGAATTCATGGATGAGTACAAGAATGGATAAGGAGAATGAAGATAGCCCAGAGGGATCACAGGGAAGGATTATAAACTCAGTTCTGACCTTGCTGAGCTTGAACTGGTACATAATCACACAGGAGATGATGTTAGTTTGCCTGGAGGGAGACTGGAGTAGAGAGATCAATCTCTGAGCCTCCTGCTTAGAAAGGATGAACATTTTTCCCGAGATTTACCTACAGGTGAGTGACAGATCAAGATCAAGAAGGACCAAGGAAAATGGCCTTATGAAATGCAGGAAATACTTGCCAGATGAGGGGAGGAGGCAGGGGGAAAATAGAGTCAGAACTTACTCTGTAATTCTGGGCTTACTTGATAACACCATGGCTACAGCTAAACTTACTCCGGTGTAAATTACGTTGTCTTTGTACAAGGGCTCAGAGGTTCTGTAATGCAACTTGCAGCAGACCAATACTGTGAGGTCTTCCTGGAAATTCAGGTGGTTTCCAAAGGTTATTCTCCTCCTTGCTCATTGGAAGTAGGAGATGATGGTCAGATTAAGAACTGATTCATCTGTTGAGGAAAGTGTTTGCTTTCGCTCCTGGAGGTTGTCTCTCTACTGCAAAATTAAAAGGGGAGAAGGAAACTTCCGCAGACCTGAACTGCCTTTGTGAGGAGGCAAATGAGGTCATCTAAGTGTGTTCTAAAACACAAAGCCCGCTGAGGTGGCTTTGGAGAACGGTACAAGGTAGAAAGAAAGTTCCCACATGTTCTCCACACCGTGTCCTGAGTTCCCAGACCACGCCTAGGCAACCACTGGTTGACAAAACAAACACCAAGGGCCATGTCAGTAATTAAACAGCTTTGGCAGCCATGGATTGGCACTTTAACCAAATACCCTGTTGTATTTGATGCCATGTGGTTCAAGAAACTGGAGCAGCACTACATGGGTTTCCTTGCTATGCTGACATAGTGCTCCTATGCAGTCTCAACAGTAGGTCGAGGTCTCTGGCCAGTGGTGGAATCCAGATGTGCTTGTTCTCCTCCTTCATGCAGTGCCACATCCTTAATTTATTGGTCTGCTTAAAGCATTTCTTTCCTGAGGAACAGAAAGAGCAAAATCGCTCACGCAGGAAACTTGAAGGAAAAAAAAAATAAAAACCAACCCAAAACTCGTGTTAATCAAGTCCTTCAGTGAAAGTCACATCTTTGCTCTTATTCATCCTACCCACTTCAAGATATTTAACTAAGAGGACTACACTGGGACTTAAATGATCTCCATAGTCAAAAGAAGAAAGCAAGAGAAATTGTTTAGGAAGTTTAAACTCAGCCTTTGAGAAGTGTTTTCTCCAACAAATATTTTGCACATTTGTTAAATGTTTAGTCAAACTGTAACACAATGCATCATACAAAAATAATTACATTTTTGCCTATTCCACCGGTGATTACTGTTTTCCAGTTACTCATCAACACCAGTTACAAAACATTGATTGTCAAATGACTCAAAAGTTGGTATAAGAATTACCAACCGTGAGAAAAAACTTAATGACCTTCAGAAGCAGGGAATAAGAGTTGGTTTTGACATTCACAACCACTGCTAACCTAAAAAACAAGCAAAGGAATGAAGAGGTTTTTTTAGGGAAGGTGTTGGATAAATGCTATGAAAGTAAGTAAATAGCTTATGCAGAGAGAATAAAAAGTGTTCATTTAGCTGAGGGCCGTGGGGCAGGAGTAAAATCTTAAATAAAGGCAATAATAGCACAACTGATGCATTTATAATAAAGGCTGAATCAATATTAGCAGAGATTGTTTGCAGAGGAGTTGAGTTTTACTGTTGAAGAAAACATTAGAAAGGAAAAAAAAAAAAACCCACAACAAATACAGAGAACGAAGAGGAACACAAATGAACAAGGAAAAGGAACTAACTGGTAAGGTGGTCAAACTGCTGCTCTTCTCTTGAAGGATCCACTGCAACTATGGGTGGAAGGAGGTGGTTTACACTCCACTCTGCAGAAGTGAAGGCAGCTTTCCCACAAAGCAGTGTCAGACTTTACCTCTCCTACATCACCATAAAGGTTGGATCTACCCAGGCTCACTATGCTGATGCCCCGGTTCCCAAAGCACGAGCTGTCAGTGTGTTTTTGCAGTCCACAGCACCAAAACTCAACCACGAGTTGCCATCAGCCGTGGAGCAGCTCGGGCCTCATCACCACCCCTCTCTGTACCTGCCCCAGACCTTGTCCTTACACCCTCATCAGGAAACACAGGTGCTGGCACCGCTTGGGTCCATCCCGCTGGTAATGGAATGGGCTGGGAATCTGCGGCATTTACACCCCGTTACTCCTGATGAGTTGATTAGTGTTAATCACCAACTGACTGGTCAATGCCTGGAGGTGTTCACCCGAGACTCCTCCAGAGAGGTCAGGGTTAATAGGAGATCGCTGCTTGCCTTCTGGGGGGCAGACAGTCACCTTGCAGTTCCTGTAAAAGCCTCCTAATGAGATCTTTGAAATGACTTGTTATGGGTTTTTTTTGTATTCTTGGTGTTACGTGTAACAGTTGAGAAATGCTTCTAGAAAAATCCAAAAATGGATTTTTGATCATGTGTACTAGAAATAAACATCCACAAATGCACGCACACCCCCACATACGGAGAGGAGAGGCGCCGACACTCTAAATTGGGTTTGCTGTCATACTGCCCTCAATCCCATTCTTTTCCATATGGTCTCATTCCTTGGCTTGCTATATCAATACAGGATAATCACAGAATTGTAGACTAAAATATCCTGAGCTGAAAAAAGACCCACAAGGACCATCGAGTCCAGCTCCTGGTCCCACACATGACAAGCCCGTGAATCCCACCACGTCCCAAGAGTGTTGTCCAAACGCTCCTTGAACTCTGCCAGGCTTGGTGCTGTGACCACTGCCCTGGGGAGCCTGGTCCAGTGCCTGACCACCCTCTGGGTGAAGAAACACTTCTTAATATCCAAACCAAATCTCCCCTTCGTGCCTTCCCTCAGATCCTGTCACTGGTCACAGAGAGCACAGATTCATGCTGCCCTAACAGTTCCCCTTGTGAGGAAGCTGCAGATCCTGATGAAGTCTGTCCTCAGTCTCCTCCAGGCTGAACAAACCAAGTGCCCTCAGCCACACCTCATATGGGTTCCCCTCTAGGCCCTTCACGATCTTTGTGGCCCTCCTTTGGGTGTTCTCTGATAGCTTCATGTCCTTAATCCTAATGACATGGCTCAGCAAAATGAGCTGGCCAAGAAAACTAGACTGACTGGTTTCTAACTGCATCATTCCCCTGAGATATCTCAGTACATGATATTGCATAAAATACCAATGTTTTGCTATCTGCGTAACAAATGTGCTGGTGCCGGTTCGAAGATGAGGGTAGGAATGTGAGGCTGGGGGTAAAGGAGAGAGTGTGACTGCAGAAGTTCTCATTTAGATGAGCTAAAGCACTGTGGAATTGCACTCTTAGAGTGTTGTTAGGGTTGTGTGGTGATTTACGGGCATCCTGATGCACCCGCACGGTGAGGAGCGTGTGGGGTAATAAATGTGGCAGAAAATCTTAGACGGACAGAAAAAGTGCTGTTAATAAAAGTTTCAGGGAATGGCAGTACCTTTCTGTCTGTAAAGTTTCCAGCACACAATGGCAGTCAAAAAAAACCCAAAAAACCCCAACAAAATTAGCAGGACCTCTGGAACAGCGGGTTGGCAAGGGAAATGTTCCCAGCCTCAGAAAGTTCACAGCCTCGGGGTGTGGAAATGAGGTGTGAGCCCTGCCATCAATTTGAACTGTTGCACAGCTGATGGAATACAGGGAATGTGCTCACGTTGAGGCAGCAGAGACAGGACCAGATGATTCACAGCCACATGGTTTCCACCCTATTAAATGGAAATGAAGCTCTCCAGCTGAGGCGCCGACGCAGGGGAGGACCGAGGCTGTGGCCGTGAAATAGTAACAGGTGAGTGATTTTTCCAATTATTCAAACAGCTCAGAGTGAGAAGGGCTGCCCTCCAGCTCAGGGAAGCCATGTGTGCTGTGCCACAATCACACTTCCAGAGGAGTTATTTACAAACCTTCACAAGCTCCCGCAGTTCAGAGCAGGTTTAACTGGAAGCTGTAGGGCTATGGGATATATGGACTCGTCTGGATCCACAACAACCTCTCCCCTCCTCAGAAAAGAAGTTTGATTATACTGGAGACTCACACTGGGGGTTTCCTGATTGAGGTCCAGTCTTCCAGAACCAGCATCCATAATCAAGGGAAGAGGTTCTATAGAGGTTCCAAAGTCTGTTCTAATGCATCCTCACATTAGGAAACACAACTTCAGAAGAAGTTTGAGATAATTTCTCTTTTTTGCCTTTAGTTTTTCAGCCTTCACCATCTGCCTTCCCTTTCTCAGGTGAGTAATAAGAAATCCTGAGGTGTCACAGCCAGAGGTGACAGGTGAGGTGCAGCCTGTATGTATATTGCTCCTTCTTCTGGCTTTTGGCACCTCTATGGAAACGTCTGCATTAAAAGCTGCAAGGATCCTGTGGATTTGGGAATACAGCCTGAGCTAAAGCTCTCCTAGCTGGACATAAGTGACCAAATAATAGTCTGCAACTCCTGTTGATGGTCTTAACCCATATTAGAATATGGTGCTCTGTCTGCAACCCCAGTGAGCACCAAGGTTACCACGTTTGGAGGGAATGTGAGACACTCTTTCTGTCACCTGTTATTGAAGGAAGGATTCTGTCCCACAGTTGGGGCACTCAGATCTTTGACAGGCGCTGCTGTCATCAAATAGGCAGTCTTTATAGCAGTCCAGGGCTCTAGAAGGAATCTGCTCTGCTCCCACAACTCCAACAAAGAGCCGAAAATCGCTTCCTTTCTCAGGTGATGTTCCTGGAGTTGGTACTAATGCTCCTTCCTGATATGAAAATCACACTGCATGGAATGTGGAGTTTTAATGAAGCAGGAAAGATCTTGCATAAAAGTATCAGATTTAAACCCTTTGAGGTACCCAATGGCAGAATGAAGTAGAGAAAGCAAACATCCCACCTCACCGTGTCTCAAGGCAAGTTGGAGAGAGATGAACAGAAGGGACAGGGTTGAGAAACAGTTAATGCTCGAAGCAATGCTGTGATCTAAGCTGGGGGCTTGGAGAAAATGTGGACATGGAGCACCCATGAGCCCTACCAAGATGGGCAAATATGTGATGCCATAGGAGCAATAAGTGTGTCCTAGAACTATTTAAGAGGTGATAATTTCTTAGCAGGAGGGTAGATGCAAACACACAGAGATAAATGCAGGTATTGCAAACCCACATTTTAGGTTTCATCACTTTGCCAGGCACAGAGCAGTGCTGAGTTTGTTTTCTTTTCCTTAGGAATTTGCTTCCAAAGCACATGTACCTCCAGTCAGCAAAACCAAGCATCTTGTACAGAAAAAGGAGAGCTAAACAAAATCAAATCAAATGGGATGAAAATATAAAGAAACAAAACACCTCCCACAAAACTTGACCATCCTCAACTCAAGATGTATCTAATCAGAAGAAATTTTGCCACTTCCTTTTCACAGCTCATTCTACCCTTCTGTCTAGGTGAGGCAAGTGTAACTGATGAAGACTTGTTGCTGCTCTTTCCCTCTATGTCTGTTCTCCCATCTTTGCTGATTAGATGGTACATCAGATTAATCAGATTTATTTATTTATTTATTTATTTATGCAAATTACGTTTCAATTTATTTAGCTGAAAGCTTGACTCAAAGACAACAGAAGTCGTTCAGTGGGCAAAATGATCTTCAGCCTTTTCTTTTAATCCACCTTCACAGACCATGTAGGACGGCTTTGCTGGGCCATCAGACAGCCCATTGTCTGTACAGGTGTGCACAGACACTGAAATATATATTCTGAAGCAGTATTACTGTAGCTTTTTGTATAACCCATATCACCCGCAGTCCGTGAGAGAGAAAACATCCCACATGTTTGAAATCAGAATCTAAGGGTGGGATCAATCGTACTTCCAGAGGTGCCAAAATCCTTTTCCATTGACTGCTGAGAGAACTCAGGCAATGACCTTAGGTCAGGTACCGAGATTTTAGATGCATGTACATAAATGAGTGGTCTTTTATGTAAATTCTCAAGGCTTTCTACTACTGTCACTTGTCAAAGAAGAGCTATCCCTTCCTCTGATACTCTCTGCAGGACAGCCTGTGAATCAAACCACATACTGCTTCACACACAGAAAGTGATAATGTGATTTTTTTTTCTGCGTTCCCAGAGCAGGAGGGGCTGTAAATGTTGTCCTCTTTGCTTTTTTTTTCCCTTTAAGCTGCAGTAGGTAAGGAGTGAGATCTTAGCAGAGAGGAAATGAAGTTCAAGAGCGTTCAGTAGAATGTGTTTGTCCAGTCACGTCATGTGGGAGTGATGCGAAGTTAAACTCTCCTCCGCGGTGGAGATAAAAATTTGTCAAGTTGTGGGATGGACGTGCATCCCTACTACCAAGGGCATCGTTTGCAAGTATTGTGTTGCTCTAGGTCATTCTTAAATCACACTGGCTCTTGAAATGGTTGAGGCATAAAATGAGAACTCAGAGACCTGTGGGTATTTCTTACTGACAGCAAAAATATTACCTTATTTTTTTCCTTCACCAGTGGTCAAAAATAAGTCAGGATTGTGATAATAAAACATAATTTGTGAGTGGGATTCCGCTTGTGGCTTTTTCACATTTACCTGGAGTAGTGCCCAAAGTGTCAGTAGAGCTGTAGTATTTCCACAGTTCCCTTTAACGTGGTAAAAACTCAGACAAAGCATTGCAAGCACTTCACAGAAAAAAAACTGATTTGGGATCTCACTGAGCTGGGGCACAGGAGTCTTATCCGCTGCCTTAGACTGTTGTGAGAAAACCCTTGAGCACTTAATTTCAGAAGCAGTCAGATTCTTTCCAGGCTGCTGAGTGAAGAAGGAAATATTTTTGCAGCCTGGTTGGCTAGAAAAGCGGATGAAAGTTTCTTAATGTGCTTTTACTCTATGTTCAAGCTTGTCTCAAATCTGCACAAATTACGTGTGAGCCCCTCTGACTCACCAATATATTTCTGTTTTCTGTTTGCTGTGACCCTCTGTTGGGTCTGCCAACTTGCTCTCCACTGCTGTGTAACAATGCAAAGAATGTTGTATTAAACCCCCAAAATTCTCCGTGTTGACTTTTTGCAGTTAACTTGAAAAGCGTAACAAAGTGAACATGCTGTCAACAGTCAGCTCTGAAAATCCAGCTGGGATCTAAAGATGACAGATCAAAAACTGTCACTGAAATCGGGGCACAACACTGCTGGTGAACAAGCTGTCCTAATATTTACGGGTTGTTTTAAACAATAACAATGGTCTGGTTCCCCCACTGATTAAAACCCATTGCACCGAGTTTGAATTGCAAATATCCTGGACATCAGCCCTGCCTCTCCATCTGATAAAAACCTTCTGCCAGTGGCTGGCTGGCACGACTGGATGACATATGGCCTTGGACTGCTGGATGTGGCAGGAAGATACATGAAGCCATGTGAGATAAGAAGGTCAGAGGCAGAGCTCACTGCATAAATGGATGATTCCTTGAGGATCTTTGCTGGCGGGTATAAGTCAGTTGTCCCAAGAGAGAAAGAACATTCACAAAAGTCACAAACATAAGCGCCTTCAGAGCAAACCATCACACATCAAGGCTCTGATATGGAAGTGTTAACAGCCCATGATTGCAGTTCGGGATTTTGATTTACTGCTCTGGTCAGGCTAAACAGAGCTGCTGGAGGTTTATGTGCTTACAAAGAGTTCCCTCACCTTCCCTCAAATAAAATATCCAAACATATTTATTATGTCTTCTGTCCACTAATTTGAGCTGAGCTGGTGATGTTTTAACTACAGCTGATAAAAAATGTACAGCTACTGGGTCGTGTAAGTCCCTTGGTGCATTAGAATCTTGGAAAAGTGGAAGCGCCTTTAATCTATTTGGACTGGGGTGGGAGAAAGAGGAATTGGGAATGGATAAAGTCCCTTCCAACCCAAACCATTCTGTGATTCTGTGTTTCTCTAACAAGAAAATTTGCTGCATTGCAACTGTCTTGAAGTTCATGTAGTAGAGAGGGCTTTTGCAATGGTTATTCTTGAAGAGTAAGTGTCTCAGAAGTGCTCTCTTCAAAACAAGGACTGTCCTCAAGAGCATTAGCAAGGCCTAAGCAGGTGTGAATGTCACTGTAATTTCCTTTTTCTATGATTTAGTATAATCAAGATGTCAAAAGTAGATGAAGTGGGGTAAGATACTTTGAATTGGATGACCCAAAAACTCCAAAATGTTAGGAAATCAGGACATCCTGACAAACATATGCCTCTTTGTCAAGTATAACCATGACTCAGTGAAAAAATTTAATTCCTTGCTTAAGTAAAATTGGACATCCTTAGAGGACATTTTGGGAATGCACTTCAACAATCCATGAAATACATTCAGGAACACAGCTGCAGGGGAGGAATAAAGTCTTGGCAATTATACTGAGGCTTGAAAAAGATAGAAACTGGGCAAATTGTATGAATGTAATTGAATAAAAGACTCTGTTTTCCTCGAATTATTCACTATGATCTAGCAAGGTACTTAAAAAACAAAAAGACTTTTTTTTTTGTAAGTGAGTGTTTAGGTTTGGATTTGGGTAACAGAAAATAAGGTCCCTTAGGCCATCTATATAAACATTACATGAAATTTGGTTGCAATAAGCACATGGAGATCCCAGAAACAGCACTAAAATTTAAGGGTGTTCAACAACTCCAAATTAGATCATTTTAACTGTGTGCTAAATATAGGAGTGGCGCTGAGCTTTGTGCATCTCTTTGTAAAGTTTGGCCTCAGGTCATAATTCCTTATGCAAAATGCAATCCAAGATTAAAAACAGCCTAAACAATGGGGTTTAATGACAAAGATAAGGAACTACTTGATCTAAAGTCTCAGAGGCTCATCATTTGGAAAGTGCCCTGACTTGGACACTTCACTGTGAAAGAAGGTGCAATTAGGTCTGCATATTTTAAAATCCTTATCTTAATGAATGTAGGAGTTAACACATGACTACAAATGAGGGGGAAAGAAGGCAACAATTCTCAAGTGCTGAGCAACTATTTTCTCTGTACTTTTTGAGACTAGAAGATAAAATGGGGATAAAAATGGGGGCTAGAGGGAAATGGAAAGACAATGTTTATTAAACAAAACCATTGAGAGCACGGGTAGATCTCTTTGGTCACAGTCTGAGAAACACAGGCAGAATGTAGGCAAAGCTTGCTTTGAAAGATAAAACACATGCCAAGAATGGTGTTAAACTTTACCCTTTGCTAATGTTATCTGACATTCAGGATCTGTAGTGCCTCACTCTGCCCTTCCCAGACTTTGCCCTTTATGTTGTAGAGCGTCAAATCTCTTTGACTCCGTGTCATCACAAGGATTCTCCCCCGGCTGCAGCCAACAGAGGGGCTGAGTCTTGCGGTAAAAATGGAATGAAAAGAAATCCAGACAAAGAGCAAGAAGAGCAAGGGGAAAACAGATGAAACAAAAGAAGTAGAGAAGGACTGTAGTGAGGAGTGACCTTTTCCACATCCCCGGGGCTGCAGCACCGCAGGGTAGCAGCCGGATTCTCAACTGCTGTCAGACTGACAGAGAGACCCAGGTACAGCCTCTCAGACTTCATAAGGATCCCAAAAGGTAAGATCCTTCTATAACTGCTGAAGACTGTCCCAAAACCCGAGTGACATGGAGATACTTATAAAAGAGGAGGTACTTCCCTTTGCTAGTTTTCAGAACAGGAGTGTATTCATGTTCAGTGTTGATTTTTGAGGCATGGATGATGAATTTCTGAGTATGGGCAGTTGTCAATCCTGACATAACCTGAAAGGGATTCCGACTTTTTCAAGGCAGGGTTGAGGTCTCTTTTCTCATTATTAGTCTGTGTACTGAGAGCTAGAGTGTCAAAAGCAGCTACTGAAAGGTAGCAATCATACTATATATATCATGTAATAAGGAGCAGGTGCAGAGTGGAGCAACCAGGCTGGTGAAGGGACTTGAGCACAAGTCCTGTGAGGAGAGGCTGAGGGAGCTGGGGCTGTTTAGCCTGGAGAAGAGAAGGCTCAGGGGAGACCTCATTGCTCTCTACAACTCCCTGACTGGAGGTTGTAGCCAGGTGGGGGTTGGTCTCTTCTCCCAGGAACCAGCAGCAGGACAAGAGGGCTCGGCCTTAAGCTGTGCCAGGGGAGGTTTAGGTTGAATGTTAGAAAGAAATTCTTTACAGAGAGAGTAATCAGACACTGGAATGGGCTGCCCAGGGAAGTGGTGGATTCTCCATCCCCGGAGGTTTTCAAGACGAGGCTGGACGTGGCACTGAGTGCCATAGTCTGGGAACCGCGGTGGTGTTGGATCAAGGGTTGGACTTGATGATCTCCGAGGTCCTTTCCAACCCGTCTGATTCTATGATTCTATTTTAAAAAGCTAGGAAGGAAGATCCGAGGAACTACAGACTGGTGAGCCCCACCTCTGTGCCTGGGAGCATCATGGAGTAGATCCTCATGAAAGCAATGTTAAGGAACATGCAAGACAAGGAAGTGATCTGGGACAGCCGGCACAGCTTCACCAAGGGCAAATTGTGCCTGACCAGTCTGGTGGCCTTCTGGGATGGAGTGACTGTAACAGTCAACAAGGGAAGACCAACTGATGTCATCTACCCAGACTTTTGTAAGGCTTTCTACAGGGTCTCCCATGACATTCTCGTCTCCAGTTTGGAGACATGGGTTTGAAGGGTGGCCTATTTGGTGAACATGGAATTGTCTGGATGGACACAGCCAGAGAGCTGTGCTCGGTGGCTCCATATCTAGGTGGAGGAAGGGATGATGGGTGTCCCTCAGGGCTCGGTCTTGGGACCGTGTCTCTTCAATGTCTTCATCAATGACATCAGTGATGACATCAAGCACACCCTCAGTGAGTTTGCAGATGGCAAGAAGCTGAGTGGTGCAGTCTACGTAACAGAATGATTGGGGATGTCTGAGGGATGTGGAAAAACTTGAGAAGTGGGTCCATCTTAACCTCATGAAGTTCAATAAGACCAAGTGCAAGATGCTGCTGGGAGGAAGAGGCACTTTCAGGTGGTGATTGAGAACTGAAAGGGTTACTGTGTGCTGGAGATGCCTGACCTGCTCTGTGACAGGAGAGGATCCCATTCTGGCCTTCAGAATGACGTGCCACACAAAACTGTATGGCAACAGACCTATGCACTCTGTGGGGGTGCACATCATAAGCTCTTTTCTACTACAGAGGCTCAAAAGTAAAGGGAAAAATCCAGCAAAGCACTGTTTTGACACAATACTTTGACACAATGACACAATACTTGCTGTAAAAATCAAAAAATATAAATAAAAAATACAGACAAAGGTGCTTTTTACCTTTTAGCTACTCTCACTCCAAGGGAGCTGGAAGAAGAAGACACAGAGATGCTTCGTGGACAGCAGATTTCCAAGTTGCCATGACTACACTGGAACCCCGGGGAGATTCCTGTAACCACACAAGGTGCATTTTTACTCCTGGTCACAGTGTGGACAGACTTCACAGTCTCACAAAAGCCCTATACCTGGAAATGTGCCAGAACCTCCTTTTGGTAGAACTGTTTTTCTCCAAAATGTCCCCAGATTGAGATCCAAGGTGGGAACCATTCTAGATGAGTTTCAAACAACTTTTTTAAAAAAAAAAAAAATAATTCATAAAAGATACGTAATTTGACCCTACTGCCCCAGATTGTTTGAGATCCTTAAGAAAACACCTGATAGATATGTGGATAATATCCAGTGTTAAGGCAGAAACAAAGCACAGATCCCTGAGGGATCGGGAGCGCTAAGAGAGGAAACCCAGACAAGTCCAAACCTGTGGGAGCACAAGTTCCCAGCCTAAGTCCCCACCAAATCCCACATCATTTGGTGAAAGCTTTGATATTCCATGTTTCAGTTATGATGTTTTGCAGCAAGCACACAATGCTCAAAATGCTGCTGATATAAAAATTGATACAGAGCAAATTAATGGAGAAAATAAAATTTTATTAGGGTCTGAATTTTTGCTGGCTGACATTGTGCAGAGCAAGACACTCAAATGGCAACAAGGACCCACATTCAATCAAGTGGGGTAACATTCTGCAACAAAAGATATTTGGAAAGAGCATGAGAAAAAGGTAAGCTTATCATTTTTCCTTTTTTTTTGTCATATACCTGATAATTCCATAAATTGATAATTTTAGCTACAGATATTACATCTTTGTGTGCATTCTATTTGGAGGGTGTGAGGGACGTAGGAATCAATCTGAGAAGATAATTTTAGACTTAAAAATCCAAGTTCTTTTTTGTATAAATTCCCGAGTGGATTCCCCTTTTTTACTGTCAGGTAATGATGACAAACGATACAATCTTAGTGTCAGGGTAAAATGTAGGCAGTTGTAAGTCTTTTGAAATTATGGTGAGACTTTTATAAATCTTGGGTCAGACTTCTCTCAGAGCACCGTGCTTACGAGAATAAAATCACACTGTGTGTCTCGAAAGGGTATAGCAGAGTGTAATTAGGCTTATCTGAAATAAAAGGGACATGTATAAAAGATGTCAAACAAATATATTGTGTGGCACTGCATTATTTGATGATTGAGTGGTTAATTCTATGGGAGTAATACAATTCTGATGCCAGCATGAGAATTATATGGATCTACCCTGCTGGAACAGATCACAGATCTGTCAGAGGTGTTTTCTTTGACTGAAAAATGGGTGCCTTAAAGGGAAAGGGAACACACTCAAACCCGTATCAAAGGACCAGAGTGACATTTAAGCTTTCTCATTTTGATCAAAATGAACTATGTTTGAATGTTGTAAATATAAATATTCAGTAGAATAAATGATTAAAACAAAACATATTATACAGTGTTTTAGGAATGACCTCTCAGTCCTGGTCTCCATAAAAACCCAACCCAAACGACAGCAGTCCAGCAAATAAATAAAACCCAAACGACTGATAAAATAAATCCATTCATGGGAATTTAGGATTCTTTCCTTTCAGTGAGCACCAGGAAAGCCAATATGTTGGAAAGCCACTGATTATATTCAGAGCACAGCACATCCAGAAATTCAGCCTTCTTCAGGATGTATCTGGCTGAGCACCTACTACCTTAAGCACCTGCAATAATTAATTGCTTTTCAAAAAACTGGACTAGGACCCAGATTCCAATATTTTCTCGAAGCCAGAGCAACAATATTTGGTCCATAAATGAGTTTTCTTTCTCATGCCCCACTCTCCTGAGATGCACGAAGGGGGTGGAACACACACTTTTCAGAGTGGTACTGAAACTCGCACCAAACTTGGAAAGCTTCCAGCAGTATTTTGGATGCTACCACAGTACAGACAAATCCGGCAGTAACAAACCTTGTTTGCTATTAGATATACTTTCTAAAATAAATGTGGAGGTAAACTTGTCAGTGAATTGGACCGTCTGAGGCTTTTTACTTTCCTCCTGATTTATGGCTCTAACGCCCCTGCAGATTTTAAGCTGGTATCAAATCCCTGCAGAATCTTTATCCGTCTTAAACCAAATAATTGTCTTCTGCAGTAATACCAATTTTCCTGTGCCTCTGGGCTTGCAGTCTTTGATAGAAAGTTCTTTTGGATGCTAATTTATTTGGTTATATTACAGGGAGATAAATCTCTTTGCAGCCGGTTTCCGGCAGGGAGAAGGGATATAAAACTACATCACCAGTGTCTATTCCAGAAACATTATGAAAACGAGAAACAGGAGGAGGAAATTATAGCAGGATTGTCCTCTTGAATATATGGAATTCCCCCAAGTAATAGGATTACTCACTCTATATGGCCATGCAAAGGGCTACAGAGGACAGTGAAGATTAAAGGGTAGGTCTGGGTCCCTCAGGGAATCATGTTTGTTCTTGAGCTGTTGCTGCTCTCCAGAAGTTTGGCACCTTTCAGAGTGGTTATCTGGACTCTCAGTAGCTGATGTAGGAAAATGAACAGTACTGATGGATTTGCTTCTCATCCTAAGGCAAAGGGCTGTGATAGGCAGATAATTTTTATTCAGAAAAATAGATCCAGCTAATGCTGTTCTTCTCATTTCAAGCCAATTTTTCATTCAGCTTTGTTTTGCACGCAATTTAAATATTGCTTTCCATGAAGAAGCTAGTGGTGGGCCAAAAAGTCACTTGTAGCTCAGCTGACAGGACATCTGGCTGGAATCAGAAGGACACCAGCCTCCAGGAGTTTCTAGACTTTTCCCCCTGGCTTCTCAGGTACCTCTGCAGTTGATAAAGCAGCTGCATCCTCTTTCTTTTTCTTTCACAATCTATCAGAGAAACAGCTTCACTGGTAGAGAAATGAGTTTTGCAGCTCTAGTTGGCGTCTTTGTCGTACGTTTGGAGGTAAACTTACCTGGTCTTTGCATTATCAAAGCTGATCAGTGCAAAACCAGGCTGTTATTGGCACATCTCTAATTTGTTTCCTCTATAGGACATATCCTGGGCTCATCCCACAACGTGGGCAGCAGGGTAGGGGGGATTCTACCCCTCTGCCCCCTCAGCTGAGCCCCCCCTGCAGAGCTGCTCCAGCCCTGGGAACAAGAGCACAAGGACGTGGAGCTGCTGCCGAGAGTCCAGAGGAGGCCCCGGAGCTGCTGCCAGGGCTGGAGCCCCTCTGCTCTGGAGCCAGGTTGGGAGAGCTGGGGGGGTTCCCCTGGAGAAGAGAAGGCTCCAGGGAGAGCTGAGAGCCCCTTGCAGGGCCTAAAGGGGCTCCAGGAGAGCTGCAGAGGGACTGGGGACAAGGCAGGGAGGGACAGCACACAGGGAATGGCTTCCCACTGCCAGAGGGCAGGGAGAGATGGGATACTGGGAAGGAATTCTTCCCTGTGAGGGTGGGGAGGCCCTGGCCCAGGTTTTCCAGAGAAACTGTGGCTGCCCCTGGATCTCTGGAAGTGTCCAAGGTCAGGTTGGATGGGGCTTGGAGAGACCTGTCTACTGGAAGGTGTCCCTGCCCATGGCAGGGGGGGTTGAAGTAGATAATCTTTAAGTCACTTCCAAGCCCAAACTATTCTGTGGTTCTGTGATCACTTTTCTATGACACATTCTTTGACATTTTTGTGTGACTAACAAGTTGCAGATTTATGTTGCCATCCTTACACTGATTAGTGAACATGACTCTTAAGCTCAGGTGTTTTCTCACAGACATGGTCCAGTTTCTATTTTTAAAAATCTGTCTTCAAGCAACCTAAATTCCACTGGCACAGGGACTAAAACTGCAAATTCCCGTGGACTTGCTGACAAAGGGTAAATTAAACCCTTTAAGTTACCTCTGTGAATTCATACCAGGACAGTGACAGTAACATCTTTGTTCCTGTGTGAGTGGAAAAGGGATTTGTCTATCCTAAAAAAAGTGCTAAAATACTACTAACCCCCGCTATATTGATACAGCTAAACTACTATAAGCAGTAAAATATCCATCTCAGCAAGACTTAGGAAACAAATCCTTAAAACTAACTGGATGTCTGACTCATAAAGCTCCATTTAGGGATTGGTTCTTTGATCCCTTTGGAAAATAAGCTTATACTTTAAAACATGTAATTTCTTTTTTTTTTTTTTTAAACCACAACTCATCTGGTATTTATACACCTTGTTTCGAGTAAACAAAGGAGATACAGGCTGGAAATCTTCAGTTTTTCATGTTCTTTTTACATGACTTTGGACTTAATTGCAGAGATTTCATTGTTCAGCTGCAGAAGTTTTGGAAACAAGTAATTGTTCCTGCAATTCTGCAGACTGTGGGAAATCGTATTTTTGAAGCTGTATGGGTCTCAAAAAAAAAAAAAGAAGACTTTAAAAATCTTTATTAACCATAGATAGCTGATGCTCCAGTTACCTTACTGGAGTAAGAGAGTAAGTAAGTAAGAGAGTGTTTGTTTGTTTGTTTGTTTTCCTCAAGACAATTAACTTGACCTATGTCTTTGTAAATTTAAGTCAAATCTTCAGCAGTTAATTACAGCAAAATGATAGAAACATTACACTTAAGGCTGGGTAGTTTTCATTTCAGTAGGAGGATAATGGTTTTTTTTGCAAACCTGTATGCACTGAATTACAGCATTAATTTGAAATGGTTATTGTAACCTGTGTAATGATTAAAGTTTCTGGGACAATTTGAAGGTAAAAGAGAAACCTCAGCACTATTAAGGCAGGAAAATTACTAAATGAATAGTGTAGGTGACAGTCAGACAGATTCTGGACTATATTCTGTGCTGATTTGCTTCCCTTGAAGTCATGGAAAATTTTCCCACCGTAGCTTCAGTTATAAACAAATCAGATACATTATAACCCACCACTCAAGGTACATTGTTTATATTCTCCAGCACTTTAAAGCCAAAAATTTTGTGATCCCGAAGTTTCTCCCTTCTATGAATAAGTCACAAAACAGGATTTTATCTTTGGGATTTTCCTCTCAATGCACATCACACAATGCAGCATTTGCTGCTATTCTGATTTTGCAGCACGTCTGCTTGAAAAAAATCACACGTCATTTCTGAGCTGAAAACAGGAATTAGGGTTGTGGGGTTTGGGTGGTTTTGTTTGTTTGTTTGTTTGTTTTCCTGACCAGTTTTTAGCTGAGAACTCAGGTGTGTATTCTCACTTATTTAAAAAGGAAATCAATAATTTGGACCGATGGCACATTATATGTCACATATTGCATAGTTGGCTTGCTTTAAACAAATATGAACAAAAACTGCCATGTTTCTTCTTGATAAGTACCTGTGAATTGAACTGACCTATGCAGCAATATGCTGCTGCAGTTACAGACCATCATATCCCGAAAGAATTTCCTGCCTTTTCATTGAAATAATCTTGGGGTTGTCACTCCTCAGACTGCTACAAACTGCTACAAAGTTCGAGTTGCCTTTAGTCCTTCAGAGATCCAAATTGCAGGCCACTGAAAATTTGGCTTTTAAAGGCAAATGTAGCTGCACCTGTGTGACTGTTTCAGTAGAAGCCCTCGTAGGGGGGGGATCAGAGGGAAACCACTTCAGGGAACTGAAGGGAAGGTACTTTCTCCCTGCTGCAGCACTTCTGTGTAATATGGGTTTATGGGTATGCAGTGCAGATGCAGGAAACAGAGTTACATCAGTGCAGAGACCTAATGCAGAGGAAAAGCTCTTTACCTCTGGAAGTCATTGTCCCTCAGAGAAAGGGATGTTATAAAAACACACAGGGGTTTCTGTGCCCTTTCTACAACTCAGTGCTGATCAGAGTTTAACTCTTTTCGAAGCGTCCCAAAAAAGAAGATACCATAAATAAAGCTGATGAATTTCTAATTTCTTTCTCTTACACCAACAGTCTCTGGTGACCAGTAAAATGACCTGAGGGTGTGGGTGGAGCTGTGTCAGGAGAGGTTTAGGCTGGGTATTAGGACGTGGTTCTTCATCCAGAGGGTGGTTGGACACTGGAACAGGCTTCCCAGGGAAGTGGTCACCTGCCAGAGTTCAAGAAATGCTAGGATAGCACTCTCAGGGACATGGTGTGATTAATTGGGGTTGTGGCTGATGCGTCCAGTCTAGAGTTCTCCACCATACTTGAAGCTACAAGACTGCACTGGTAGCTTAGAACTAGGGCAATCCCACCTACCATATACTCAACTAGGACAAAACAAAAAGATTTTTAAAATCTACCTACCAGCTTCTTGGATTGCAGTTCAGCAAGGATTCACTCTTCATTTTATTGTATTGAGAAATAAATATAAATCTAGTATGGGTAGGGCCAGCTACTGACGCTGGCTGAGGGTCAGTCCCAAAGTCCTATTGCTTAAAAATACAAATCAATGTAATAGAGATGGGCTTTATTCCTTTGCTGGATTCTTTTTTCCCCAGAACTTGATGAATAAAGATAAACATTCTCCCATCAACTTAATTCATTCTTCCTTTCATCATGTTTGCATCCATTATTAACTTCCTAAGAGGGTGTAGCTGTGTGATCTTATGTCTACAAAAACCAGCTCTCCTCCTGCTCCTCCCTCCATCCCCTCATGACTTTTGAAACTCAGTCAGTCCCAAAAGAGATTTGAAGGGGATGAAGCTGGAGATGCAGAGGGAATTCAATACCCACAAGGTGGTGAAGGGAATTAGCACTCTCTGAATTGAAAAGACGGGAAGAACTGACATTAGACAATTTATTTGGTGGCAGCTGGCCAGCCTTGCTGGCACACATCATTCTGGAACAGGGATAACACACCTTGTTTCTCACCCAGCAAGACACTGAGAGTCTCAGAGGGAGAGCTGGAGTTGGTGCTGTGAAGACACAAACCCCTAACAAAGCTGGTTTTGTTACCTCCTCTGCTCACAGAACGTCTCCTTTTATCCTTACTTTGTTACAGATCCGGGAACCACATCCGTTTCATCCAACAGAAGTTACTGAATTTATTCAGGAGAACCACGTGAAATTTGGGAAACTTAAACTAGATGACTGCAGAAAGCCCTCTGGCTTTATATTCTGTGAAGCTGTGAAAAAAGACACAGATCAAAAACGATGTATAAAATGAACTCCAAAGTGACTTGTGGCAGTGGGTGGTACAAATGGACTGTTTGGCTGGTCATGGTCATCCAGATGTGCATCAAGGCCATGCAACTTCTAGATCCAGAGATAAACACACAATCTAGGTTACATTTTAATATTCCTGATCATTGTGTGACATCTGATATTACCCAGAGGAGCTGTGGCAAAGTCAGGCTGGATGGGGCTCTGAGTCACCTGGTCTAGTGAAAAATGTCCCTGCTGAAACTAGTTGGTCTTTAAGGTTCCTTCCAGCCCAAACCATTTTATGATTCATGATCAAATTTCAGAAAAGGCAGACGTACAGTACAGTGAATTCATTTGATAATGGTCAGTAACCGTGAAATTATTTGCTCAGCTCTAGCATTTCCTTTCCTGTTATGCATGGGATTAACACGTGGGGATTTCATATGTAATGAATGAAACTTTTAAAAGAGGGAGCACCTGGGAGAAGCAAGTAACACAAGCTGGCTAATGCACACTTGTGCTTTAGCTTTTCACCTTTGGAGACTTGATTTCCTATGTCTTTTAGAACCCAACAGGAAAGGGGAGACAGAAGAGAAAGGGGAGTATTAGAGGTTGCTGTTCAAATCTTTGTATAATACTCATCCCTTGAGTAGTATTTGCTCAATGCCATCACTTTGCACCCCAAGATCAATCCAATCAGCCATTCTGAGCCTGATGCCACCGTGTCTTCCCAGTTGCAGCATTACCTCGATGGTCAGTGCTGTGAGAGAGAGGAGGATCAGGCTCTCTCTCTACACAGTCCTTTGTGAGATGCCAACAGGGGACAGAGTGTATCAAAGAGGATTGCATCTGACACAGGTTTTTTTAAAGAGATGTTTAGTTTCCCGGAGAAGTGGGAATCTTGCCTAATCCATAGCGACCCAAATAGTTTTGATATACGTCCTTTTGAGTGAGTTTGGCCATGCAGTTTTCCACCAAAAAAAATCCCTTGATTGTCTAGGGATGTAGAAAAAGATTAGTGCATAAAAGACCATCTGTCTCCTTGCTGCTGACAGGCTAAAAGATGGTCTCTTTCCTCTCTGTGGAGCAGGTTGCAACCTTCCCAATCTGGAGGCAGCGAGCATCCGTTATCTCCGTGAAACACCAGCCTGGAACAAGCATTTCCTTTCCCTCGATTTGCTGTCCTGGGATAATCCCTTGGCTTCCCAATGGGCTGATCTGTGTGTGAGCTCCTGGAGCTCCTCACACCCTTGGGACACAGACTCACGTATCAGGTATTGATGGTTTGGCGCCAGGATTGGATAGAATCGCTTCTTTCTGCCAGGCGTGCAAGCTGGTCTTCCATCAGGAAAGCTTTCCTTCCTGGTTACTGATGAATTCTTTTGGGAAAGAAGGGAGAGTTTTCCACCTGTCGGAGTGGTGGACAAACAGACAGAATTTCCTCTGTTGTGGCCAGGGCTGTGCAATGAGAAGCGAAGTTTGACTTTTCATCCTTTCTTACACCAGTGTAGCATTTGAAGCCCAGGGCTTTTCCATACTGTGTGCTTTGAAAACTCACAATAATAACCACTTCCCTTCCTGGGGGACTGCAGCATGAACAGGTAAGGCAGGCAAAGAAAATAAAAGCTTATATTCCTGTTTCAGGGATGGAAAACAGGCATAGAGAGACTGAGCAATCTGCCCAGAATTCCACTGGGATATAAGGTCAGACATGGGAGACATCCAAGTCTTTTCCCAGTCCCTTTACTGCCCTGTTTCTCTGCAGCTTTCCAGCTGGGATTGTTCACATCCTTCTACTCCAGGCATGTGCTGACACTTGTGTCAAGAGAATACAAGCACATGTGATAGTTTTTAGCATTTACAATAGATAGGTACAGGAAGCAAAATCCCCAGTCGTGGGTTACTCTGTCCTTGCTTTTAGGTGTCTCATAAAAAATATAGTTACTTGCCCCCTTACACATCACACATGCAGTGGGCTGGTTTGATATCAAGTTAATATTTAATAGCTGCAAAATGGTATGCTATCCTGGGGGAAAGATGCTTTCTGAATGTAAAGTGTAATCTCATATTTGGTGGATTGGAGCTTTGCACGTGTCACTGGATCAGCTGCTGCTACTACCAGATAGGCTTATCTAGATACTTGCAGAGCTAAAATATTGCATGTGTGTATGGTTTGGATTGTGGGCTGTGCATCCTATCAGCCACATTCAATTACTTATTTCTTGGGATCGCTTTTTTCTTCTTGGAAAGAAGACTTGGTTTCTTGCCTCCCCCCCTTCCTGCACGATTTTTAGGCACCTTGGTTATCAACATGCATATTTCTGCATTATCCATAAAGTATGGATAATAAACCAGGACTGTCTATAGTGTGAAATTGAAATGCCTAACTTATCCGTGACATAAAACACGAGCCACTGCAGCACTGACATTCCTGGTGGGCCAGTGAAGGCAAGACAATGGTTGTAGTACCTTCTTCTTGTTCCATGCATTTAAAGAATGAGGACAGCTTCAGTCACAAACTGTTTAATGGAAAAAAAGGGATTTTTTTTTTAACTAGCAAAAGGAAGGTGAGACCAGGAGAAAAGTCGGAATCCAGGAGAAAATTTTATCTGCCTTCTGGGGGGAAAAAGGCAAGAGACTCCAGTGCTGAGTTTTATATTTGGGGGTTCTCAGGTTTCACACAGCCCATAAGAAAATACACCTCATATGGCAAATCCTCTTTCCTGGATGAAGGTAGTTCTAGCATTCACCAGTGACATTCCATGCTCTCCAAGAGAGAGGTTTAATAGTGCTTTTTATTTCCACCATGCACATGACATAGAATCACAGAATAGTTTGGGCTGGAAGGGACCTTACAGATCATCCAGTCCCAACCTCCCTGCCTTGGACACAAACATCTTCTGGCACAACACCACTGAGAGCTCCCTTTACACCAGCTACCCCTCTCAGGCCTGTGCTGTGTCTCTGACTCACTTGGAAAATCAGTGGTCCTGATACTCCACTGCTTTTCTCCTGCAGCTGGTGAAGCTCAAACCTGCCACAGTGGTTTTTCAGCCCACTGGCTATTTCTGCACAGTTTCCCAGTAATAGGAGGCTGTGAGAACGGCTGTGCTGGGTCAGACAAAAGTCCTCCTAGCCCAGCATCCTTTTTCAGTCAGGAATCAACTCTGTATACCCAGGAAGAGCTGAGGAGCAGGTGTGCATATCATCCTGCTTCCTCAGAGGACTTGTTCAGTCTAATCCTGTGACTATAGAGCTGTGCTAAAGGAAAGGTGGTGTTCCAACCGACCCCAAAGTGGGACAGCTTTTCCCTAGGAGTCTCTTCAGTTTCTTTATGCACTGATGTAAATAAAGGCTGGCCTATTGCACCCCCTGCTCACTCAGGCTGGGAGCTTCACAACAACTCTTCAAATGCTTATTCAAACATGTGGGAGACGCCTTCTGGTGTGTGGAGAAGGTGTATGGAGAAAAATCTCTATTTATCCTGAGAAAGCCATATTGCTTTACGGAGAAGATAATCCAGGTTCTTGCAGCCAGGAAGCTGCGATGCTGAGTTTTAAAATGTCAGCTGAAAAGTGTGTGAAATGAATATTTTTCATTTCTGATACTTGAATTATTTCACAGCCTATTTGCTAGGAAGGGTTCAATCCCATTTCAGATACTTTTGCTGGCCATTGCATATCTGCGGGTTTCTTGCAGTGTCACAAATGCCTCTGCCCAAGGGCTGTGCTTCCCCCACTCTTATTTTAAATGGTAAAATTTGTTATTGTTGTGGAGTTGGCAGAAACAGAGTAACGTATGTGCAAACTTGTGCCTCTGCATCCATTGGAGAGGGGCAGCTGGAGCTCTAATAAGGTCTTTCTCTCCTTGCCAGCAGATTAGAAAAGGATTATGGAAGAGAAGGATACCAAGGGGAAGCATCGTTTCATGTCTGTACTGAGGCAATACTCCAGCTGGCATCAGCCACTAAATATTTACTCCGTGTTTTCCATGTGGGATCAACAAGGGAGATGCAAAAACAGAAACCAGGAAAGCCTGGAAGTTGAAAGCATATTGTCTGACAGTTTTAATTCTTTGATATTTAGTGGAGTGCCAGTCGGTAAGACAACTGCAGCACACACAGGAAGGCTGGATGAAGGATTTGGGCAGTAGCTGACATTCACGTTTCTGCTCTGCCACAGACTCTCTGTGTAGCCTTGGGCAAGCTCTGAAGTGCCAGGTCTGAAGCAAGAAAAGTGTGAACAAGCACAGAAACACTGTGAGAGGGACCATCAGGTGAGTTTTGATGTCTCCACAGACAGGAGAAAACAATGTAGAGTCACAGCTCGAGACTGGGCAGGGTCAAAGGCAGTGTAGAATTCTCGAAGTTGGCTACTTGGGGTTAACATGGCAAAAATATGGATATTTGCACATCAGACTCCATTGCAAGGCGCAAGACGTAGTGGGCAGATGGGAATCAGGTTCCTAAATCCTAAACTCTGATCATGAAAGTCTGTTCTACAGCCCAACCTTGTGCAAGGTGGAGCACTCACATGTTCTACATCCCATGGCCCAGATATGATGCCTGCCTGCCTCTGTGTGTCCCACATGGACAGTGCCCTCACCACCAGGCTGTTCTAGCCCACCTCTGGAAAGTCTGTCAGCATCCAAGAGGCAATTCAGTCCACTGGGCTGGAGAGACTGTGACTAAGCACACTAGACAGTACAAACTCATTGGAATTGTGGAGTTATGGGCTTGAAGGCCAGCACAGATATGAGAAAATTCCCACCAATGTTCCAATATAGGTAGCTGAGTTCTCTGGTTTTTTTTGGGCTGAAACCTCTTTCCAAGGAACTCAGGTCTTTGTGGAAGAGAAGCAGTTGTGCCACACAACAGCAAGTGGCATGTTTTAAACCCACTACACCGAGCCTGTTAAAATCATGGAACTCCTTTGAGGACTGAAGCTAAAAGCCAGTTCCCCTGGGTGTGTCCTTAGTGGGAAAAATCTTCTAGATGTAAGATGGTGAGTCATTTCCTAGGGCAGAGGAGAAATGCAAAGCAGGGAAACTCTTTAAACTTGTTAGAGAGCAGGGCACCTGCACAGGGAGGGCATTACACAAATGGACATCAGATGAGTGAATAGGTCATTTTTTCCTCCATTTGAAATATATGATCCAGAAGAAAACATATAATAAACAGCAGGGCCACCTCCTGCTACCCAATTATTCAGAAAGGATGGAGTTCAGACTCTGCCACAGAGAAGCACTTAGACTTTCCTCATCAAAATGTGACTCTCTGGCAAAGTGAATACTCTGGGAGGTCAAATGCATTTCCACTCAGTGCAGTATCACTTCCAACAGCCTGAATGAAGGATTAACGAAGATGACTTGACATTTACCTAGATTCATGTGCAGCTAATAGGGTTGATAAAAGTGCTCCATGAATAATGCATATTGGGTAATTCACAGATGGAAAGATTAATCTTCTTCCCATAAGCAGAAGGGAAGGGGGATGGTGGGACATCAGACAGAAAACATTGGTCTTTAGATCCGTGATATCCTTATCAGTTCAAAGTGGTCAAGATTTCCTGGTTTAGTATCATGGTTACTTCCATTACGGAAGTAATTTTAATTACATGGAAGGTCACAGGCCCCTGTCTTTGTTATGGGGGTAAAAGGTGGGATTTGAGGAATTAGCAGAATGCATTGGCAGCTGAGGGCCTTGTTGTTGGTGCGTGGAGGGGCTGAGAAGAGTATCACAGTCACAGAAAGCTGAGCTCAGAAGGGACCTCTTGAGATTGTCTCCTCCAACATCCAGATCAGAGAAATACCAGCTACAGCAAGTTGTCCAGGAAAGCATCCAATTGAGTTTGAAAATCTCTAGGGATGAAAACTCCACAGCCTCTGGACATCTTGTTCCAGTTCAATCACCCTAACAGGAAAAAGTTTTTTTTTACCTTGTATTTAAATGGTTTATTTTATTTCCATTTGTGACCGTTGTCTTCTGTCCTGTTACTGGACACCATCTGGCTCCATGTGGTGGTTTCAGCCTTTGTGCTTTCTGCACAGTATTATCAACCTATAAATTTTGCTACTAATTAGGAAGAGTTTGCACAGACAAAACAGATCACCTTGAAATGGGGGTAATACTAAGATTTATTGCTACACTACAGAACTAAGGGGAATACTTACATATATATACATATATACATACAACTCTAACTAGTTTTCTTATAATAGCACACTTATATATGTACAAATGCCTCTCCTCCTCCTCCCTCAAAAACAGTCCAGAGGGAGAAAGAGAAGGGAGGAAAAAAAAAAAGTCTTTAAGGTAACAGTTCCATATCTCTGTAGCTCGAACCTCTCTCTCTTCACTGGAATGCAGAGAAGTTTACTCCCACCTTGCTGCTTGCTTACAGCTGCTGAGGGTTTTTATCATGTCGTCACTACAAGATTCAGGGCTCTATGGAGGTTTCTTCCACGAGGAGTTTCAGGGGGGTTTTCACGGACTCACCACCCCTCGCCGGGATCACAGGGGTTCTGGGTCTCTTTGGCTCAGTCCAGACCCAAGAACACTTTCTGATGCTGTGCTTTGCTGCTTGTAGCTTCTTCTCTTTTGCCCTCTGGAATTCTCCTGACTTTCTGCTTCTGGCCAGACGCCCAATCTTGGCTCTCGGCCGCGGCTGGTTACTCCAACTTCACCACCGCTCCTCACTCGCCATTACACCTGGTCCAAACTCGCACCAGGCCCCTCCTACGGGGGGGCTTCGTGTAAGGCTTATCTTTTGGACAAAGTCCCAAAGTCATCAGAGGCACACAGCCTCTCAAAGGAGAATTTAACTCAACTTCTTTCTCATTCTGTGGCTACAATTCCTCTGCAGCTTGCTGCAAACAGTTCAAGTGATCTAGTCTTGGCCTCCAGCCATCGCTGCCCTCCCCGGACTATCCAGGCCTCCGGGGGAAGAACTCACACGAAAGTCCCTTCTCTCCACATCATTTCCACAGGTGGCAGGGGTTTAGTTTTAAAGTCTTTTCCCCTGCTGGAGGGAGAGAGGCGAGGGAAGGACTCCCCCATACCTCTGCACTTTCTCCACCGACCTTGGCAGCTGCATTGTTATCTCTTGCTTTCTGCCGCTCCTCTCGGGGCTGGAACTCCTTCTGTCTCAGCTGAGCAGTTTTTCTTTGGAGTTTCTTCTCCACTTTGCTATCTGCTTCAGCCGGAGGCCTCGGTGCCATGCCTGCCCCTGGCCCAAGGCCAGGGGCGGAGGGCTCTGGCCCCCCACTCGGGGAGGCCTCGCCGCCTCACTTACATCATGGCTCCGAGTTCCTTCTGCCCCACACACAACAACCACAACGACAACAACCCTTCTTTTCCAGTTTGAGTTAAATTATGTAATTCGTAGAGACGTCACAGAAGTCTCTAATTGGCTACCTAGCCGGAATTTCACCTGGAACTAACCATCTTCTACCCTAAAACTGAGGGGAATGGGCTAAACCATGACACTCCATCTTCTTTACTGACCCATCAGATATTTATACACCTTGAAAAGATCCTGCATAAAGATTTCAGATCAAAGCAGCCTCAGATCTCTCAGTCTTTCCTCACTTGGAGATGTTCCAATCCCTCAGACATCTTTGTGGCCCTTGAGCCAATGCTACCGTGATCTGTTTTGGTGTTATTTGGACCGTGGATGCAGTGAGCCCCTGAGTTCCCAGGGAAAGGTGAATGCAATGGTTGGGGGAGCATTTTCATGTTCCAGATTACAGTTAACAGGAGAAACCATCCGCTCTGTCCTGCAGATCACGGCAGGGGTGACACACCTGTCACTGTGTGTCTGGTGTTCCTCAAAATTCTTCTTGTTAAATCTCACAGATCCTTGTAAGAGAGGCTTAGGCAAGAAACGTCATGCCCAGAGTGAGCGTTAATGAGGTTGAATCCTACTGGTGGCTGCAGCAATCTGAATCAGTTTGTAAAGAATTGCTGTGGGGTTTTGTTAATTACTGTGATGGGACCACAAATCAAGCACAACTTTCACAAGGATGTGACTAGATAATTTAGTAATACCCCCTTGAAGACCACAGTGCCCTTTAAAGTCAAAATGCTGGGTTGTACACAGACCAGAACAATCACATTTTTAATTAGGACAACTCAAAGCAATTTGGTAAAGTAGAGCAAGAATGAGAGGACACTGTGTCCTTGCTTCTCCTTTTAATTTCAGTCAGCCCAGTGGTTTTCTGGGTTTCAACAAACTCTGTACATTTGCTTTGTTGTCTTCAGCAGTCCCCAGTCTTGATCTGCAGCCTTCCAGGTCCTTGCTAAGCTCTGCCTCTGTGTCTTCCTGCACCTGCCCTATCCTTCAGTCTTGAGGCTTTCTTGAGAGGGTTTACTCCCAAAAGAACAAGTCCCTCCTCCTCTGCAGATTTTCATCTGTCCCACTCACTTTTTAAAGGCATGTGGCATAAGACACCTCTTTAAAAACCCAGATATCCTTTGCCATAATTGGTCAGCTGAGAAGGCTCTGTCCTGTTGATGCAGGGTGGCAGCAAGATGTTTCACTGGCCATCAAAATTCTGCTTTCCCCATGGCTGCTCCAATGCAGTGTCCTTGAGCCAAGGACATCCACATCTCTCTTCCTCATTACGTTAGAGCTGAATTTTAGTCTGAAGATGCATTTAAATGAATGGCAAATTTCCTCCTGCTTTCAACAGAAGGAAAATTTCTTCGCTTGAGTTGAATTTTACTCAGTCAAGAGTTCACACTTGTCTTGGTAAATAGGAAAAGACATCCCCAAGCTGGTGAGAGGGATTCTGACCAAACTCCCTGAGGCTGCACAGAAGGGTGAAGTCCTCAGGGACACGGAGCCAGGACACCTGCCTCCAACTCTGGAGTCTGCTCCCATCTCTGGAGTCTGCTTCTAACTCAGTAATAGGACTTGGGCACGCCTTGGCTTTAGTGGTACAACACTCACACAGCTCTCATCATCATGGCTCTCCTCTGCCACCATCCTGGGACCTCAAATTGCCATGAGACCACTGCCAAGAGTGAAGCTGTTAGAGGTCCATAAAAGGGGTTAACACAGCTTGGGCTGTGCCCACAGACTGGCCATGAGCAGGTAACACCAGTGTTGCTAAGGAATGGAGGAAGCCCCATGGCACAGCCAATGTTGTTGTGCACAAAAAGCTCTGAATTATGTATGGGGCTTCTAAAGCCTGATATTTAGTTAGGGGCTGGGCTCCTTTATGTGGTGCTTCAGTCAGCTGAAGCTCAGGCTCTTTGTATATTCAGAAACTGTGGGAGACTGTGTCTGTCTGCATGTGTGACAGTCACTGGCAGCTGCATCTCCTGTGGGACACATTTCTGGAATATCAGCTATTTAGTGCCATCTTGTTCACTCAGTGGGCAAAACAGAAATCACTGTGGAACAAAACCAAACCAAGCCTTTCCTCTCCTGGAGGATCTGTTGGGAATTCAACTCTCTTATCCCACTAGTCCACCAGCATGAGCAAGGTGAAATCACAACCTCGGTGTCCTTAGAGACTGAGCCCTCCTGCACTCAGCTGGATGTGTGGTATCGCAGGCAAGGTTTCCATGCTGCTCTGATACTCCACCCAAGCCAAGGACTATTGTTTTTCTGTAAATTGTGGAGGAATTTTAACAAGAGGTAACTTCTAATTCAAGAACTGAATTCCTTCTGAGTACATCAGACTGAATACAGAAGGACTGAGATTCAGCTACCAAAGAGAAGTGACAGTGGTGTGGGAGAGAAAAAAAACAATTTGGCGAAAACTGAAATAAATGAGACAACAGGAACACATTCACTTCATGCCAAGTGAAAAATCCTCTTGCTGAACACAAAATTTAAATGTTTCTGATTTGAAGCACCACAAAGAAAAGCAATTAAGAAATGAAGAATCATAATCCCTAACTGGAGAAGACAAGATGTTTCCTCCCCCCATCTGCCAAAGCAGTGACCCTGGATGCAGGAGGCACAGATTTCACCCATGCATTTGCTTTGGCGTGTAGGAAAGCCACATCTCCACATCCTTTAATCCTTCTGGGTTTGCCTATTTGGGGCGTAATTGCTTCTGCAACTACTTTTTCAGTGTGCTCTTGCATTCTGGGTGAAGATATTTGAAGACAGGCATCTCCTTCTCTGTGAGTGTCCCACCATAGTCTCGCGTTCGGGGAATACTGAACACAGAATGTGACCCCTCTGCCAGGAGGACTTGAGGGGAAAACACCACTACAGAACTCACCTGAGGCTGCAGTCTCTGAAACAAGCAGCACATCCATTTAAAGCAATCATTAAAAACATAAAAAAGACTCCAGACTCCAGGGAATACTGACGTGCCCATGGAGGTAGAGACAAGTTTGAGCTGGGGCTTACAAAATCTCTGTTTGCTTCACCAAGGCAGGGAAGAAGAATGAGTTTAGCGATCAGGACAATTAATAATCAAACCTCATGTCAGGTGAAAGTGTAATTAGCAATGCCAAATGGAACTGCATCAACAGGAGGCATTGAATGCTCCCTCTCCCTTGCAGGAATGTGCCTCATTACAGCAACGTGGATCCTCCTCTGGGAAAAGGCGGGGCTGGAATCTCCTCAAGCAGAACATGGAATTGGATCTAGGTTTTCGTCTGTGGGATGACACCATAAACACTGGGCCATTGGTTAACATGACCTGCTGTGGCTGTTTTGTAACTGTGCTGCTCCTTTCTCTTCCCTTTGTTTTCTATTAGTGCTGCAGCTCCTTAAGGAGTTGTCTAAAATCCTGTCTAGTTTTGGGGAAAATAATTTTGGTAAATTAGCGTCTCGCCCTTCCATTTCTTACCCAGTTCTCAAGTTTCTTCTGTGGACAAAACATCCAAGTTACTATAAAGGTAACTTTATTTTTTGAAAGCAACCCTTTAGTAAATAGACAATCTCACTGCAGACTTCTGCATTTCTGTATTGAGGAGGTGGAATTCATCTAATAATCATTATCATACAATACTTCCCCCCAAGCACTCCCAGGAGGCTCTCTTTATCTGGGAGAGGTAATGGAATATTCACACCTAATCACCACGACACAGAAATACCTTCTTTAAAAGGGAAAATCAATTTTCCCTTAATATTTAAAATACTAGCAATGTACTTTGCTGGAGCTAAGAATTTAGATAAGATTCTACATTCAGTGCTGATGGTCAGGAGCAGAACCTGAAAGGGAGGCAGGTAAAAGGAGACAGTGGGGTTCAGTAGTAACTGTTTGTAACTAAAGAGCTATTTACAAAAAAAAAAAAAAAAAAAAAAAAAAAAAAAAAAAAAAAAAAAAAGAAAAAAAAAAAAAAAAAANAGTGAAAAAAAAAATTAAAAAAAAAAAAAAAAAAAAAAAAAAAAAAAAAAAAAAAAAAAAAAGGAGAAAGGGAAAATAAAAGTGTTAGATGACTCTCTCTGCTCAGTTCAGTTCCACACCAACAGTGTCGATCCCTCGGGTTAAAGGTCTGTTTGCCATTCTCTGCAACATTAACAGCAATGTCTGCTGGGATCTGAGACACACAGACAAATCCTCAAGACTCACCTGGGATTCTGGTCTCTTTTCCCTTCTCAGTGCCCCCTCCCCTCCCCGTTACTTTGTTGTGTGAGTCACAGTGGTGGCAGCAGTTCTGTCCCTTGAGATCACATCAGGGCATTGCAGAGAAATTAATCTGATGGAAAAGTCCATCATCAACTAAACATGACTTTTTTAATGAAAAGTATTGCCTTTCTGTAGGAAAGTCACAATGTCTGCTGAAGACCAAAACAAACCCCCAAACCTAAATACCTTCATCTCAAATCTTTCATTTTACTGTATGAGAAAATCTATAGGGAGGAAGTTTTCTGCTTGTTTGTTGAAAAAAAATCCATTATCCTGCTCAATGAGACTACATGAAGGAAGACAACTTTAGATTGGATATCAGGAAGAAATCCTTCCCTGTGAGGGTGGTGAGGCCCTGGCACAGGTTGCCCAGAGAAGCTGTGCCTGCCCCTGGATCTCTGGAAGTGTCTGAGGCCAGGTTGGATGAGGCTTGGAGAGACCTGTCTAGTGAAAGCTGTCCCTGCCCATGGCAGGGGGTTGGAACAATCTTTAAGTTCCCTTCCAACCCAAACTGTTCTGTAATTCCATACGTAGAGGATACCTGAACAAATCTGATGCATTTCTTCTCTGCAACATCCTTGTCTCCTGAGAATCTCAGTTATGTCCCATTTGTTCCTACAATCCGCCCCCAGTGCTTCCTTTCTTCTTTCTTTCCTTCTGTCTAATTTTCTTTCTTTCTGTCATCCCCTCCTCTTTTCCAAGGTCAGTCTCAAAAAATCTGTCCCTGGGAAAACCTGGGAAAATCTGGCATTCAATGTTATTGTAACCCCGAACAGAAATGAGATTAAAACCTGAAGTTTGGTGAGTCTATGGATGCACGCATGAATAGGTATGATTTATTGGAAGTGTCAGGGGTCCATTTCATCTTTAAATGGGAAAACCATGAGGTGTAGCTTGATGACTTATTAAAAAAGTGTCACGCTACCTACGAAGAGTGACACCATAAAATACTCACACATACAGTTCCTGAGAGGGTCTTGCCAGAAGAATATCCTGGCATACCATTTAATGGGAGAAAATAATTATTCACAGATTGTTAGTTCTTCTTTTTACAAACAACGAGTCCAGTTAATTTTGCCTTATCACTTGCTTCTGTTTGCAGGCTTCAATCACTCCTCTAAAACAGTCCAGCCTTCCCAGGGCACACAGAGTGAAAAGGCATCATTTTAATGGGCTTGTAGCTAATTAAAATGTGTGACATTCAGAATGTGGCTGGAACGTGGCATAAAAAAGTAATTACAGAACAATACATCATGTCACGGACAAGTGGCTAAATGTGAGCACGTGCTGGCAAACCTTGTGTAGGAAAATCCAGCTTGAACCAGGCTCTTGCACACGCTCAGGACCCTGCATGTTTCAACCAGACACAAGTGGTGGATGTGTTTTCATCACAGAGAAGTTTCAAGACCCGTTTTGTAATTTTTCAAGGTTCTGCCTTCGAGGCCACGGAGCAGATTGATCCCTGTCCGTGCAGAGGCTGGCTGCTGGCAGGCAACGATGTGGCAAACAGTGTTTGTTCACAGGGGCAGCATTTTGTTCAGCAAAGAGCAAAGATCTGTGTCGTTTGTCTGACGTTCTGTTTTCTGGGCTGCTTGGTCTCCCTGACTGCATCTGCTGAGTGAATTAATACATCGGGCCTGACTGGTCCCCATTTGTACAGACAGTGCAAAATGTGCTCTTCTGAGCTAATAAGGGGCTGCTGAGCACCATCAAGGGGCTTCCAGCTCCATGGGCGCCAGGTGCTTTTGCACACAGCTTTCCATACGGAATCACGGAATCACAGAATGTTTTGGGTTGGAAGGGAGACTACAGAACATCTTGTTTCAAACCCCTACCATGGGCAGGGACACCTTCCACTAGCCCAGGTTTCTCCAAGCCCCGTCCAACCTGGCCTTGGACACTTCCAGGGATGGGGCAGCCTCAGCTTTTCTGGGCAACCTGTGCCAGGGCCTCACCACCCTCACAGGGAAGAATTTCTTCCCAATATCCCATCTAAATCTCTCATCTTTCAGTTTACACCTGTTCTCCCTTGTCCTATCACTCCACGTCCTTGCCAAATGACCCTTTCCACATCTCTTGTAGATGCTTAGGTACTGGAAGTTGCTAGGTTTCCCTGGAGTCTTCTCTTCCCCAGACTGAACACTCCCAATTCTCCCAGCCTTTCCTCACAGGAGACATGGTCCAGCCTTCTGATCATCTTCCTGGTCCTTAGAAGAGCAGTTTCGAACAGCAGCCTGGGTTCCTGCAGGCAGATCCCCAACAAAACCGCCCTGAATGGGAAGGCTACTGAAAAAAATCTGGGAGTGGTGGTTGGATGGACCAGTTAGGGTTGTGTTTGAGCAACTGGTACTGTTTGGAGGTGTCTCTGCCCATGGCAGGTGGCTGGAACTAGAGGGACTTGAAGGTCTCTTCCAACCCCAACTATTCCATGATTCTATGACTGAGGTGTCCAACTAAATGACGAAAGAAAATACTGCTGTAAAGGCTAATTAAGTTAAAAATCTTTGTGTCCTAACCTTCCTCCCTCCTGCTTTTCAAACTATTTCTATTTATTGCAGATAATTAATTCTTTTTCTTTCTCAGCTATGTGTGTTGGCTCACACTATTGTAAAGGTTAAAGGGTTTTTTTCTATTTCCATTTAAAATCTTGTTAGAATTAACCCAAGATTCTTAACTTAGTAATCAAAATGGACTCCATGCTGAACTCAGCAATTCAATTTTTTTAAGAGAGAATTAAGAATATCTATTCAGCTGCTTTTCAAGGAGAATAATGCAAGAAAAGGGAAAAAAGGGAATAAAGAATGAAAACAAAATGTACCAGCGCTGGTAGATTTATTGCTTTTATTATAATTTCTTTGGTTTATGTACATTTAAATGAAATTTTTCAGACCATTAATCCATAATATAGACTACAGTCCTCTTTGTACTTAATTAAAAATGGATAGATTGATACCAGAAGGATGAGATTTTCACAAGTACTCAATAGTGGCTGAACTCTACTTTGAAGGAAGCCAAAGAAAACCCCCCCAGAATCTATTAAGAACAGAGTAGAGCATGTCTGAACTTTTCTGAAAACCCTTCCTTGAATGAAGTGTGGTGAGGGATCATTCTGAAAGCATTTGCAGGGTGTTCAATGACGTTTCTGTTTCATACTTCTCTTTGACCTAAAATGTGGTTTGAGATGTTTAAAATACACATCCCAGATAGGTTTTGTGGACCTTAAAGGAGTCTCTTGAGCTATTGTGGTTGGGTTCAGAAATTCAGAGCAGGAAAATGCATTAATAGCATATACCTAAGGAATGTGGGAGGCACGGCAAGTAGTGGTGTTTGGAAGCTGAAATGAGACAAATAATTGTGGCAAGAATGCATTTAGAAAGTTTCACTGGATTCGTTACTTGCCCCTGACACAAGCCCCTAAGGTCAGTAATAGTCTTCTCACCTCTGACCTCCTGAAATCCAAACTGGAAACCAGAAAGGATGGATGAACTGAGCACAACAGACGAGACCTGGTGCAGAGCTGGGAGGGAGGAACTACCCTGCAGCATCAGGAAAGACAGTTCATGGAATCATAGAAGGGTTTGGGTTGGAAGGGACTTTAAAAGTCATGTCATTCCACCCCCTGCCATGGGCAGGGACACCTTCCACTAGCCCAGGTTGCTCCAAGCCCTGTCCAACCTGGCCTTGGACACTGCCAGGGATCCAGGGGCAGCCACAGCTTCTCTGGGCAACCTGTACCAGGGCCTCACCATCCTCAAAGGGAAAAATTTCTTCCTAACATAGAGTCTAAATCTAACCTAAACAGTTCAACCAAGATCTTAAAATCTCATAAAATTCTCTGCAGTTCAAAGCATCAGGGCTGGTGGGTGAAAATTTCAGGCCAAGCTGTGTTTTTGTTTTTTTACTCTAGAGGTCCATTTGGTTTATCCCTGCCGTCGGGCAGGGACACAGTGTGTTAGGGATGACTTGTTGTTGAGGGATCAGATTGAGAGGAGGGTATAAAGTGAAAGAACTGACCTGGTGGTTGTATCTCTAAGAGGCCAAATGCCTGTGGAAACATAGAGTCCCTTTACCACTGCAGAGGCTGTAGGAGAGCAGTTTAATGGGGCTCTGCACACAAGTTTTAGGACCTTTCATACCACAGGTATAAATGATACATTTCATCTTTATGCCTGCCTTCTAAATCACCAAAAAATAAATTCAGTTAAATGCTTAAAGGCAGAAGCCCTGAGATGCTGCTTTGCTTTGCTATTTATAGTGTCAGGACCTGCTCTGGCTTAATCTTCTGGGTGTCTTTCAATATATTTCTGACCCAATCAGGTAGAACCAAACCCTTGGCTGTATTTCCAGGCTCTCAGAGGTTTTAAGACAATCCCACAGCTTTTGGTGGAAGTAGTTTTCACAGCGTGATAAATGCTGATAAATACTCTCAGGGAGAGTGTAATTGTCCACAAGAAAACGTCAGCTGCAGACCAGAAAAGAAAACCTTCAAACATTAAAAAAAAAAACAAACAACAAAAGGACAAAATAAAACAAACAAACAAAAAAAAATTAGAAAAGGAACATACTGACTTTATTTTCCCAGCAGATGTCTTTGGTGAAGTCCCTCCCTTCCCTGGCTCCATTTCTGCCATGTTAATTGTCATAACTGTCCCCTACAGTTATTTGGTAGGAGAATTGTCACAATTAGCCTGTGACTTTGCACCAGCTGTCTTGGCATAGATGAGGCAACATGCTTTGGACTCTGAACACCTGCAAACCCAGTACATGGTGGATATTTGGATGCTAAACCAAACAACTGTTGCATTTCAGGCTCATTGTCTTGGGGAGGCTGGGAGGAGGGAGATGGAAAAGTGTCTATATGCCTGAATGACATTATTCTCCCTTTTTGAGGTTTATTCTCTGCCTTCCCTTCCAGTGTGCTGCATCTCAGCTGATCAAGGCATGGGCCCAGCAGTTATCTGGAGGTTACACAATCTGTAGGGTTCCATATGGTTGTAGCTCTGAGTAACCAAATCTAGTGGGGGAGGTGGGGGGAAAGAAACAACCCTGTGTATATTTTGATTTATTTCCAATTACTGCCTTTCCAGAGCTCTTAAAGGACAGATAAGTTTGGTTGGTGCACTTCTCCATGAGTGTAATCTGGAAGCTGGCAGTGAGCACTTTGGCAGTTTTACCCCAGTGAGTTTAATAACCCAATGAGAATTGCCGAGAACAGTGGGATCAGATCCACAGAACGAGCCATGAATGCATTTCTGTTCCCCAGTAACTGTTCAGTGGGATTATTCAAGAGATTTAAATGTGGGTGGCATCAATTTGAAATGCAGATGGTGTATCTTATTAAACACCATTTTAGCTATTTGTAGTGCTCAGAACAGTATTTGCCCTGAATTTAAATAACGATGTACAGTATTTGTTAAAAAACATGCTTGGGCATGTTTTGTTTAATTAGTGGCTTGAAACTTCCTAGCATATGGCCCGTCATTTGGTGAAAAGATATGCAATTATGAACTTCCTTGAAGTTTTACTATTTAAATGCAAAATTAACTTACTATTTTCAACAGTTAATGGCAGGCCATTAAATATCGTATTTACTAAACAAAAGACATATAGGAGCAGCTGAGTGTGCCTATGCCATCTGTACCTCTAACACTGTACATCTTTTAGTTCACAGGAGGTGGACTGGACCCACTCTGCTCCCACAGTTCATTACCAGAGTTTTCTGCACTTCAGTGCAAATGACATCGTGTCTGGTTATTATCTTTAGAGGCCTGGATGCTGCTTTAGAAACATCAATTTAATTTTTATGCTTCAGGAAAGCAAACAGACCATCTGCTTAGATATCCCAGTACTTTCTGAAGTGCTGCAGACATTTCCCACCCCCCCCCGCCCCATCAGATTTTGAATGGCTTTTTAAAGTTTTTGGAACTTTTAGTTGCTGGCCTGTTCATTTTTCATTAGGAAATGGAAATGAGAGTCTGGAAGGCTGAAGGATGACGCATGTGGATTTTTCCCCCCGCCCCATAACTTACCTGCTCAGTTCCTACTCCTCATCACGACAGATGACTAATTCAGCATCTGACACCCTTCCACCAGCTCGAGCCAGCTCCTCCATCCAACACCTTCATCATTCCCCGGTCCCAGCAGAGCTGATGGAAAGACTTGCCTCAGGCATCTCAGCCACCCCTCATTGCAAGCAATATTATGCACTCAAATGACTCACAGATTGAAGGATTCTCATTTTTACTCTTGAGAATGTCTTATCTCGGAAAGTGAGGAGAGAAGCAATGAAGCCTGATGAAGAAGTGAGAAAGGAATGACCCCCAAGCCTGACACATTCCTTCCCTTCACAAGTCTGATTTCATGGCTTTATCACTCACTGCTCTTCTTCAGACACAGGCAGCAGGATTCATCTTGGTGCATTACAGACATCTACACATGAGCCAGGCCCTCCCAAGCTTAGAATTTATGCAAGAAATAGGCTATTTCAGGATTTTACCTCTTCTATATATTTCCCTCTTGAAGAGAAGAGTGACAGCCCTGAAATCCCTGTTTCTCTTCATTAACTACGAAGGCAGTGTGGGTATCTACGGTGTATGTGTCTTGTTTTTGAAACACAGACTCCAAGTGCAAAGTTCACAAAACACCGTGGCTGAAATCTTTGCTGACATCACTGAAAAATTCCTGTGGGCTTCAGGAAAGTCAGGGCTTCACTTTGTTTCCTTTCTTACCACCACTATATGTTAGTTCAGCCAAAAACAAGGTGCTCAGCTCATCAGAGGGACAAGCAAAGCCGTGATCTTTTCCAGGATGAGCTGCCAAGCAGATGAAAGGAGAAGCAAAACAAACAAGAAGGGGAAAGGTGGGAGATCAGAATCATTGACTCATCTCTCTGTTTCCTCCTGGATGGTATTTACCTTCTCACTTCAGCCATGGTTGCCAGTACTTCTGCTTGTGTTTTTTCCATCTTTCATCCCACTTCTCTGACCGTGGTATCCCACAGTCTCACTGACCTGCTTCACTCCCTCTCACTGTGACTTTTCCAGGTTTCTCTCATGACATGACTCCATGACTCCTGGCTTTGGGTTGGTGCTCCCTTCTGCTCACCCCTCACTCTGCCTGCTCCACTCCTTTTGCCTGATCACTGTTGTTTTCCTACCCCAGCTCTGTTATTTTTTACTCAACTGTCTTGATCTCTCTGTTTAATGAACAACTTCCCTGTCTCCCAGCTCTCTCCTAATGAAGATGGAGAGAGCTTTATCTCTTCAGTCAAAGAACCCTGGGCAACATCAGATAGCAAAAGGAATTATGATACAAAAATAGGTCCATAATGTGCTCACTCTTTCTTCTTCTGCAGTACAGACAGTGGTTGCCTCAGGGGAATGTTTCCTTTGTTATCTACCTTCAGCTCTTATTTCCCTGTCAATTGTTTTTTGTGGTTATGGAGCCACAGAGTGTGGAGATGGAGGGCAAGGTGCTCGTGTTCTGCACACATGTACAGGGAAGGGAAGGCAAGGCAAGAGGGAGGGGGGAGAAAAAGAAAAGAAAAGAAAAGAAAAGAAAAGAAAAGAAAAGAAGAAAGAAAAGAACCACTTCAGGCAAAATATGTTTTTTTAATAGCAAGCTCTATATTCAGCTTGGAATCTAATCTATCCTTCTAACCTAATGAAGAGCTCTTTGAAGCCCAGCATCCTCCAAGTAACTGTGTAATATTTCCATTCCAAAGACAATTTTTCTGGACTGTTGTTTTTTTGTGGGTTTTTTTTGGTTGGTTTCATTTTTTTTGTTTGGTTGGTTGGTTTGGTTTTTTGTTTGTTTGCTTTGTGTGGGTTTTTTTTTTTGTTTTGGTGGGGTTTTTTTGTTGGTTGGGTTTTTGGTGTGTGTGTGTTTTTTGGTTTTGGTTTTGGTTTGGTTT
>VXAY01001836.1:290085-320541 GCA_013399855.1 Oxyruncus cristatus
GGGGGGAGAGGAGGTTGTCTTTTTTTGGTTCCCTCGCCTGCCCTGACCTGCCATTGTCTAAAACCCAACCAAGATCAGACAGATCAGACACAAACTTGTTGAGGTTTTTCCAAAGTTCTTAGCTCAGCTCCCTTGGAATGGTCAGCATCCCTGGGCAGTTTGGAATATCCTGGTGATGATGCCAGGGTGCTTAAAGACCATACATGCTGCTCCTCTGAAAAATGCAGCCTCCCAACTTTTTTACTCCATTGAACTTTACAGAAGAAATAAGTCATGATTTGATTCCCTATTAAACAGTTGAGACTGGAAGCAGACAACACTGGGAGGATCCACCTCAGTGAATATTTTAAAGAATCCAAATATTGTTATTAAAAATATAGGAATAGTTCATTAATCCTTGGAGAAAGGTCCTGTTAGGTATTAATACAACACTCTTGCAAATTCTAGTGCTTCATAGACTCATGGAATGGTTTGGGTTGGAAGGGACCTTAAAAATCACCTTGTTCCAACCCCCTGACATGGGCAGGGACACCTTCCGCTAGTCCAGGTTGTTCAAGACCTCATTTAATGAATTGTCTTTGAGTTGGTGCTTTATTTTGACTTATTAAGACCTACAAAATGCTTCATTTTGCATTCAGACGTGATGAGTTGAAATATTGTTTGATCCCCTGATCTGACGTTCCTTGATGGACAAAAGGCCATTTTTTTTTTTTTCCTGTAGAGAAGAATTATAAAGGAAGAAATTAAAAAATGCACCTGGTCGTCCATCCCTTTTGGCTTTAAACTGTTGCTCCAGCAGCAAAATTAGCCCATCAGAAGAAACCAATGAGGCTTAATAGCAAAGCATTAGAGGGATGGTGGAGGGAGGGAATAATCCAAACTTTGAGAAACACAAACACTTTGTAAAAAGTTACGAAAATATGCCTTTTCATCCCTTGCACATGCAAATGGGATCTGTCGTGGTGCATTTTTGACCTTTTCAGGTGCACCAAAGTCTAAACAGTGTTTATGCCACCCAGTCAGAGGCAACTCCAAAAATACCACCAATATCAAAAAGAAATTATGATAACAATCAACTATAAGGAGCTTATTCCTCTCAGTTGTTATGAACTAGTGCTCAAGTGGGAAGTCGGGGTCTCTCTCTCTTTGTGTTTCTGGATGTCATTTCTGCAGGAGGCATAAAAGACACCGTGACAAGTTGTCATTAAAGACTTCACGGCAATATCTGTATGTGCAGGGCTGCCTGCTCTGCCCCTGTGGCAAAACCCTCATGCAGATGATTACGTTTTGCCTACTACCACTCCGGCTGCATTTTCAATTCCATATGTCATCCTCCTTGTCTTCTCATCCTAAATTACTGTACAGTGCTGCTGTGCATTATTAAACAGTTGACACATTTCACCCCAGCGGATCTTGCATTTCAATGATGGATTTACAAAGGTTGTCCTGCTTTGTTAGATTTGCCTGTGCACCTGGTTGAGGGTTTTTTACAAGAAAAAAAATGTTTTGTTTTAGAAGTAGACTTGAAAATTATTGGTTTTCATTAAAAGCTGTCAAAACCTTTTTTTCCCTTTTCATTTTTTCCCCCCACAAAGTTTCTGGTTTTCTGAATTGAAAATTAAATTAAGTAGAGGTAGATAAAAGAAATGGTGTTACAAATCAATGCTATTATTAACAAAAAAGAAAAAGGTTTTCTAATTAAATATTGAACATCATTCCAACAGTGTTTTAGACATCTGTTTTTTGAATATTGTAGTGACTTGAAGGAAAAAAAAAAGAAAAAAAGGAATCAATTTCAATCAACTGAGAATGGAAACAATGCCTGAGCTGTGAATATCACAGAAGAAATCTTTCATTGTTTCCAGCAAGTTCTTTTTGTGCATCTTCTTTTGAAACTTGCAAAGTATTGCACCATTCAGAAAGGAAAACTGCCTTTAATTCTGTTTCTTAGTAGATGTACCCGTAAAATGAGCCCCAAGTGCAATTTGTTTCTTAGATTAGAAGCTCAATGAGACAGGGATCACTGCTCCATGAAATTAAGCAGGTTGTGTGTAGGCTGGAGGAACGTTCCTGCAAAGAGGAAGTATTTGAACCTGTCCCAAGGAGGATGTGCAGCGGGTTTGAAGAAATGGAGAACTCAGTTTCAGGCAATGAAATAAGAAAATATGTGTGTTGGGGGGGGTGGTTGAAACGAGATACTCATGAAAGGTGTTACCTGTTGATATTCAAGGCCAGATTGGATGGGGCTTGGAACAACCTGGGGTAGTGGAAGGTGTCCCTGCCCATGGCAGGGGGTTGGAACAAGATGACTTTTAGGGTCCCTTCCAACCCAAACCATTCCATGGTTCTATGATATTATTCTGGGATATCTGTTACTCTTCAGCTACTGCTCAGTAGTGGCAAAATGAAGAATTTAGGTTGATTGGCTCACTTAGGGAAACCATCACAGTGTCTGTGTGTTGTGTTATCGTGGGAATAAAACAATCCCCAAGTGCAAAATTAGAGGAGTCAATACCCTTAGAAGAGAACTCAGACTATTTTAAGACGTGTGGAAAGATCTCCAAGGACACAGATTCCCTACAAGACTTTAAAAAGCTTTAAAGCATCTCCTTTTATTTATAGACAGCTTCATAAAGTCAACTGCTAAAAAGTGTTAAAATAATCTGTGCTGTAGAGTCCTTGGAGAAACAACACATTTCTCAGGATCAGAGTTTTAACTGGGGCTGAACATCAAACTCAAATGTAAATATCTTCTATGGCTTGAAGTTCTCACTGCAGAGGAAGCCCAAGGCAGACACTACTGTACAAACAGTGCAGGTAATTTTGGAAAGCAAGAGACACCCAAGCTGTGCCATGCTTTTTTTCTTAGGAAAAACTTCCAGTTTTTAAGACCATGGTCTCCTTATGGCTGACCACAAACAGTTTCCTTCAGCTCTGAGAACAGGCAGAATTTGCCCTCTGGATTTCATGGAGGTTTGTTCTGATTATCAGTAAGATTTCAGCAGATATTTATTGCTGATGTAGGAAAAGAAAGGCCTCCCATCGCCATCTGAGGTGCATCCAAACTGTGTTTTAAAGGGAAGCTGAGATTGCAATCATACAGTCTGGTTTAATGAGCTGGGACTCCAAGCAAAATATCTGGGGTAAAATCAGGAGTGGACATGTTGAATTTGGAAGAAAGCACCGCTGTTCTTCATACTGACCAGAGCATGCAACATGGCCCAAAAGAGGAATGGGCAAAAATTGCCACAGACAGTGATTTCAGAAGGAAGGGCAGCCCTTGAAACACTCTTCCCAGCCAAGCACAAGTAATGGTTCAGGAATAAGCTCTAAACTGCTTTTTTGTGACATCAGGCTGAATTAACAGAAGTTGCCTCACACTTTGAAGACAGCCTTGTAGCTCTCTGTAGTTTGTATGATGACCAAGCAGCATATAAAAGCCTTCTGGATGACTTTTGAGGAACTGATGGTTTTTGTGTCCAAATTCAGTAAGCAAGGCAGCAAGGACACAAATTGCGTCTTCAGTGATTTTAAAGAAGTGTCCAAGGCCAGGTTGGACAGGGCTTGGAGCAACCTGGTCTAGTGGAAGGTGTTCCTGCCCATGGCAGGGGGGTGGAACTTCATGGTCTTGAAAGTCACTTCCAGTCCAAACCATTCAGTGATTCTGTGAATAGACAAGAGTTTGGTGACAGTCTAGTTGAGAGGTCACTCTTGTGTGGCTAAATGAGAGAAGGTTCTTACTGGACAGCAAGAATTGCAACTGTGCAGCATATTTTATCCCAGTAAATATTTAATTTCTTCTACCTTTTTTTTTTTTTTTTTTAATAGTTCGAGTTTCTGGAGTAATTCCACAGGTGGATTCATTGGTATGAGCTCGTTAAAAGAGGAAACAATTGTGACATGATAGATAAGATACATTTTCAAAAAGTAATCCTGCAGGTGATGTAACACTGCAAGCAGAAATCACTCCTTTCAGTGGGACACTGCAGAGAACAAATGAAGCAGTAAAATGTGCAGTGACACAGATGCTCAGGGGACCTGCTTCTGAGACTCCTGCTTTATCTTTAACTACAAAGGCAAGATTGTCCCTTCTGTGCAGCGAAGATGTGCCAGGGGAGGGTTGCCATGGCAGGGGATAACCACATTAAGTCTCCCAGCTTGTCTGCTCCTACTCCCACCCACTCACCCATCTGGCCAGGCTGCAGCTGAGCTGCAAAGCCTGGGGACCCGGCACGAGGACCCACCAGGGAATTCTTGTCTGGGCAATTTGTGGCTGGATTTTGACACTTCTCACCCCCACCTGTGTTAAGGGGCTCGGGCACACTCTGTGAGTCCAGCCCAATAGATTTTCCACCCTGGGTTATTCCCTGGCTGTCTTCCAGCCAGACCGTTTGGGACTATGATGTTAAATCTGATTCCCTTGCAGGGTCAGGATTGATCAAGACAGGACTTATTTTTGGCAGCACAAAGGAATGTGTTTATTGGCCAAACCCTGTAGCAGCAGGAGATGTGAGTAAATCTCCCTTTGCCTTCATAAAGGTCACCTTTTCAAATTACCCTCTTACATGTACTGCACCAGGGTGTGAGAAAAGGCGTTTGAGCACCCTGGTTACACTGAAAACGGGGAGGGCTGGAGTTAACACCTTCCAGGAGGAATTGTTCAGGGCCATTTCATTCCACTTGAGCCAGGATTCAACCCACAGTCAGCTTCATGCTGGAAGGAATCCTGCCTATTTCTGGTGGCTTTGCTTCAGCAGAAATGTAAAACCAGTTTGCTGGCCGGATTTCAGTTTGGATAATTACATTTTGCTCACATAAATTACTTGAACAGTTTCAAAGAGGGGAAATTACGCTCTGCTAACTTTTCCAAGGCTATTTAGTAGTGATGGTAGGAGAGAGGAAATCAGACAATCTGCAAGAGAGGTGGCTACATTTTGATGGGGGATGAAATTCCCCTGTAGAGTCCATATTTTGTGCAAAGAACTTCAGTCCATGTCCAGCCTACATGAAAGATGGAGAGCTATTAACTTCTTTCAGAAGCCTCACAGATCTCAGTCTGTGATAGATCTCTCTCAGCCTGGCTCTCATGTGTCAGACTGGCTCTCTGACAGCTCTTCTGGGATGGCTTATTAAAGCCCTATTAAGCCCTTATTATCCCACTGTAATCTTGCCGGATTTTTCCTTTATTTCCTTTGTCAGCAGGCCCCTTCCTTCATCAGCAGGCCCCTTCCTTCAGGATCCACTCTGTCAGCCGCTCTGTCAGTTGTCTCCTGTTATCATCCACTGACATCCAGGTTAACTGCAGGACCTCTTGGCTCTGCATCCATCACGTCTTGAGGATCCTGGATTTTGCAGGCAAGACAAACACCTTGTCACTGACCTACGCACCCAGTTGTGCATCCCACTGTCACACCATCTATCTTTGCCTCTGCCTGGGACAAACTACAGCTCCCAATTTATTCCCTCCTTCTTTGAATGATCCTTCTAGAACCTGCTGTGGAAAATATGCTTTAATTTATCTTCATCCTTGTATCTTTCTGAGGCAAGCTGATTTTTCCCCTCTCTACCCAATCCAGTATTCTTATATCTCAGGCATTAAATCCATCACAAGTTTCATCTTTCTTATTCTTTCCTGCCCTTCTTAAATTTCTTCAGTGTTCTCATCTATCACATCACTCATTCCAGCCTTGATATTTCCATTGTCATCACTTTGAGTGTCATTCTCGTGCCTGAAATGTCCCAATTTTTTTCACATCTTTTAAGCATGCGACCCAAAATGACATTCTTCCTGAATCAGGGACTCACTCACATTATCTTTATGATTATTCATTAGGCAGAACTTTTAGAGCACCTAATGCATATGCATAAATGTATTGTTCACAAGTTCTGATTGTTCAAACACTCATCCTCTGAATTCTTTAAGGCAGGATGAGATTTCTTCAGTGTACAAGGAACAGAGCAAAAACCACACGTGTAGGATAGGAAGCTTTTGGGGTGAAATGTGCAAGATTTTCTGGCGAAACACGTGATATTTGGAGGTGTTGAACTTGTTCATTTGGCCAGACCTGACATTCTACAAAGATTCATGCACATTTAATCTGAATGTTTCCAGCAGTCCCACTGATTGTGATGTGCTGGAGGAAAGTGTTGGTCTAAATCGCTGCGTGGGCTGGGTTTTCTTTGGGCAGGGGTTGTACGTAATTCTACTCACTCAGTTGTGAACTCATCTCCTCTTGGGTGCTGGAAAGGTTATTGTTTTTGTGAATCTTAGATTTTTTGAATTTGTAGAAGTTGTAGCAGTTTTAATGGATTTGAGGACTCTGACCTTGCGCTGTTATTCGTACAGAGATGAACAGCCCAATGCTGAAGGAAAAGCACAAATATGTCCCCTGAATATCCTTATAAAGGAAATGAAATCAAAGAAATATTGTGTCAAAATTTATCATTAAAAAGAAATACGCTGTGTCATGAAGTTCATTTCAAAAGCTGTGGATGCTGAATATCTCGGACAGTGGAAGATCTTTCTCATGAGTCACTGTTTTTATCAGCTCCTAAATGTACAAGCATTTGCCATTTTACTGCGTTATTCTTTTGAATAGCTCCATGTAATTACTATTTTCTCTCTAAATATTAAAATAATTTTTTTTTTATCACTTTGTGCATCTATTCTCCCTCAGTACCCCCATGGGCTTAAATGTTATATTTGCATATTTATGTAATAACGTGATTTGAACAAACACCGGGATGCAGGAAGGCCCATGCAGGTGCTGGACAGCCTGTGAACAGAAATTCAAGACAAATGCCATAAATTATAGCAAATCTTTGGGCTCCTGTACTCCAAGAGAGCTTTTCTGAGGTCATCTATTTGTTATGCCATTTGGGCTCCATAAATGATCCTGAAATCATGGAAAATTTCAAACCCTAAACCAATGGCAAAAAATGATGCATTGCTTTATTTTTCCTTGCTGCACTTTTGTGCTGCAGAACTGAAATATTCCAACATTTCAGCCCAAGTTCACCAAGGTGGTGGCTATTCCTGCTTCTGCAAAATCCAAGTGTGCTTCCCACTGTCCTTCCTTTTTGCTGGGATGAGCTGGAGAAAGGGAATCTGCACAATCTGTGGAAAACATTTAGTCAAACTGCCGCTGGGAGCCTGGAAACTGGCCAGGTTTGCTGCCAAACGCCTGGTGGGCTGGGAAATTTGATTTTTAGTCAAAGGACTTGAAGTTCTGGTATACCTCTCCTGTGAAACCTTGAAAGCATCTGACCCTAAATCATCCACACTCAGAGCTTCTTGGAAACCTACACAGCAGTCAAGGAGCTCAAGTTCCCTGTTATTGGTAGGCATGATTTTCTTGGTCTTCACTGAAAATAGGTCCTCTGACTGAAGTTCCAGCTCTACAATTTCTAATGGAGAAGAATTTGCTCTGAGAACTGTAGTTACAGAGCCTCCCCAGAGCTTCGGGGCTCTATTCCAAATCACAGACCTCACACTGGGCTTACAGGGAGGCGAGGTAACTGTCGGCTGCTTCTTTTTCCCTGGGAAATATCCCCTTTATGGATCACTGAGAGACACTCACGGGGCTGAAGAGAAAGGTTTTCTCCCTCCAAAAAAATTACATTCAAATCCCATTCCACATTGCTGTAGGAAATGCAGATTTTGATATTACCATGGAAACACTGGGATTCATATTTTAAGAAATCTTACTTTGCCATCAGTTCCAACCTGAGGAAGTGCCAAATGGACACGATCTCAGGTGTGGTGGGAAGGAGGGGTGGGATGTGATGACAGTGGTATGTAGAGTGTCAAGGCTCCCTGAGAAAATGCAGCCAGATAATGTGACAGCAATGATTAAACTTGATATGACTTTTAACACTGGCTTTGAGCTAGGAGTCCTTAAACACCTGCATTGCATAATAGCACCATCAGTTATTAAGTGTGTCTTGTAATTGGTTAGAAAGTCATTAATGACAACTTGCTTCAAACCCAAACAGCTGGTTCTGTGACCCTCTAGGTAACAGCAAATGCAAGAACAGGAGGAATGGTAATCATTCAAACCCACAGTATAACCAGTTGTTATTCTAAATTTTTTATGTATGTCTCAATGACAAACTAATCCTGGCACTTTTCCTCTTTAAATACGTAGCCACTGATTAGGGAAAAGAAGTAGATTTCTTTTTTTAATTTAATTTTATTTTATCGATGCAGTGTTTGTTTATTTTGGTGTAAAAGCTCTCATCTGTGTTTTAAAAAAGCCCTCAAGAATGCTTTCTGTTCTTAAGAATGTCACTATCATAAATCAGTGTAGCTGCAGTGACTTGAGAAATGCTATCATGATTTATGTGATTTGTATCAGCTGTGGGTCCAGCTCTCCATTCTTTGGTGCTCAGTGCCAGAGAAGCAGTTTTAATTAGTTTACTAGAACGATCAATAGGGAAAAAAATCTGACTTTTTAAAAATACTTTTTTTCATGATGAGGATTTCTGTTTCTTTCTTTCTTTCTTTTTTTTTTTTTTTTTTTTTTTAGATTCTCATCCTGCAAGGTGCTTGAACCCACCTTTCCTCATGTTTTCAAGGGCTTCTCTTTGAGCTCAGAGGGAAACTGAGGCTCTTGACCCTCTGCAGGACAGGACCCTAATGGTTGGAAGGAAATTACCTCACATCTTGTACAACCTGCTAATGTGCTTGTGCATTCATGCACAGTAATTGATCTTACAAACTTCTGAGTGTTCGCTGGACTTGCCATTATACCATGAATATTTTATAGCTGCACCACTGTAATAACAGTAATTACATTTGCCCTTTTACAGAACCTTTTATATAAGGATTTCAAGGTGGTTTATGGATGGTAATCAAGCCCCATGGTCTTCCTGTGGAGTCAGAATTATTATTATCACTCTGCAAATGGGGAAGCTGAGGTACAGAAAATCTGAACTTGACCTTGCCCAAGGTCAAATCTCTGCCAGGACTAGGAGATGAATTCAAGGATTCGCTGTAGTTATTTATTTGATTTGGATTATGCCACCAACTGGAGAAAAGCTTTTATCAAAAGTTGAAACTTTCGGTATTTTCCTATTGTTTGGAATGTTGTTAATTTTTACTGCTCTGGAGGGTCATGGTGCCTCTCAGTGCATCCTCACAAAAAAATCCAGGTGTCAGAAGGTACTCACTGGAAGGAATTCGTGGTGCTGCAGCCAGAGGCCCTGATCCTGTACCGGAGATGCCACTGGAGACTTGTCACTGAGCGTTAGCCCAGTCTTGCAGGTCCCAGTGCAAAACTATTGATGCCATTGTGAGCCCACAATGAGCTGTGAACAAAGTCCATGGTTGAAAGGCACTTTTGTCTCGATCACTTTACTCACAATGAAACCATGTCCCAAGGTAGATTGTAATGTCACCGCCTGTCACTTGGATGAATGAGAATGACTCACTGTGATTGCTGCTTTGATAAACTTATTTACTATGGGAGTGCTAGCACTTGATTGGGCTGTGAAAGAGGTGTAATTATTATACAATGATTATACAGCCAGGCTTGTGTCTAGAATGAACACGAAAAGCAGTTATTTATCCAGGGACACCGAGCACATTCCCTGAACGGTGCCTTAATGCACCTCAGTCTGAGTGAGTCCCGTGCTCAGGGCATGGCAGCCTCTGGGAAGGCAAACTTCCAGCGAGAAATTCCGGATCAGCGAGCCCGCAATGCACAGCACAAGCGAGCTGTGGTATTTTTATCCCAGGCACAGCTCCGAGGGAACATGAAGTGTCTCCGCAATCCCAGCTTCAGACTTGATGTGACTGAAACCACGTGTGGGATTTCCCTGCAGCTGGGGAACAGATGGTGCCAGGTTACGCAACGTGGGACGTGGGGACAGCGGGTGCCACCCCCTGAGCTGCCTCTCCCCGTAACGCTGAGCTGGTTTGGGAGAGCAGAACCCACAGAAACATGCTTGTGAATATAAAATGCTCTCCAAGTGTACAGAATCCTGGCTTCACAAAAGTAACTTGGAAATTATCACTTAATGCTGCTTGTTCAGAACATCCTTCAGGGAGCTCAGAGATGCCTTTGGCAGTTAGGAAGACACTGTAATTACTGTAAATGATGTAAAATCCTTTAAGCTATGAGAAATTCGACCAGTCTAATCAATATCTTGCAATAACAAGGTTTAGCTTGGTAAAGAACTATTGTGCAGTAATAACACTGTTTATGATTTATTCTTCTTAGCTTCAAAGTTTTTAGTCAACAGACCTGTGTGTTTCAGCAAAAACAGTATCACAGAGCAGTACTAGTGGTGGAATAATTTGGGTATCACCACAAGGAAGAAACGTTCTCCCAGGCTGGATGAAGCTTGAATGGGAATGAGTGGGTTGCCAACATATCCAAGATGAGCAGGGATAAAACAAGACCACCCTTCCCATAGAGAAATGCCCAGTGCAGACAACATACCTTGAAAAAGGAATTATTGTCTCAGCACAAGTTTCCCTTTTTTTTTTTTTTAATTTTTCTTTCTTGTGGGATCTGGGTATGGATCCCATCCTGAAAAACAGTGGGGTTTCCTGTTTCTAGCAGGGCTGTATGAGCAGCTTTCCCTTTATTCTTTGGAAAAGGATCACTCACGAGAAAAACGTCCAAAGGAAACTTTTCACTCTATCTTTGACTGTAACTACTTGTCTGAAATAAAAGATTGGACATGGCAACATACAGTGAGTAATGTTCCACAGATTGCCAACAGCAGCTCTCTGAACTGTATGTTCTGAACAGAGCTATATTTTAAGTTCAAGATCTGCTTTGCAAACACCTTAAAATGCCTGGCAATTTCACTGTTGCCTTTTACTTATTCATTTCAGCTCTTCTGCCTTAGCACTTCTCAGCTTTGATGCACTGAGATTCATTAGTAAGTAAAGCACACCGAGCCCATGCTTCTGAGTTTGTGCGTCTGAACACAAGCAAAAACTCATGCCCATTAATTATTTACTGAGCAGGAGACTTCTAAAATACATCTTGAGGAAGTTCACAGATTTATTAATTGCAGTTCATCTTATTTGGAGTTTTGTTAATGAGAGCTTCAGCAGGTGAGTAGCTGTTTTATTTTTACGTGCATCATACTCAGTCTCATTAAAAGCTACTTGTGAACAAAACACTTGAAAGTAATTGTGAATTGCCCAAAGCATTTTCCCCTATTGTCTGTGCTTAGGCTGTTCCCTGAAATCAAAGATTTGGTGGATTTCTTTTGTTTTGTTTTGCTTGCATTACAGGTTTTTATTCCACCACGTAACAAATGAAAACCATGAATTGGAGTGGACATGGCATTTTGAAAACCACAAAGCACTTGATTTATTCAAATTATGTTTACACAGGGATTATTTCACCCATCAGTGAAATGCAGCTGCCTCTGGCTTGGAAAACGTCAGTCTTTAAAAAAGAAACATTGCTAAGTGAAAAGAAGTTTATCTCCTATAAAACTTGAGGAGGAATGTAGGCTTGCAGGATGTAATTACTCATTTGGATCTTAGCCCAGGCACCAGAGCTATCATTCCCTCTTTAGCAAAAGTGACTAGGAATCTTAAGTGGTTACAGATAATGAAGGCCTTGGTTCTTCAACCTTTATGGAAAATAAAATTAGTATCAGTAGTATAATGCTTCCCAAATATTTACATGTAACTGCACTTATGATTTACACAGCACTTTAGGCAAGAGACCCCCAGGTACTCTGTGAAAGTAAAGGTGGGTTTGATTTTCAGAACAGCCTCTGTCACCACTCTTGGATCTCCACCTTTCAAAGCCTGAAGTATGTTGTCACAAGGCAAGCAGTTGACTCTTCTCTGGCCCCTGAATTCATGCAGAACTTCTCAGCGTTTCTGACAGGGAAGTTTCCTGCACGGATCATTGGCAGATGTAGCTACAAGGATGTGGTCACAGAGTAGTGCCTGTGACAGCAGGAGGGGGATTGAAGGATTGGTTTGCCTGCCAGCCTATTGATTCTGGGGTTTGTAGTAGCATATTTAGCACTGGTGTCAAAATCATGGATGAGTTTGTGATAAAGCTTCCGTGGTATTTTAAAAGCAGTGAGAGTGAGATTCCAGAGGGGGCACATCTATTTTCTCTGTGATGTGCAACATCTCTGCAATCATTTCTATCCACAGCAAGATGTAACCCATCAGTCCATGAGAATGTTTCAGCAATGAAGATGTTATCCATTTCCTTCTGTATCCTTGACATTTCCATCAGTTTCCCCAAAGGATTCTTTGTCTTCCCTTCCCAGATTTTGAGCTATTGCCAGACTCTCATCTGAAGATCGGTGTTATTTTACATTGTCTTGGGAAAATATCTGTCCCATCATTAGAGGAGAAGAGAAACATTATCCAAATGGTACTAAAATCGATATTTTACATAATGCCTAATGTAATACCTAATTACCTAATACCTAATTATCTAATGTAACAATACCTAATGTAATACCTAATACTTAATACATAATACACAATAAGGTTTCATGGAACCTTTTGGGAAGATAAGAAGAGAAATTTATGGAGAAAAGAGTGGAAGGTTGCAAGGAATGACACATAAATGAAAAGAATGAAGGTGTGGAAGTTATCTTTTTTAAAAAAAACCAAAACACAAGGAGTTTACACTGAAAATTTTTGGTCAATCTTACTTTACAAGATGTTGGAGAGTCTGTTATGTGAACTCTCTGTAATAATAATGAAAAAAACCAGTTACACACAGTTTATGATCATAGAATCATTAAATCATAGAACAGTTAGGGTTGGAAGGGACCTTAAAACCCATTCAATTCCAACGCCCTGCCATGGGCAGGGACACCTTCCAGCAGTCCAGGTTGCTCAGAGCCTTTTCCTACCCAGCCTTGATGTTTCAGTTGATGTATCAGACGATGTACCAGTTAACTTCTGTGAAACTGTAAAACATGTTTGAACTGATCAGATGAGCATTAGATATTTCACAGCAAAACTTGGTGTTGCCTTGTCCCTCTCTCCGCATCAGGAATACAGCAGGATTTCCTGAAGAGTGATGCTGATTAAGCAAATTACAACTAAAACACTGAGTATGGAGGAATGAAATAACGTGTGAATTTTTCCAATGAATTTTTCTCCTCTGTGTGTGCAGAGGAGATCACAGAGGAGAAAAACTGTTTTCTATAAGGGGAGTTCCCTCATCAAGTTCAACAAGGGGAAGCCCTGCTCTTGGGAAGGAACAGCCCCAGGCACCAGCATGCGCTGGGGGTCACCCAGCGGGAAATCAGCTTGGCAGGAAAAAACAAACCTGAAACACAGAAAACTCCTCTGAACAACAGGAACAACTTTTGGACCGTGGTGATAGCTCAACACAAGCACAGGTTGCCCAGGGATGCTGTGGGGTCTTTACCCTTGGAGATGTTCAGAAGTCATCAGGGCACAGTCACGGATGACTGGCTCTGTGTGTCCCCGCTTGAGCAGGGGAGTTGGGCAACATAACCTCCAGAGACCCCTTCCAATCTCAGCCATTTTCTGTTCCCCTGATGCAGTAAGTCTGTGATTCTGAGTCTAAATAACTTTCAGCTGAACATCTTCAAAAATAAGATCAGAGATGCAAAAACATCTGTTTTTACAGATGCCCTCCCGGCTGTTAGAAGAACATATTCTTCTAAGTCTGTGAGGTGAAAATTCACTTTTGGGAGTCTCAAATGCTTTATTATCTGATTTAAAATATCCCAAACCAAAAAGATTCTAACTATACGTTGTTCCAGGGAAGGAAAACTGCAGGTTTCCTGGGCCCTACTGTTGGATTTCATGGTGGCCATTAGAGACAGGGATAAGAGGTAGAACCAGGATAGTGTGCGGTTGAGCAGGGAGCAGCAGGAGAGAAAGGATGATAGAGGAGTCTGAGAAATTGCTGGTAATTGTGGTCCAGCCCTTGAAAAATTTCTGTCAAGAGACAAAACTAGGCACATGCAATTTTTCAGTAGTCTGTGAGCTTCCCACTATAATGAGAAAAGCTTGCTTATTTTTCCCCCTCTCTGCTCTGTCCTTGCATTTCTGACCACACTGCAGAGGGAGGAAGCAGCTATTCATTTCCTTACAAATAGATTTTTGGAATCTTCTTCCCTTTTTAACAAACTCATCCATCTGCACAGCACCTTTGCTACCAGGCAATTTCTACAAATCAAGCTGAACATTCGATCTGTGTTGTTTTTAATGATCTTTCTTGCCAATATTTATAATGTGCCTTGAAGGTTGAGGCAGACCATGGGCTGGGTATTTACTATTAATTAATGTGTCACTCCCCAGAACATGCACACGCTGAGGGAGCTAGTAAACATGTTTAATTCTACCAGAGGGGTTGGAGGCATTTGTAAACTTCTAATTTATTTAAAAGGTGTCCCTTCCTCCCTTTGTTTTGAGATTTATTTATTCATGTTCTCCTCTCCCTTTTAATTGCTGAAATCTTACTTCTTCAACCTGAATTTCACCTCCCTCTTGTCCAGACTCCCATTGCCTCTGGCTCTTAAAGCTTATTAGAAGCTTTTACATTTGCTATCAGTGACTATATAGTAGCACCCAATGGGGCAGATAATTTTTGAGAGGTAAGACAGGGTTTTGGAGAAAAGGATCCCAAATACAGTGAGGACGCAGAGGTGATTCTCATGTCAAGAAATTCATAGGTTATTTTCTATATCGCTAAACACAGGGGCCAAATGTGCTCACTGTGCTAAATGTCATTCAAGAAAGACCAAGAAATGTTCTGCCGTTGATACATTGTGAGTTAAGACTGAGATAATAGGTAGAACATACAGATATGAAAAGAACAGTAGATAAGGCAAAAGAACCCTGATGAGACAGTTTTGGTCAGTGTGATAAGGAAATGATAAGGAAACTGCAGAAGTACTGTGGAGCCAAAGATCAGAAAAACCAACTTTTCCGCCCCTTTTCTGTAACTTAAGTTTTGCCTTCAGGACATCAGTAGCCTGGGGTCTGCTCTCTGTCCATGTGTGTTTTCCCTGGTCAAAGAGGGGCCCTGTTTGCTTTTTACCTCCGAACCCAACAGGATGTGCAGGGATCAGGGGTAGCACAGGAGGTTTTAGTCTGCCCTCAGAGCTTGTAGGGTCAAGCTCTGTGTGGGGGCTTTCATGCAGGGATATCCCAGGGGATAAGTGAAATGACCAATGCAGTGGTGATTATGCCTTATATCTGCCCCGCCTCCTGTGTTTATTTTCTGTTTTCCTTTTCCAAAGCAAACTGTCACACAACTTGTGTTGATTGTGTCTCACTGGAGCTCAAATAATTCAGATGGAGGAAAGGTGAGGTACAGTTTTTCCCCTCTCAGCAGGTGAAATCTGTTGGAAATGTTGTTGGTTGGATTTGTTGTACCGTTGAATTGTCTCAAGCTCAGTTGTTTGATTTTCCCATGAGAATGCAAAAAAAATTTCATTTTGGGATGATTGGGTTTTCTGTCAAATGTCATGTAAAAACCATTAGTCTCAGTTGAATTCCTAATGTGCATTTTAACTCTGGATATTAATAATTTGGATTGGCTTTTCTTTCTGCCTTTATCCTTTTCCAGTAGATCACTATTTCCAAGTAGTCCTAGACATCTCCTAAAGCTCTTCCTTAGGCTACGAATATCCCTTCCTATATTCCTTCCTCTCTCCAGCTGCCCTATTCCTTCTTTAATTCCTTCCTTATCATCTCAAGAGAAAGTTAGTACATATTTAAGGTCTAGTATCCCCTTTCTGCATTAGTGTAGGATAAACCTAATCGTTGTTGCTCTGCAGAATAGTATGATGCCACCAATGGAATTGATAAGGAAGGATTAAAGATATGTTTTCGAAGTCTGCCCACCTCTGTCCTAGAAAGTCCTTCAGATGGGCATGAACTGAATGCCCTGGGTCTAAGGGATATTAACAAATCCCAACAAAACCAGCCAGATTTCACTGAGCTCTGCATTTCCTGAGCTCACTGTTAATTCACCTCCAGCGCATTGGTGACACGCCAGCAGACTGATTTGCAAAATTTCTGTCTTTATAATGTTCTATAAACTACTTTATGGGACAAAAGACAGATATATCCCTGTCTTAGAGAGCTTCCAAATTGCAGCTTAATTAAGGCACTGTGGGACACAAAGGGAAGACAAGGGCACAAGATAAAAATCAGAGGGTTGTATTCTTGCACAATGGATTCCCATTACCCTAAACAGAACCATACCAAGGAATAGATGTCTCTCAGCAAGATATCTTTTACAACACTGTAAAGACAGCTGGGAAATGCTCGAGTTTTCATTCTGTTGGTCAGGGAGAAGGGAAGGTCAGTCAGAAAAGGAGAAGCAGAGCCTTTAGGGTGTGAAAGGGTCCCTGGTGCAGGGTGACAAAGAGCCTCACTGGGCAGATTCCTGGGAAAAAGGCAGCAAACCTGTGTGGTGGAAGCCAGACCAAGGCAGGGAAAGGACAAGGGAGGAAACCTCCGTGTGTGCCAGTGGAAGGAGTGAGCTTCAAGTTCTGCATCACCCTCACTGTCGTGGGAAGCAGCTCTTCATGTTGGTTTGACTCCTGCTCTGTTTATCTTTCTTTCAGTTTGGGTACTGGTGCAGAGCCTATTACACTACAAGTACACAGAGGAGAGAGGAGGATGATAAGCCCTGTGATAAAAGCCTGTGTATGTCATTACATTGTGAAAACGTGATACAGCGACAGTCAGGCTGAAGGCAAAACACCTGTTTATTTCAGCCTGGCCTTAAACACCTCAGAGAGATAAGAAACACATCTGGGGCTGTGGAAAAGCAATATCTGGCTACTTTTTAGAGATGTGACTCTGTTTAGGTGAATCTAAATTGCCAATAAATATTAAAGCTGTGAGGTTCATTTATTCAGCACGACGATGAAGGAAGATAAACAGTCCTGTCTTAGAAAGAGGTAAAACAAATGCACCCAGAAACAGGCACGAATAATTATTAGAATCACAGAGCCACAGAATCCTAGGATGGAAGTGACCCAGGAGGATCATTGAATCTGACTCCTGGTCCTGCAAAGGACATCCCAACAATCCCACCATGTGCCTGAGAGTGTTGTCCAAACACCTCTTGATCTCTGTCAGGTTTGGTGCTGTGCCCACTGCCCCGAGGAGCCTGTTCAGTGCCCAACTACCCTCTGGGTGAGGAAGCTGATGAAGGTGGAAGGACTGATTTAAAAAGAAGGAAAAGATGAACCTCGACTGATGTCAGGTGGGTTGCTTTAGAGCTTTATCTTCCCTGGAGACATGTGATCTCTCCGTCTGTCCATGAGCGGGAAGCACTTGGCATTGCATGGAGGACACACCTCTGAGTGTGCAGATGGGCTCAGGCACAGGTACCAGCACCAGGAATGCTGCATGAGCCAAGGATTGGAAAGGTTGAGCTGGGAAGGATGACCTGAAACTGTCAGATGAAGTCTCTTGGTGCTACTCTATCCACCCTCTTGCCTTCTTCTATGGAAAGCCCAGCGCCAAGAAAATATTGACTGACAGCTTCCAGGGATGCAGGTAACTAATTTAATCAATTAATTAAATAAATGCAGATAATACTTTACTGTAAGGATGGTGAGGCCCTGGCACAGGTTGCCCAGAGAAGCTGTGGCTGCCCCTTCCCTGGAAGTGTCCAAGGCCAGGCTGGACAGGGCTTGGAGCAACCTGGGCTAGTGGAAGGTGTCCCTGCCCATGGCAGAAACTTGATGGACTTGAAGGTCCCTTCCAACCAAACTGTTCTGTGATTCCATGATGCTGGGGTCCTGTCTAGCAGGACTATGTCTGGAATGTGAGTTGGAATTTAGTTCCAGATTAAGACCTCCTATTTAAACACCCATATGTAGGGACAGTGTTTGGGGGTCTCATCATTGCAAAAATGCACAGACTGCAAACAAATATACATATAAATTATAACCTGGGGTGGGAAGTATGAGGTAGTGACGTTTGGGTTCATCAGCAAGGATTTTCTACCATGAAATCTTAGAGAAATGAAGCAGTCCAGCCCTTTCAGAGGGTTTTATCATCCATGGACATCCTAAATAGCATTACATGTTGGTTTAATTCCCAGCTTCATAAGAATAGCTGGAATAGTCTTGGCCAAACTGAATTATGTAGCAGAACCACCACAGAAGCTGTTCAAGCCAGCATGTTTTATTGTGCAACTGAGATGGACTGAGAACCCAACTGGTGGCTGTCAGGGATCTGCCAGTGGGTGATAATTCAGTGCTTTTAGTCACATCCACATTCACATTACTTTGGAACTAACAGAGAGAAAAAACAATACAAATAAAGCCAGAGGATTTTTTGCTGAATTTTATTGAACTAAAAATGGAACTATGAAATGAGGTTGGTCAGGCAAGAGGTTGAATATACAGGAAATTTTTTGGCTTCAATATAAGGATAATTGAAAACTGCCAAAGTTTAACATTAGCCTATTAGTAGTGGTTGAGCTTTAATATTAGAGGTCTAGATGGGGAAAGATGAAAGGCTTATCTCCTGCCCGTGGTTGCATTGCAAGAGAAAAGAGAAAGTACCTACAGCGACACATAATTAGTTAATACCAGAAAATAGTCCTTCTTTGTTAAAATCATCAGTTTGTGCCGAGATCCATATGTGGCTGCCTCCTGGACATTGTTCTTTAAGCACTATTAATTGTAGCTGATGGCATTAATTGCCTTTTGCATTTGTCTGCCAAATGTGAAAAGAGCCCTATTGCAAATGCAATCTCCTCCTGATCTTCACTTTCAGAAATAAGGTTGGGAAGGACTGAGAAAAGGCTCAGAGACATACCAGCCCTGTGTGAGGAAAAGTCTCAGAAGCCTCCCCAAGGAGGCTTGTAGCATTTATCTTCAAACTTTGTAACAGTAACGGGGTTTGGTTTAATATTTTATGGAGGGATTTTTTTTTTAACTGGATCAGAATTCTGCCTGAAATCTTCATTAAAAAGACATCTCCCCCCCACCATGCCTAATTCTTCCCATGGAGCTGTAGATGCTGCTGATTTTGTCTTAGGGATAATAAAGCATCAGATCAGTGCTCATGGACAGCCCTCATTTCGCATGGATCAAAATCCTGGAATGTGTTGCTGTGTGAATGGTGTTAAGTCTGCCCTAAGCAGCAGCTGAGAGGGGAGCCCAAGTTCCCCTGTTCAGCCCCAGATGTATCTGTATATGATCACTCACAATCTTGTGCTGTAAGCCTTGCCCACAGCATAAAGTCTGTTATAGGACTGTGTCTCCAAAATATATGTTATTTAGCTCAGGAGTCTATAAATGCCAAAGCCACAAAGTCCTAGCACAATCATTTTCCATTATCTTTTTTTTTTTACAACTGAGGCAACAAAACCCACCATGATTTATCATGTATCTGTAAACACCGAGACTGACAAAGATCTCTGCCTGTATTTGTACAGGGTTTTTTTGCCTCCTAAGTTAAAATATTAAAATTTAAATGTTTAAAATTCAAAATGTTAAAATTGTGAAATTTTACAAATTTTACATCAAGCTGTAGATTTCCTTTAAGTCCTGCTACTGTATTAGGATGTTTGACACCAAATTTGGAGCAGCAATTGGCCATTTCCAAGACATAATTGGAATAGCTCAGTTGGCAAAAATAGGAATTTGAGCACCTAACTTTCAAAAACGAGGTTTCTTCATAATGTCAGCTTAGAAATGAAGAATATAGACATCTTTAGTGACTGCTGAAAAACTGGTCAAGCATAACTCTGTAGTCAGGGTCTTCATTTTCTTAAAAGTTTAAACTTACTGTACTGTAACGTGGCATTTAAAAGTCACTGTGTTCTCTTAAACTCCTGGTTTTGCTTTTAGGATTGTTGGCAATATCCCTGTGGGACTCAAAGATCCCAGGGAGAAAATGGTTTGCCTGTGACCATTTCAGTCCAAGATTTCAGCTGAAGCTGCCACAATGGACAAGGGAAACAAACAAAGAAAGTCAAAGCAGTTTGTTCTCTGATCAGACAGAGACAGAAACAGTAGAAACCCGAGCTGTGATAATACAGATCCTTATCCAACAGGCAGCACAACCTGGAAATTAAAAGCCTGCTCTCATTTGTTACAGTACTGATCCAGCAAGTGTTTTCTGCAAAGGCCTGGCTTGAAAAAGAATTGTAACAAATACTGAAGAGATGTGCTTCAAGATTTTTTAAGTGAAACTCTGAACTGTGATAAATGTGGGGAAAAAAAAGAAAGAGAGGGAAAGAAAGAAGGAAAGAAGGAAGGAGAAGGAAAGAAGGAAGGAAGGAAAGAAGGAAGGAAAGAAAGAAGGAAGGAAGGAAAGAAGGAAGGAAGGAAAGAAAGAAGGAAAGAAGGAAGGAAAGAAGGAAGGAAAGAAGGAAGGAAGGAAAGAAGGAAGGAAAGAAGGAAGGAAGGAAAGAAAGAAGGAAAGAAGGAAGGAAAGAAGGAAGGAAAGAAGGAAAGAAGGAAAGAAAGAAAGAAAGAAAGAAAGAAAGAAAGAAAGAAAGAAAGAAAAGAAAGAAAGAAAGAAAAGAAAGAAAGAAAAAAAGAAAAGAAAAGAAAGAAAAGAAAGAAAGAAAAGAAAGAAAGGTAAACTCAGACTGTTAAGCTCATTTTGCAGCCAAGAACCCAAAGATATCAGCTCTCTGTTATCAATGTGAGCTGTGCTCCAGGCAAAATTTCCTTGGCGCAGTACTGACCTTTAAAATTACATCCTACTCCCAAATATTGCTCCATGCTGCTATCTTTTATTATACTTGGCTTTCGTACAGCATTTGTTTACCAGTCTGCTCTTCTGTGTTTACCTTAAGCCTTTCAGAAGCAATTACATGGAGGATGGACATAACTCAAAATAACAGGTATAGGACAAAGCAGAAGAGAGGCTTACAAAGCCCAGCATGAAGGAAAAACTGGGGAAGGGAATAGAGCTGGAAGAAGGAAGGAGTAATATAAATAATATAGAAGAATCCTTTCACTTTTCAATGGGATTTGACAGTGTTGCAGCATAAAATATGCACAAGCTGACCACCCTTGATCAGACCACACGTCAGCTGCACAGTCTATGAGTAAAATAACACTGAGAGATGCTGATTCCACAAGACCTGAAATGACCCCTTGCTGGACCTGAAGACCCTGGAGTTAACCTAAACCATTACTTCACCAGGTGAAGTTGCTTAAATCCCCTCATTAAGTGCAAAGGGAATGGGCCCACAGATGGTACAAGGCATCATCCTGTTGCAGCCAAGCAGGGATTCCATGTGATTTCAGACTCCACTGACATGTTGGGTATGGCTCAGTCTTCAATGCTTTCTGAGTCTTGCCTTGAACAGTACAGTAGAGGCAAATGGAATATAATTTCCTCCTGATGTGATTTTCTTCAAAGGATTTTCTTTCTGGAAGTGTTCCCAGGGAATAGTTATCCAAATAAAAGCTTCATTGCTCCTGCTACTGTTAACATTAGTCAACAGATTTCTCCTGAACTTCAATCAGAGAGAGAAAAATAATTTCATCTCTCTCCATGAATAGTTCAGGTAATAGATCCATAAATGACAAGTGGGAGAGAGCCCTGCACTTACTTTCCAGGGTCCTTTGCCCTGTCTTATGAGGTAGAAAAATACTGTAAAAAAAGACAAAGATTAAAAAAAAAAAACCTACGAAGAAAACCTGAAAGATTGAAATAAATACAGAATCATACAATGGTTTGGGTGGGAAGGGACCTCAAAGTTCATCTAGTTCCAATCCTCCTGCCATGGGCAGGCATACCTTCCACTAGAATGGATTCCTCCAAGCCCCATCCAGACTGGCCTTGGACACTCCCAAGGATGTCAACCTGTCATTGAGTCTCCTTTGGCTTGATATGGCAACTTGCTGATTTGTCAGTTCTGACCTTGCTGTCCCAGTGCACAGGGATGACACAGACACAATGAATTTCACCAGGCTCATGTCAGACTGACGATGGGCACATGGCAAAAGGATCTTCCTTTATTCCTTCCTTCATCATTAAAATGATGAGAAATGTCAGCTTGACAGCCAAGCAAGCACTGAGCAAAGTCGTCCAGGCAAAAGGACACACTCTGTGGCCGCAATGTCTTTGACTAGAAAATCAGTCTTCCATCCCTGGGAGTTTCTTGAAAGAAGCTGTATTATATCCTTTGTGAGCTCCACACAGCTTGAACAACGACAAAATCCAGGTAAAATGTTGTAATGGAACCTGAGGGGCATCTAAACCCCACGTATCTCCTACACATTTTCTGCTTTGTGCTGTCTGCAACTCACCATTGAGTCCGCTGGAGTTTCTCTGCCATGCACAGGAAAAACTAGGCGCGATTTATCAGAGAATTAGATGCTGCTTGGTTCTATCCAAGAGCCTTTTACAGAGCCATCTCTGGATTTGTGGGGATCTGTTAGCATGACCTACCTTCTCCATCTGTAAAGATGCATTAAATAGCTCATCTCTGTCTAACAGAAGTATTATGAACACGTTATGAAGATTACAAGGTGCTTGGAGACCAAGAAAGTATAAGCACTGTTAGCATATTATGATGTAGGAGTTGCACTGAGACCCCTGATCTCATTTTCATGTAGGCCTACAGTTATTTGTCAACAACTAATGATTTTTTACCTTCACCTGCACAGATTAAATTCAAAGTTGGTGGTGTAGAGTCCATTTGCAACATTTCGCAGTCAGATCTGTTCAAATCCTTGGTTATTCCAGCCCTGGAATTATGTTCAAACGGGACAGATTCAGATGGAACAGGCTGCCCAGGGAAGTGGTGGAATCACGGTCCCTAGCAGGGTTCAAAAGAAGTGTAAATGTGGCACCTGGGGACATGGGTTAGTGGTGGCCTTGGCAGTGCTGAGGGAATGGTTGGACTCGGTGATCTTACAGGGCTTTCCCAACATCAATTATTCTATGATTCTGTGGGTAATCTACTCTGGGAGAGGGAATATTTACTTTTGGTGAACTTGTAATCAGATTTTCTCGTGGATCAGCAGGGAGGCCACAGGGTATAATGGAGACATTTGCATAGACTTTAATAGGCTTTGTGTTGGATCCACAGCATCGTGGGATAACACAGTGTATTATTACTTCTTCATCTAATAATCCCACACAGAGATGGCCTTACACATATTGCCTTGCTTTACAAGGATAAAAATAGCTCCTTGATCAATTTTGCCTCCATGTTAAAAGTTATTCTGTCAATTATTTGGCAAATTTTTCTTCTCCTCATGACGACCGACATCATAGACGTCATTTCCATTTATTTTCAACTATCTGTGTAGGGTTCCTGAGGAATTCCAATCCTCTTTAACACAACAAACCACCATGGAAATTGTGTGTGTGCTGGTGTTTATATCTTTGCGTGTTCTATTAGGAATTTAGCTCATTTTCCTCTGATATCATCACGTATTCTATGTGTGGTTTAGGATTCAGAGAACTGCATTTTTTTCCAGGGTTTCATTAATCATGTCAGACCTTCAGTTAAATTTAATTGTAAGTGCCAGTCTGAAGAAATTCATTTTGTGGCCATTATCATTAGGCAGAACGGTTGGTGGTTTAATACAGCCCTGTAGAGGAAACCCACAGAGCAAAACATGAGAGTGATAATGGCTATTGCTTTCTCATTTTGAAGCAGGAATTGCTCACCAGTTAATTTTTTTTTTTTTCTGCTTTAAGACTATTTTCTTTTAGTTCCACGTGCAAGAGAATCACAAATTTAGGGAAGGTGTACCTGAATAATCCTTCATCATGCGGAAATTCAAGCACAGCACTTTACTCTGATGCTGACAGTGAGGATGGGAGCATGCTGGCAATATGCTTGAGACCTGTGGACAGTCTTTTGGCTTATCCACTGGCCTAAATGCTTCTGGAACAGCCAGGTGCACAGCAGCTGCTTTGGCTGTGGTCCAAGACAGAAGGGAGCCTCACTCTGTTAGAATCTTCTCCAGAAAAACTCTTCTTTCTTCACACGTGGCCTGGCTCTTGAGCATGCTAAGCTCCTATTTACTTGTTTGGCTGTTCCAAGGGAGTTTAAAGTTAATGTAGATAAATAAAATGCCCCCCAACCCCCAAAACAGTAAGACTCAGGGCAACCTCGTCCAACCTGGCCTTGAACACTTCCAGGGATGGGATGTCCACAACTTCACTGGACAACCTGTTCCAGTGTCTTACTACCCTCCCAGGGAGGAATTTCTCCCTACTATCTAATCTAAATCTACTCCCTTTCCCTTTAAAACCACTACACCTCATCCTACAACTACCAGATCTTGGTGCTGGACAAGGTCACTGAAGCCTTCAGTGAATCTTTGTGATACCATAATGTTCCAGTATATTTTCTGTGCTGGGAAACCTCAGAAAAAGCTGCCCCATCCCTGGAAATGTTTAAGGCCAGGTTGGACAGGGATTGGAGACACCTGGTCAAGTGGAAGGTGTTCCTGCCCATGGCAGGGGTTGGAATGAGATGAGATTTAAGGGCCTTTCCAGCCCAAATCATTCTGTGATTCCTTCTGGATCTTAAGTTGTTTTGTGAAAGCAGAATTTTCTTTGGATCACGGGACAGTTCAGCAGCAAAAAAAGGATTTCAGCTCCCTAGGAAACCCTGAAAGTTTCGGACTCTTTCCTCAATGAAGGCAAGGTTGAATGAGAAGAATCACAAACATGTCCTTTCTTATTCTGCAGTGTTTCTGCACTTACACCCTGGTGGTTTGCTAGAGTGCTCTCACAGGAGATGAAAGTCCCTTTGAGCAGAGAATGAAATTGAAACTGGAGAAGTGTTGTAGCAATTCAGCTTTGGGTTCAGGAGGGTTATTTCTGGGGTTCTGCTTATGCCCAAGTGCTTCGATCTCACACTCACACTGCAAGCCTGTTCGATTGCTCGCTGGTTTCCTGCTCAAGAAGATCAGCTCCCAGGTCTGGATTCAGCACACGCTCATGGGTGTTTTGTGTCAGTGACTGAGGCCCTCAGGCAGTGTCAGAGGAAGAATGCTGACAAGTAATTTGGAGATTGACAGGGGAATTAGACGTGAAATAGGTACTGGCAGCCATGCTCTTCCCCTCCAGAGAAGTAATTCCCTTACAAACACAGACAGAGAATTGGATATTTGGAAAATTTTCAGGAAAAAAAAAATCCTAGATGTCTATGGATTTTGGGGGATCTGTAACAGCAGAGGAGTGGGACTTTTGTTCTACCCCTCTAAATCATACAGCCCTTAATTTAACTTTTATCCCTGTTTTGTTCTATACATGTCTGTGTTACAGACTCTGAAATTTTGTGAAGGTCCCAAAGACACACTGAGAGTGGTTTATGAATCACAGAACTTGGTATTTCTTTATCTTTACCTTAACAAAGAACCACTTTCCACCAGAAGGAATTTCCAGGCCAACCTTCAGACTTTGACTGTGACCTTTAATATAAAAAAGGTACAGAGAAAGTTTGTCTTTGAAATGGGAACATAACAAATGGAGCAGGGGGCAAAAGGGCCCCAAATGTTACAACTGGGCTGCAGCTGAAAACCGAAATAAAAGGAAATGTCTTACAGAAAGTATGAGATGTCTGAAGAGAGCAGTGTCCAATATAAACAGTCTTTTCAAGTGCACTCAATTCTCATTAACGTGCTCTGGGAATTTGTTCCTCCCCTGTGATGGGCTTGAAGAAGGATTTGAAAATTTACCATTGCTTCCAGCAGGTAGACTTAATTCCCCATCTAAAGCTCATTGAAGTCAATGAAAAAAAGACTCTCATTGAGTTTGGTGGACCTTGGCTCCGTTTCTTTGACATTTAGCTGAGGTAGCTGAAACTTGTTCCCCTTGAGCCATCCAGAGGTTCTGTTGAACTGAGCTTTCTCTCGCAGTGTGAGGTATAATAGGCCATGGCTGAACACATTAATGAAAAGGAAGGTCAGAAGTCTTGCTTCCTTGTTAGCACTGTGTCATGGTTTAACTCGGCAGGCAGCTCGACCCCACAGAGCCACTCACTCGCTCCCCATCCCCCGGGCAGTGGGATGGGGGAGAGAATTGGGAAGAAAATGAAATCTCTGGGTTGAGGTAAAGTCAGTTTAATAGGACAGAAAAGGAAGGGAAAATAATAATAACAATAGTAGTAATAGTAATAATAATAATAATAATAAAGTGATGTGCAATGCTGTCCCTCACCACCCAGGTACGAACGCCCAGCCAGTTTCCAAACAGAGGCCTCAGCTCAGCTTTGCCCAGTTCACCTACTCACAACATGACACCAAATGGTCTGGAACATCCCTTTGGTCACTTGGGGTCAGCCTGTCCTGGCTGTGTCCCCTCCCAGCCCCCTGCTCCCCTCTGCCAGCTCACTGGCAGGGCAGTGTGAGAGGCTGAAAAGTCCTCAACTTTCGGTACACGCTGCTCAGCAGCAGCTAAAGCACTGGTGTGTATTATCAACATTATTCTCGTGCTGAATCCAAAACACAGCACTGTACCAGCTACTGGGAAGAAAATTAACTCTATCCCAGCCAAAATCAGGGCACACTGCTAAGACTCGACATTTGTTAGACATTCTAGGAGGCGTCGAGGCAGAAGTCGCCAAATATCGGGCAATATGTGTACATGTGAAAGCCAAGCAATGGGAAACAATTCATCTGTTTTCCTTGTGATCAAATGAGATTAAAAGAATAGAAAAAAATAAAAGAAGGGAAAAAGGCAAATACTTGCTGCTGTGTTGCTGTAAACATCTGTTGTAGCAAAATAACACAGATACAGAGCAAGAATCACTGCAGGAGATTAACACCTGACCTGGCAGAGCAGCATCCAGGACTCCAAAACAGCCCTGTGTGCTGTATGGTATTCATGCCAGGGCAAGGTGTTTCAGAATGGGATTCTTAAAAAGCAGCATCCTGAGCCAAAACCCATCAGATTCAGTGTTCTGCATGGAGGGAAAGGCAGAAGGCAACAGTTTAATTTCCCCCCATGCCTCAGAGTACACGTTTTGTAGGGAAATCTTTCCTATTTAGGACTGATAAATATTAGCCCTTCTCTTAAAAGTAGGAACTTTCTTTGCAGAGCTTGGCAGAGAGTTATTCCAGTATTTCACTGCATGGGTTGTTTCCACCATACATTTACAAAAAAACCTGCAGGAAACAGAGCAGATCAAGTGCTGGTCTCTTCCCACCGGCTGGATTCCAAACCCTGTGCTCCAGGACAGCATCTATGCTGCATGGAAAAAGAACAGCTCCCCATCCACTTGGCTGAAAGTTCTTATTGTACAGACATGAACTGAGTGTAGATTACCCAGAAAAGGGGAAAAAGGGAGATTATTGTGGTGTGAAGCCATTAGGACACTCCATAAGAAGAGGGTTAGGGTTTGAGTTCAGGCTAAGGACAGAGATATTGACCTGCTCTTCAAGGACTAGATCATAAAGTCATAGAATTACAGGATGGTTTGGGTTGGAAGGGACCTAAAAGACCATCTCATTCCAGTCCCTGACACGGGCAGGGTCACTTTTCACTATCCAAGGTTGCTCCAAGCCCCATCCAACCTGGCCTTGGACACTTCCAGGGATTCAGGGGCAGCCACAGCTTCTCTGAGCAACCTGGCCCAGGGCCTCACCACCCTCACAGTAAACATATGTATATGTAAAATGTGTAAAGTAAATGTTAAACATATAAAACAAATGTAGATATGTTTTATAAATAAGTTTGCAATTGTATAACCTGAAAAAATAACTGCCAGAGCAAGGATACCCACTTTTCCCATAACACCATGAACTGTGGCTTCAGGTGGCACTGCTTTGCTCTGTCTCTGTTCCCCCACTTCTCCTAAATCAAAAGCCAAAGCTTTAAATCTCTCTTTCTCTTTTCTTCTTTTCACCCAGCCTGTGTGATTTGGGTTTGAGGTCATGCAAGGACAGGACACTAAACCTCATTCTCCCAGGCCCTTGTCAAGAGCTCCAGACCAGCTAAAGGCAGGGGAGGCTGTGCAGCACCCCCTCCATTACCAGGTATGGCAGAAAGGAAAGCTTTTCCACCCCTGTGTGCTGCATGGAGCCTCATCCAGCTCTGTGCATCCTTCCCACTCCAATTCCCTCGGGCAGCTGGGCACAACAAGAAGAATTCACAGGGCTGGCAGAATTTAGGGCTGAGTGAGGCTCCAGAGCTGAGATATGCTGGGGCTGAGAGGTGGATCAAGGATTCCCCTGCCTGCCTGGAGACAGAGCTGTGATGTTTCGTGTTTGTGTGCACCATTGCTCCACCACTACTGCAACAGCACTGCTCAGGAGTGCCTGTGTTTCCACAGGAGAATGATGTAAAGAAAAACAGAATGAATCAAGAGCATTGATGCAGAAATATACTGTGCCTTGCAATGGACCTCTGCCTGCATCCACACCCCGCCCTCCTTGTTGCTCTACTCAGACCTCTCTGTCAGACCTTTCTCACTGAAGCTTTCTGCAGGATCTCTTTCCTAAGAGAGCTAAACATCCTTAAATTGCTTCCAAAGTTCTCTTTCCACAAAGATTGTTTTCCTGTGAGAAGTTGCAGGAAGACTGTTACAACTACCTACAGAGCTTGCTCTACCAACTGAGCTGGTGATTTTTAACTCAAAGGATACACCTCTTAAATTTTTTATTAACTTTTTAGTGCTTCTTCAGGGCAACGCGAGGATAAAATCAGGTTTTAACAACATTGAAATAGAAGAAGCAGTGTTGAGTTTGAAAGCCCAATTTTCAATTTAAGCCATGTAGCATCACCTTCAATTATGTAACACGCTATGCACCAAACAGAGGGGCAGGAAGCACAACAGAGCTGCTGAGATGTTTTACACAAACCTGGCAAAATCTTATTATCAGCTGAACAACTCTGGAAGGTGTTATTTTCACACATCCAGGCAACTAGAGTTTCTCCCCTCTACCCTTTTTGCACAAAAAGAGCAATTACCGAGGTGTCTTTCCCCGAGCAGAAGCCACTGGGACTAAGCCTTGCTAAGAAATCCATCATCACCACGTTGTGGCAAACATGCCATAACCAGCTGAGCTCTTTCTGTGAGGTCTACTTCTGACCTTTTCCTGAGGATGTGTAGGTCCAGGCCACGGAAACTAGATAACACATATCCTGCAAGAACCAGCTGGTTCCCTTTCTGGGTGACTTACGAGTATCCTGACAAATCAGAGGCTTAACGTTGTTGGTTCGATCAGTCTCATGATTTTTGTTGGGACACATAGCAATAGAAAAATACGGGAACAAAAGAAGATGTGTTTTAGTTACAAAGTTCACAGGTGAAAAGACAAAGGACTTCAGGGGAACAACACTTCCAGGGGTTTAGAAGTTGGGGAATTGAGTAAGAGACTGCGGGAGCATTGCTGTTTGTTGCTCTATACAGTGGGAAATTGAAATTGTAGGTGTTAGAGACACAAGTAAGGAGACACTGGAACGAAGTGCAAGACTGAAAATAAAGGTACATCTTCTGAATCAAGGCATAAGGTCACAGGTATCCAAAGAGAGCACATTTACCAGTGTTTGGAGTCCATCTCCCTGCATCATTTGCCCCTGCAATACATTCCACGACATGGACTTGTGGAACATGTTTGGAATATACTAGTAGGCTTTTAAGCTGCTTGTGAACTAAACACTGTTATTTATGTCCCCAGCTGTGCCAGGGAGATTTCTTCGTGTTATTTTTTATTGCAGTGGTAGGGATACAGAACACCTGCTGTACCCAATCTAATTTTAAATATGTTGAGCAATGGGATTTCTCCCAGTTTCCTTGCGAGGTTCTTCTGCAGTCCCACTCCTCTGGGTTCACCCCATCACTCCTGAAAATCTGCACAGGCCTTTTCATCATGAGAATGACTGTTCCCAGGGTAAATTTTGATTTTCTACTCCTGACCCAGACTAAAGGGTTTCGTCTGTGCAACAGGGAATTTTTCAGTTATTGACTCAACGTATTTTAGACTACCAGGAGCTATTTATAGGCCTTCCCCCTATCCTCTGGCAGTTTTCCTTAAAGGTTTCTTAAATCCTTCTTAGCCTGGCAGAGATTTACAACAAGTTCACAGATCTGCTAACCTTATTTTTATTTATAAATTCAGACATCAAAACCCCATTGCCATAAGGGGAAGTGAGTCGGGGAATTCGTCACAGGAATCTTCCTTGGTGTGTGCTGCAAGTTCTGTTCTGTTCTGATTTGGCAATCTACCCTTTGAGGTACCCTTACAGAAGTTTGCTGTGTCTAAATTGGTGGCAAAGGTAGTCAATTAAGAATGCCTGAAAAGTCTCTGTTTATTGACTAACAGCCCGCAGAGTTGCATGTTGTTCCTTCCTTAGCAGCAAGGTTCTTCATCATGATTAATTACTGTCAAATCTCCACAGGTTTGTAACAGCGAGATGCAAGATACCTACTGGAAATCTGCAAATAAATTGTGTATTAGAGAAAATAAGAGGACCATTTTAAGTATCCTACTGAAGCCACCGGGACATGCAAATTTATTTGGCTCAGCTGCCCTCCTGAGATTCTACTTTTTTAAAAAACT
>VXAY01001836.1:320623-387340 GCA_013399855.1 Oxyruncus cristatus
TTTTTTTTTGTCTCCCTGGCGTATTTCATAGCAGATCTTTTGAAAAGGGGTCATTGCCTTGTACCATTCTTCTACATCTTCATGTTCTGTCTGGAGCATGGCTTGAAACAGTATGCCAGATTTAGATGTCTGCTATTCCCAAAGCATGAAGGTGAGCTGAAAAGTTTGGAAAGGAGCTACAGGAGAAAAATCTGATAAAAAGCATACCTTAAAAACAATCATATGTATTTTCAAAGCTCATGTAGACAATCTGAGTTAAGGAAGCAGCAAGCTTTTCCCTTGGATTTTACTGAAAACTACGCGGTCTGTGGTGTGGAAATGGTGGCAAGGTCAAACTTTGCATCTACAGGTGAATTTTGGGAAATAATTTCTATGTTTCTATTAAATTACTGAACACACAGAACACTGAGCTTTAAACTGGAGCCTTTCAGCCTGGTGGATACTTCAGCAGAGCACAGGGAGCAGATCAACCTTTCTAGCAGTTTACTACTGCCTTTTTTCTCTCTCTCAAGTAAATACGATGGATGATCCTCTTTCCACTTTTTAACCAGCTGCCATCTTCACTTACCTGTCTGCAAGGAGGTGCTTGAGGTCTTGTGTTTGGGCACAGCTCTTCTTGTGGTGCTCAGCATCAACCTAAGAGGCCCACCTGGCCCAGTGTAACTCATGCTGGAGCTGGGGAACACGTGGGATCCAAGCCTCGTTCCGCTGCCAGTGATGGACAGCCCAGAGCTGGTATGGAATCAGTGGAAAAGGTAGGTTTGCACACAACAGTAGCAGTTTCCAGGGAGAAGCCCCTGTCAATAGGAGAATGAGGACGTTTATTGAAGGAAAAAAAATAAAAGGGCCAGCAGTCATGAAGCAAGGAAGACGATTATCTATGAATTTAGAACTGTCAATTCAGTATTTCTTGCTGATTTTCACTGAATAGGTTTTGAACGACAGAGCAAGCGTCTGTCTTGTTTACAAAGACCAAGAAAAGATAAGACATGAGTCTCAAAAAAAAAAAAAAAAAGGATGTATTTAGGTCAATAACCATCTTCCAATTAAAAGTAGACAATCTGAGGGAAGAACGAGGCCATGATTGCAATGATGCTGCAACAACTCAGTCATTGGGAAGGCACTGTGCATGTTTTGAGGCAACTGCTCCAGTGGGGAGGCAGCTGAACACCCGTCATTAATTGCTTTACCTTTGGTCCTGAATGGTTATGAAGCAAGAAACGCTGTTAATCCTGATAAGGGAAATCTGCTTTATCAGGCTACCTGGAAAGGCACAAGTCCTCTAAATCATTTTGCCAAAAGATAGGAGAGCAGAAAAACAAAAGATTGTTTAAGTACCAAAATTATTCACTGTAAAGATCAGTATCTGATTTCCCAACAGAACAAACCAGTTAGATGTTTGTAGAAGAATCTCTTTTGCAGTGCCACACCACCAAGAAGGTCCACATGAACAGAAGCATCTCTGAATCCACACTTCACAAAGGTGACCAGCAGGTTCCACATGAGAAACCAGCCAGTGCTTGTGCCTGTTCCCTGCTGAACAGCCCATCCAGCTGTTGAAAATTTAAAAATCATCAGGGTTCTAATGGCACCTTGTGCCAGGTTCAAGCCCCAATTCACAGGTGAAGAAATAACAATGGCACTCTGGGCCCACTGCAAAGGGTCTCTGCAACACTGGATTGGGCAGGATTTTGGACTATCAGATTTGCACTCTCATAGCCAGCAGGTTGGGGAACTTCACTCCCACCTGGAACAAGTGCATGAGGTGGAAATTTGCATTTCTTGCTTTTCTTCATGCCTGTTGTTTAGCTAAAACTAGAGCAACCCTGAGGAGGTGAAGATCAGAAATGGTAAATTATTTGAGTTATAGGACCAGGGAGAAAACTAGAGAATGGGAGGAATGGGAGAGGTGAAGTTACAGAGAAGGGTGCTAAAATGAAGCCCATAAACATGACATCAAACAAATTTTGATGTTCTGTTCTTACTTTTAATTGGTTCTTATTCATTTATTTCTTATTTAATATTGCATAACAGTAGCAAACCTTTGGGGTATCATTTCTTTGTAGACAATGCAAAACATACATTTGTCCTACTGCATTTCTGTTCCTACACAGTGGAATATTTTCTGATTTCTGTTAGAAATTAAATATTCTGACTGGGATCACAGTTCATTCCTGTTGATTGCAGGATACCTTCTTTCTTAGAAGGTATTGACCAGCTCTAGAGAGGATGGGAGACATTTGCCTCTGTATGAATGAAAAATCATAATGCACCATCTAGGCTGGTGACTTTGCTAAATGTGAAATCCAAATTATGTCAGAACAGAGGAGATGGAGTTGTAATCACACTGATGCGTGACACACAATTAACAGTGTTTGTAAATTTGCATCTATGAATGAAATTCCAGTTGAAATGGATATTCAACAGCCACTAATGAGGTTTGAAGGGCACAGCTAAGGTATGTTCACACAATATGAGTCAGTGAAGCATGTGTGCTGAACAAACATGTGAGCATGGATAACACATTTCCTAATGGAAATGTCAGAAAAATGCTGGCAGGTCAAGCGCTCTCATCATGAGCCTTCATGTGCTTTTGAAAGCACTAAATCCTGGCAGCAGGACTTGGTGTTGGATCACCTTGAGGGACAGTAAATATTGCTCTGCTCAGATGAATTATGAAAGCGTGCACAGGTTTCTCATAACTCTTCCCAGGCCTGATCCTCCCTGGCATTCAATCCTCAGCCATCCCTCGCTGTTTATCGAATGATTTTGCTTTGAGATGGTGGGTGAAGGAGGGTATTAGAGCCTACCTGACATTTGAATGTGTTGGAAAATATGGGTGGCTTCTTTCTTCCTCTTCCCTTTTTCTAATTTGGTGACCCTCCAATGCTTTTTCCCTGCAATATTTCACAGAGACAGGTTTGGCTTCATTGCAGCCTCGGGCATCTCCACACGCAGGTGTTCCTAAGTAATGTTTGGAAGTACCAAGTACAGGTATTAAGGTTTTGCCTTAGGCAAATTTGATGAATATTTGAATTGGGCAAGGAACAGGTATTTTAGTGAACACAGTAATGTAAAAGATCCAGAAACTGTGAGCTATGAAAAGGTGCTGGAGCGTTCAGGAAGCAGGTTTTCCCAACACAAGCCTAAATACAAAAAAAAAAAAAAAAAGGCTAAACATACCTTTGCCAGCTTGAAATGTGTTTCAGGGATATTGGTAAAGCAAAGAAGTGTGAGCCAAAAATGGTAATTGCAGGAAAAACAGCAAACCCCAGCTATCTATGAAAAATAGCCACTGGCACTGGCTGGCAGTTCAACACAGGATTCACTTGTTAGCAGCTCCTGCCCAGGCACACGGTGATAAATGGGAGGTAGAGGATAAATTGGAGGTAAAGGCAAAGAGAAAAATGATTAGTAGGAAGGAGGAACTGACTTCTGAGAGAAGAGCAGAACTAATAAGGTAGAGCTTGGCTAAAGGAGAGCTCAGGAAAGGGGCATAAATCTAGCTGCCTGTAAGCTGAATACCAAAGGCAGGATTGTTTAAGCAGGATCATAGCAAAGGGGGAAAACAGTTCACTAGAAAATGCATGTTGAGATGGAAGTGAAGATTCTCACCAGTTTTGGCTGACTCTGCTCTGTATCAGATCCCTTGCTCCAAAACAGTACATTTGAAATTTCTAAGTGCCGTATTTTGACTTTAACACGTTTTAAATGATGTTTTTAGGCCCCATACACTCACTTCATTGCTTATAACAATTGGAAAAAGGAAACGGACCAAAACATTTTGGTTCAAATTAAAAGAACTATTCTGTTTGACCTGAAAAATGCCAGGGAGGGGGACTTTTTGTTAGGGCGAGAAAAGCCAAATGTTTTCAATCAACCTTCAATAATTCCCCTTCCCCACAGTTTGGCAACAAATCTGGAAAAAAAAAAAAAATCAATTATTCGCAGAGCTCTACTCCTGGGGGCACAATTAAGAATAATTGGAAGAAGTTAAGCAAGGGAGAATTTAGGCTTCAACAGTTGGATGAGCTCTTCTCCTGCTGAGTGGTGAGAAACACTGGCTTGATTCTGCAAGTCACTGAGTGTTGCTTGTGAGAGGCTCAGTCGTGTTACAGAATCCCTTGGGAGATGCCAGCAGGTTGGGTCACTACTAAATATCCTGAGAACACAGTCCAAAATCACACTGGTCATAAGTGCTTGGAAACACTCTTCAGGCCATCAGACACCGGGGTTGTGTTGTCCAAAAATGGAGATGACAACCCAAAAAATCTCGCTTTCTGTCTCTATCTTGTACTACTGTGTAGGGCAGCAGCTGGCTTAACACTATCTGTGCAGTCTTCCCTTGCCTTCCCTTGCCTTCCCTTGCCTTGCCTTGCCTTGCCTTGCCTTGCCTTCCCTTCCCTCCCCTCCCCTTCCCTTCCCTCTCTTTAATCTCTCTTCTCTTTCGCCCTACCCCTTATTCAAAATCCACTACTAGAAGATAAGGGGCTAACTTACAAAAATGTTCATGCCAAGCGTGTAATTTCATGACAGAACTTTCTAACTTCTTGTGGACCCTCTGACTTCCGTTACTTTCGGATCACGGGCGTCTCTGGATCCTGGCTGCTCCCTTCCCCTCAGCAGTGGGATGCCCCAGCAGGGTGTATTGATGTTTTGTAGTGTTCCACTTTCGGTTGGAAGTTGTGCAGTATGAAGGGGAGCATTTTAGGAAAGTCTGCCACGCTTATCAGTACGTTTTCCAGCCAAAATAGTAATCTTAGAGAAGGAAATCGAGATTCTTTGACAAGGCCCGTTTTCTGGAAAGAGTTTTGATCGGCATTAATTATTTTTACGGTCTTTACCAAGTGAATCCCGTATTAGGTTTTCCCCCATTTTGCGTGGGAGTGACAGATGACAGGTCTCCAGCTTCTTCCACTCCTTACACAACATTATCTCGTCTACAGCCCTTCCTTCTTTTGGAATTTCGGTGCAGTGAAATGATTTATTAACATTCACAGCCATACGTCAACCATCTCCTCTGCCAGCTGTCAGAGTCTTCTCGAAGTTGTCTGACTGGCTGATCATGAAAATGAGGGGGTTTTGGTGGGTTTGGCTCTTTATTCCTTGATTTACTAAACCACTTACAAGCTGCCATCATGACTAAAAATATGTAATAACCTTTTGTCATTTTCCAGGGCGGAAGTGTTTTTAGGGAGCATTTTTGGTATGCTGTGATATCATTCATAGTGGTTACCCCTGTCTCTAGCAAAGGTTTCTACTACTGATGAGAATTCTTTTGCTCTTAATGTATTTTAAATTTTCTATAATACTGCTCACAATGTTTTTTTTCAGCTTCTCTTGTCAGTGATCTTAAATCTCATAATTTCTTGGTGGCAGAGGTTGCCATTTATTTTCATTTCTTATAGCTTTAAGTTTTGCTCATTTTTGTTTTGACTTGGGTTCTTTTCAATTTCTGTTTTTCTTTCTCTTACTGAGATGACCGTGTTCAGTTTATTCTTATTTGAACTTGACTTGGTGGTGTTTTTTTGGACTTTGAATCTATATGCTAAAAGAAAAATCTGATTTTTCCCATTCCTATTTTTATTCCTGCCTTCCTCGGCTCATCATTTTCCTCAGCATTGGGAAATCACCCTGTTGAACGACTAAGTGAAAATATTGTTGCTTAGGTCTCCCTTCTATTTATCCTGCATATAATCAGGTTGTGACCACTGGTGCCTTAGCAACCATCATTTTCTAGCCGAGTGATTAATTCCTTTTTAGTCATCATACCCAGATCCCAAACAGAATTATTTTGCATTCTGTGTGCTACATTTTCTTTAAAAATTCAGGCTAATCTGGTGGAAGCAGCCTGGGTGATATTAAATTAACAGCAAAGGCACAGGCACTAAGAGGGAAACTCAGCATATGGTTAAATTAGCACTTCAGGGAGAAAAATAAAAATGGGGATAACAGGGGAGTTTTGAAGCTCTCAGAGAGAGTGCTTAGAATGGAGGCCAAGCAACCCAGCAGAAATACAGCAAAAAAGAAATCAAACCATCTCAACTGGCCCACACATCAGTTCAGGAAGGTCCAGGAAAATACTTTAGCAAGTGAGATGTGTTTAACAAAGATGGTCCCAAAGCCTTTTCATTTGAACAAGCCATCGGGGAGTGAAAGTGTATTTGTTTGGTCTGCCTCTAAGTATTTCCAAAGAGCAAATGTTTGAGAGTCCATTTTAAAATAAAATCCATCTGTTTCTCCAACAGTTTTAAAGAACTGTTTACTTTGTCTAAAATTAACTTGTCTGACACATTGTCATGCTCAGTTACCACAGCAACAGTGGCAACAGCTATGCCACAGGATATTCATTTTATCTGATTTTTTACCACCTAACTTCTTACTTACATATATGTGTATGTGTCTGTATGTAGCTCAGAGTTCTGCACCAAGCTCCCAACCAGCTGAAAATACCCTTTTTAGCTAACAAGCCTCAATAAAATCCCCCAAACCCATATTTCAATCCCGAGATTTGTTTTTTGATCTCGATGCCACCAGCAGTTTCCTTAGGTCTCTACAAGCAAAATGTGCCAGGGCCTTTCCTGCTGGGCCCCCAGTTTCACTCAGATTCACTCCTCGGTCCTGGCATCCCCCAGAGCTCTTTGAGCAAGAGCGTAGGTTGGAAAAGCATTTGTGTGTCAGCAACACAAACTGGAAATAAGGACATTTTTTACCAGCGTTTCCCCAACACATTCGCCTCCTTTCCCCATCAGAGAATTTCGAAATGGAACTGGTTCTGCTGGGGTCCAGTTTGTGATGGGAGCTTCATCATTATAACATCACCATAATAACAAGGCAGTGAAACTGTGGATTTCAGCAATCTGCTTTAAAAATATGTGTGAGACCTTTTCTTGTCCTCTTCGCCCCCCACCCTGTAATTTCACCATCTGCCATCCAGGTCCACAGCAAAGCAAACACAGACTAATCATCTCCTGGTCATTTTATAGAGCTGGAGATTGCAGCAAAGCAGGGAAAAAAAAAAATCTGTTATCACTGGTAAAGTTTGTAAAGGTAAGCTTAAAATTTCATTTAACATCACAGAGAAGTAAAAGGTGCGTCCAGCTTTGGTCCTTCAAAGTCGGTCTGTTGGACGGCTCTAGAAAGCCTCAACCTGCAAGAATCCAGGTTAAAAAGAAAACCCAATAAGAAGAAATTATGCCAAGGGTATCAGAATCAATAATTATTTAAAGGGTCTCTTCCTTGCCCAGGAAAAGTGCAAACCAAAGGAAGAGAGTGACTTGGGCAAAGTGCCCACAACAGAAGTGAGGAGAAGTGGAAAAGCTCATTAGATCCCACAAAACATCATCCATCACAACTCGGAAAGCCTGTCAGTTAAGTACCAGGCAAAGTGGTTGTGAATTTAATACCTCATGCATAAATTACAGAGTGGTGTTAAATAAATGCTTTTGTGCCTTGAATATTCTAATGGACGTTCCTTCCTAGGTCATGCACGTTTTTTGTGAGTTGAATCAGTTTTAAGAAGGACCATAATGTTAATGGAAGTTATTGAAATGAAAAGAAAAAGAAGTATTGATTTTGCTGCACTTACTAATCAAACCTCTTCCTGCAGTAAAACTGCTGAGAAACCCCATCCACACAACTGGTTTATCCTGTTCTCCAGTCCTCTGTGCTCTGTGAATGATGTCCAGGAGGAAGATTGGCATTAGATACCAACTGGGACATCACTGAAATGTGGGATAAGTGTAAAATTGAATAAATCATGTTCTTATAGTGAACAAACACAAGAGGGTGGTATAAGCATGTCCAGAAATCCTGTAACTGTTATGGAAACATCTGAGGCTCAGGAACTACAGCTCTAATGCATATCCATTGATTTGCATCTGCTGTTTGGAGGGCACCTACGTCAGAGGCACTGCTGGGTTATTCATCAGCATTCCAGGTAGAAGATGAGACACTGTGAATCTGGATTCATGGAGCACATGCTAAGTAGTCTCCTTCAGCAAAGAAAAGATGGTGCTCTGTCTGAGTGGGGACCAGAGAGAGCAGAGCAAACAGCATGGTAACAAATGAAAAGGAAAATAATCACAGACAAGGTATTACAGAGTAGATGGATCACTTGTAGAGAAACTCATTGTCTTCCTTAAAGTGAGGGCTGCCCACTTCCAGTGATGGGCTAGTTAGCAAGGATGCTCCCTAGGATGCTCACCTGTCCCTAAAGGATCCATGTTTCTTGCTCCATTATATTCACTTAGTCCCCTACTGACACCAGACTGGAGCAAGAGCAGGAATGCAAGTGTCCCAGCTTACAGGTACATCCCTCAAATGTCTGTCCTCTGCTCCCAAACCCAGGGAGAACTTGCTTTTGAAACGCCTGCCGTGTCCCAGCTGTGCTGAGAGCCCGGGAGCCAGATTTTGATATGTCATCCGATTTCCCTTGAAATTAATGAATATTGTCCTTTGAAATCCCAGTTATGGCCACAAGACTTTTCCTGCAGTGTAGGAAAAGTAAAAGTGAAAAGTAAAAGTAAAAGGTAAAAGTAAAAGTAAAAGGAAAAGTAAACAGATGGGTGCCTTATGTCAGCGAGATAATCCTTGGATGTCCCAAGGGATGTCTTGTTGCCCCTGGAGAGAGAAACAACACTGAGTCACCACAAATTGTGCTGAATTTTTATATAACAGACAAGCCTGGGGTTTGGTGCTGGGATTAAAGTCTGTAGCCAGTGCTGGTTTTGTAAAAAAACCTAAATTATGCTTGATCCATACGAAGAAAGGGTGGATGCCATCTGGGAAGGGAACCCTGTCCCACTCACCTGTCCTGTGCAGCCTGGGATCCATCCCATCAGCCTTTCCTGCACGCCAGATCAGATGAATGTTTAAAAATGCAGTTGTAATTTTCTACTTGAGAACTTTTTCCAGCTGGGTGCCTGGCTCAGGAGTTTTCACTTCCTGACTCGAGCCGTACAAGAACTGCAAATCGATTTTATCAGGATTTAATTAAATTTGTGCTGTGACCTGCAATGCACACAGGTGAAATCTCTGATTGCAGCGGGGCTGAGCATGGACATGAGGGTTTGTTACTGGGACCCTCTTGCAATCAACAGGGCACAGCATGTCCTTCTCACTTATCCAGCATAGTCCTGGGCAAATGAAGTTAATTCTCTAGCTGCAAGCTGCCCACCTCAGTCTGAGCATATGAGGGAGATTCAACAACATATTCAGAAACCCAGATCACCTCCATCAGCCTCAGACCTCAGACTGGGATTCCCAGGGGAAGTTCTCCAGTGGCAGGACAGACATCAACACTCTCCATGGCAACACCTCCTTCCCTTGAGTAAAACCCAGTGAGAAATCAATGGAGTGTTGGTAAATCAACTGATCTGAATCCTCTGGAACTGAGATTTTGATTTTGCAATGCAAGCCATCAACTCCCAACTGTTTGCAACAGTAATTAGTTTAATTGCCACCACTGTAACATTAAGCAGATACTTTAAGTGTCAAAAAAGGGTACTTTTCTTTTTAATTGGACTGCATATCATGGCTGCACACAGACATGATAGGCATTCAGTACAATTGACCTTAATGTGAAAGCAGCAATAAATCTGATTTCACATTCTCAACTCACTGAATCCACGTTCTCACCCTTTTTTTTAAAAAACTTACTTTTCAGAACTCAGCCCACTGCACAATTGTCTGTGCTTTCTTTGGGAGGAAGCTTCATTTCAAGAGGAGAAGAAAAAGTTTCTAGTCACTGGAGTGCAGAGGATATTTCCAATCACCTGAGCCACTGAAGACACTTGAAATGTGTTGAGCACTGAGGTTTTTGCATGGATATGCTCACTCCTGTCTGGCAGCTACAGAAGGAACTTCTATTTCATTACTGTCAATGTAATTTATATTACTACAATCAACCAAAGAAAGAAACATGAGAATGAGAAACAGTACAGATGAGCAATAACACATTGCTTGGTTCAGGTCAATGATTTATAAATATTCATAAATACTTAAAAAAAAAACCCCAAACAGTGCACACTTTGTCTCACGTGGATCACTGATGGTTTGCAATTTCCGATTTCTTGCAAAGCATTTGGAATTTCCACAGCATTCAAAGGGAAAAATATGATATTGGGAAGTTGAAAGATATTTTCCAGCAGAGCTTTTACTCCTAGTCCCTAGTAACCAAAGAGAATCTGATTTGGAAGGATATCTATAAATTGCAAACTGGAAAGCTGGTTCACACGGTACCTAAAGCCAACGTTTCCAAATTGTAATGCTGTATTATCTGCTTCACTGTGGATTTCACTGACCAATTTCAGGCATTTCACTTTGAAAGCATTAGCTGAAATCTAGAAAGCCCAGTCCCAAGCATGGTTAATGAAGAATAAAAAATTCCACTGGATAATTCACAAACATTTTATGTACTGAATAAGGAAACACAATTTGTGCAGCTCAAAGTTAAAAAAAATGTTTAAAAAGTCTTGCTTGAGGAGTCAATAAAAACACTTAGTATTCACCTACAATCATTTAATGTAATAGATTTTTTAATCAGAAGAAATCATTCTGTAATTCTGTACATAAAGGCATTGAAAATTAAAATTATTCTGGGACACAAAACCTTATCTTGATGTTGAGACGTTTGTAATCTGTTTTCAGCTTGTCCCTAAATATTGGCTGACATTTAATGCCTTTGTGCTTTAGCATCTCTGGCTACAAAATTGAAAAAATATTGTTTCTGGCTTACCCATTGGAAATTTTATTTATCAATATCTTTAAAGGATTTGGGGATCTCCAGACAAAAAAACCCATCACACTGTCACTGTGGAGTAGACAATCCTCATTCCAAACTGCTTACACCAAGCACAGTTGTAGTTTTCTTGGAAGAAAGGAATTGTTTTTAACGTGTTGCCTTGGTGTAAATAGCTTTGCGTGAGCAGCTGACATTGCTTGGTTTGGCTGGGTCATGAATATGTAAAGAGTCATCCAGGACTTATGATCACAGAATCATGGAATCACAGAATGGTTTGAGTGGGAAGGGATCTGAAAGCCCATCTCGTTCCAACACCCTGCCACGGGCAGGAACACCTTCCGCTAGCCCAGGTTACTCCAAGCCTTGTCCAGCCTGGCCTTGGACACTTCCAGGGATGGGGCAACCACAGCTTCCCTGGGCAACCTGTGCCAGGGCCTCACAACTCTCATAGGGAAGAATTTCTTCCTGATATCTGACCTGACCCTGCCCTCTGCCGGTGATCCAAGGCCCAAGGCAGAAGACAAAATGTGTGTGGCTCCTTAAAGAGCCACATATTAACCCATATTAATCCATATTCCACTGGTATCCACTTGTGCTTCGCAAAATGGTTGCTTGTATTCCATATAATTCCAGACAATACACATTTCCCACTTGTTGAGAATTACTGGTGTTACTGGTGTTTTCTTGAGAAAGGCACTCGGGCATTTTGTCAACTTTTTGTGACAATTTTGGATCCAAAATCTGCTGACACTCTGCATCTCTTACCTATGAGACTGATTTAATATCATTCAGTCCCTTCATTATGAAGGTCATTTCACTTCCAGGGAGTGCCTGCTTTCCACACTGTGCACACTTTGGACTGGAGCATTTTTTAACGTCAGAGATGTGTCAGTGCTGCCCTTCATTTCCCTGGTGACTTTGGGTGATGGAGCTCCATTACAAGCTGCTGTTTCTCATTCTTTCGTTAGGACAAGAACTGAGCAGTATTGGCTGCAACAGTTTTAATGTATTGGTACTCTTGATGTACTAACACTCTTGATGTTACAATCTGCTGGGAAAGTGGTGTGGACAGAGCGAATGTTTACAAAGCAAACTCTTTCTTGTCTTGTTCCCATACAATTTAAGCAATGTTTCCTATGATGATGTTTTCTTCTGTCCTGCCCTGCCCTTCAAAAGCTGCCTAAGATCTGGAAGTGGGAAGGAAAGTCACTACAGACACCATGGCTCACCAAGTCCACCTCAGCTCCACTCACCAAAATGTTCTGCGGATTAGGGAAAGGGGGATCAGGAAACAAAAGCAATACTTGCCTCGTCAAGTGACTTCTCATCCCTCTTTGGAAAGCGTGTGCTAGTATCAGCCTCAGTGGCTAGAGGATTGTTGGTGGATGCATGAGACAGTAATTGGAAAGGTAAATATAGGGAATTTCTCTGCCAGGATACATTTTCCTTCTGACCTCTTAGCTTGGGAAGAGTGGATACAGAAATACCCAAGGCAGCTTCATATAAACTAAATCAGTTCATTACACTACCCTCAGCATGAAAAGCTCTCTGAGATTCCCCAGGTAAAGGAGCTGAGGCAAACAGCCTCCCCAGCATGGCTGCGCTCTCATCAGCCTCACATCTGTGTCCTGGTTATTGCATGGCATGGATAACCCAGATGTTCAATTCAATCCAGGGGTCCCAAACCCAGCCCTGGGACCCAGTTTCAAGCCATTTTTTCCACCTCCCTCCACATATGTTGTTTATAACATTATGGTAGGTTAGCACAAGAAAGTATTTCTTTTTGAAAACACAGCTTCTGAACAAGGTATGTGAAATAAGTGGACTGGCACTGGCAATTCAGATCAATAAGCAGCTCTATAGAGAACAATGGATAGGGAAAAGAAATTGGTCTCTGCTCTGTTGCAGATCAAGGGGGTGAGACATTGATTTTTGCTCTCAGCACAGTATTGACCTAAGAGGGAATTGCATTATGTGACAGAGTGCAGTGGGTCGGACCTCTCTTTGGATGACAAGCAATTTCCAGCAGGCTGTGCAATATGAACGGGAAAGGGGGTAATGACTATGAAAAAAAAAATTAAAATAAAATAAAATATCAGCAGTGGAAACATGTCTGGTAACAAATGCCTCTTCTCCAGAGCATCGCTCATCCATCTGAGCAACAAGCCCCTCCAGCACTAATCCCGCAATTACATGAATGTTTGCTTAACTAAACACAAAATGCCTTTGGAGTGGAGCAGAGGATTCCTGGGCTTAGACTTTCAGCGAAGAGAAAGTGAATCGACTTGGCCAAGTGCAATAATCTTCTGACGGGCACACTCAGCAAACAATGGGCTCCTGCGCCGCGTTTGCCGTCAGCCTCGGGGGCACCAGCTCTGCTGGGCTGAGCCTTCAGGCTGCGACACTAAGATAAAATAAACTCAGCTGGGGCTTCTTACATCCACCGCCTTCCTTAATGCTGAAATACTGAGGGGGGGGGGGCAGAGAAACAGCTGAGAAGCTGCTGCCTCTTTGAAGCCTTTCTAATGCTGTGAGGCCCTGAAAGAACCGCAGGAGAAAAGAGCTGTAGGTGGGAGAAAAGGAATCGGTGGATCAACTCAGGAGGGGACAGATCGTAGAGAAGTAGCTTACGCGTGGTGGCAGAAATAAAGCACTCATCTTTTTTCACAGCAATAGCTATTGTATTTTTAATATTTTCTCTGAAGGTAGCCTTATTTTTTTTTGTTTGTTTGTTCATCATAAAGAAATAATCCTTCTCATTTTTATTTTTTTTTCCCTTTTCCTACAAAAGCAAGTTTTTGCACAATTTTGAAACACTGAGCTGATTCCTCGCCAAGGTTTGTGGTGTGTTACATTCATTTTACATTGAAAAACGAGGGGGAAATCTACCCAAAGTGGATAGATTTGCATTTCAAAAAATGGCCCTTAAAATGTCACCATGAAAACAGGTGTAAACACCTGTTGTATGAAAATGGGAGAAAAAATATTAAAAGGTCATCAGTTCCTTTTGGTTTGTGGAAGTCTCATAGGAAGATGAAGCACGTTGTGGATTAAATACACGGAAAGCCATCTTCAAAACACAACCCAAATCTCTCCTGTTGGGTAGGACACCTTAGACAGAACTTTAACACCCCACAGAATCATAGAATCTTGGAATCAATAAGGTTGGAAAAGTCCTTTAAGATCCTCAAGTCCCAGTGTCAGCCCAGCACCACCGCCAAACATCTCCTTGCTTTCTTCCTACTTGCAAGTTTTTTGCTTCATCGTGTTCAGGTTCAGGCAGAAAGGTTTCACTTTGTACACCTTTTATCTGCTCTTTAAGGCGTCTCCTGATGTACATCAGATCTCAAGCTAAGGCAGAGACTGTTTCTTGTCTGAGAAAATATCATTTAGGGACTTTCCACCTTCAACATGGAACATTTGCCCTCCATTTGTGAGCGTGTCAGTACTTGCTGAGAGATCTTTTCCTGGGATTCTGCCTTTTTTTTTGATTGTACTACCGATATCTTTATCATGGGCAGAGGGGCAAAGTATGATTTATGAGGGCTCATCCATCTTGAAGGTGTATAATCTGTCACTACTCCTTAGCAGAGTTGATCTTTAAATTCCCTCTCAAATAATTGTTACAGCTAGACAGAGTTAACAATTTCTAATCAGGCAAGATTAACATATAAAATGGGATGCTGAGATTTTATAAACCACTCACTCTGTATTAGCATATCAGAGATACTCATAATTGGATCAGTGCAGAAACAGGCTGTAGATTTTTTTCAGAGTTGGATGAAAAAATCAGGAAGATCATCATGTGTTCTTTGCTCAAGGTCAGTCTATATATAATATTCTGATCAATTAGAAATTGGGAACTTTTAGTACTCTAGGTCTGACATATGGTCCTTATTCCAACTTCCTTTGGTGAGAACAAGAGAAGGGAAGAGATTTCTCTTTTATTAACAGTTCCTGCTGCATAACTTGACCTAAAGCAAGTTTAGAAAGTCAGTTGTCCTCCAAAGAACACCTCAGTCTATTATATATTAGGTATGTTAGGGTTAAGTTCTATCCATCCTGTGAAGTTGAGATACAGTTTTCATAACAGTACTCTCTCCTTTTTCGCCTCTCCGGCTGCAAGTTATAATCAATGTAAAGATTTACAGACTTCTTTCTTCAATTATAGGGAGGGGAAGTTTCCAGTTTTGAGTTATGAACATGAAATTCCCTGCACCCTAATAAAGAACCCAGTCTGGTGGATTTTCCCATGTGAGAAAGAGCAAGAAACCATCTTTCTTTTTGACAATTATTTATTGCTGTCTGAATATATTTGACACAATGTCTGAAATAATCACAGTTGGAAAGTCTCAAAAAATTTGAGAAAACAGCCAAAATTTGGGAATTTTTTGGTTGTATTTGTGAATGGGAGCCCAGCATTCCTTTGCCACAGATCTTGGATCACATCATTTCACTCTCTCCTTAAGCTTGCTAAGGGGACTAAATCCAGGACTTTCTGACACGTTGTTCGCTGAGCTCCACAAAACTACTTTTGTTTTCCCTTTTTTAGACCAATAAACAGAAAATGTGACACATCTGAAAACTTTGACACAAAGAGGCTGTTAGAAAAGACACCTAAAATGCCACTTGTCTCTAAGTAGGCCTGATGGGAAAAAAAAAAAAAAAGGAGTGTTTTCAGATGGTGTGTACATATGGAAGCCTCACCATTATCACCATTAGTGCTGATGTATCCCAGAATTGCTCCTGCAGCAGTTAAAGACTACTACATAAGCTGAAGGAGTGATAATTTGGGATAAGAACACTGCTGATCCAGAAAACGTCAACTTCTCATCATCTATGGCCTGAGCATAGAAACTTTGTCTTTCCTTAGTCAAAATTCTGGAGTCTTAAGCTCTGTTTATTATATAGAGATGCAGCCACCAGAGCCTGCTTTTGTTTCCTGGTGACTTAGACCCTGGTGGTTCTCAGATTTCAGTCAAACCAAGTAATTTTCCGGGTTAAACTGGGCAGGTGCATCATCTTAATGCACAAAGTCCGTTCTGCAGCCGAGCTTTTATGTGGTGTTTTCTTTTTCATTCTCCACCTGCAAAAATGTGTCAGGTGAGCTTGGCCTCAAGTTTAAATGCCAGTTTAATAGTCGCAACATGCACATTGCTTTTTATTGCAGTTTAGTTCAAAGTACTTGGGTACAAAATTCCCATGGAAATCTGAGACATGAATCATGTCATGAAACACCTTCTATACCCCAGTGCCAGTTACTGTCTAATTATTTAACATGGCAGTCTCTTCCCAAAGGGGTTATGCAAGGAAAAGATACACATGTAGACAGAAAAGGTTCTTTAACAGACAAACAGCATTTCATTTAAATGTGACTGTTGCTATTAATTCAGCTATTAATTGACCTAGTGGGTAGCATCCCTACCCACAGCATGGGGTTGAAACTAAATGATTTTTAAGGTCCCTTCCAACCCAAATCATTTTGTGATTCCGTGATTAATGTGGTAGCTTCCTAACTTTTCCTACACTAAGCTTTTTAGTACACATTTTAAGTCTCCTTGGTAATTGTGGAGTTCTGTTTCGAAAATATGAATAGTTTTGTTGACAAAGGTGTCTTTCCAATTTTTATGGTGCTTGGTAATGTTTTCCTTGCTAAATTCTTACAACTCAGTAACTCCTTCCAGGTCTTCCTATAAATCAGTTTTCATTAAATCTTTGTGTCTTATCAGAAAATTATTCTGATTTTTAGCACATTATTTCTACCACTTCCATCTCAGCAACATCAGAAAGCTGAAACATCACTTGATATAGGAATGAGCTCATTATCTTAACCTGCCTGACGTATTTTCACAGGTTTAAAGAAGCCCTCATATCTCTCTTTTCAGCCTTTTTTGTTACCCAAACAGAGGCTCTCAACAGTTTCGAGTAGATGGCTGGAACATCTACAGAGAACATATGGGGGAAGTAATGAGGTTTGGGAGCTGTACATATTTTATTGCATTTAACTTCACCCCTAAGACTGAACTTCTACAGATTCATCTGGGTCCTATTTTGAGTTCCAGAATAAGGCCAAGACAGCCTTTCAGCACGTCCTTCAGATCAGCCCTCACACAAATGCCTCGTCCTCCCCTCTCCAGCTGAAGCTCAACGGGACCGAGATACAGCTTTAAAGAGAAGAAAAACATTTCCGAATCCTGGGAGCCTTTTTTGAGCTGGTTCATCTGTGATTTCTCAGTGACAAAGTGCTTCCCGAAGTTTAGGTGCTTCTTTGCAGAGTTCTGCACGAGCACCTTGTGCTGCCAATTTAGTGCAATTGTCTCTGCTCTGAAGGACTGGTACAGCTGGATGTTTTCATCCTGATGATGAAGAGTAACACCCCGAAGTCAGGGTTGTTTTTTTTTTTTCATTGATTTCAATGGACCTTGAATCAGGTCTCGATGGTTCCTGAAGAAAGTGAGAAACATAATGAAAGCAACCGTGTTCAAAGAAATTTGGGTAGGGGAAGGAGGAGAGGGAAGAGAGAGAAAGAGAGAGGAGGAAAACAATCTCTTTTTTTTAGTAGGGTTAAAAGATGAACTTTTGAAAACTTCCTGACTTCTCTGAGTTTTTGTTAGAATCCTTTCAGGTATGTGCCTGAATATGTGGCAGCTGAAAAATACAACTGCTTGACCCCATCAAGACCTCTGCTGAGTTCTTGTCGTGTTTGAGAAACTCTTCATCGAAATGTCCTCAGTAACAAGCCTAATGGTATTTGGAAATAATTGGGCTCCATGTTACCTTTTACTTTTTCCTAAAAGCCCCTGTAGTTTTTTCCTCACTTCATTTCTTATCACTGTTCATTTTTTGCTGTCCTGAATCACAACAGATTTTTTTTTTAATCCTTCATGCATATGAAATAGTCTGATCACAAGAAACTGGTCTATTGAAGAGTCATTGGAATAATCATCTGAGAGACACCTCTGATGTTATCCTGCTCTTAAAATCACAGAATGGTTTGGGTTGGAAGGGACCTGAAAGACCATCTCATTCCACCCCCCTGCCACGGGCAAAAACCCCTCCCACTACCCCAGGTTGCTCCAAACCCTGTCCAACCTGGCCTTGGACACTTCCAGGGATGGGGCAGCCACAGCTTCTCTGGGCAACCTGTGCCAGGGCCTCACCACCCTCACAGCTAAGAATTTCTTATCTTAAGTTCTACCTTGTTTCTTGGCTGAGTTCATGATATCATGAGTTTTGTTTTTCATGTATAAAAATGTTACTGCCCACTAGGAAAAGGCTGAGAAGCAAGGTCTGAAGAAAAAGTGCTTGATGCAAAGGTCTGTGGGCAATGCTGAATATTGGCATTCCCAGGAGTGTTCACCCTAGAAGTCAGGACAAAGTCACAGCTGATGGCAGAGCCCTAAAAAAATGTGGAGGATAAGTTCTGTAGGTGTCTTCCATCCACAATAGCTCATTCTCCATGTACTTGATCCCCATCAGGAGCACCAGCATCCAGGCAGGTGTTCCAAGGCACCGGAGTATCCACAGCCAGTAAATCCATATTCCCCATTCTGCACCTGTTTACTTTGCTTTCAGCTAGAACCACCCCCGTGAAATAATAACTCATAGCTTAACTCTGATGTCTTAAGAGCAAAAAAACCTTCACAGAGCTGGATGGGATTGGAGTTGACTTTATTTCTTCTCTGCAACAATGGATTCCCGTTGTAAATTGTCAGTCCCAGCAGCAGAGGATACCAGCCTGACAAACCAGTCTTTCATCTTGTTTTACCTCGAGTTGCCCCAGCAGTGTTTTTGCAACTCTTGGAGGGAATTGTTTTCTCTTATCATTTTCAGCAGAAATGACAGGTTGGTCTTTTTCCACACCATTAATGTCACTGGTGCCCCTGGCCGTGTGTGCTGTGCCGAACGAACCTCCCGTCAGCCTGGAGCTGGAGGACGTATGTTTTCCTCACATTTTAACCAACACAAGGCGGGCTGGGTTGTATCCAAACCCATTCACAATACCCTGTGTTCTTTCTGACAACGTGCCCTGGCTTCACAGTTCTGTCTCCAAGTTCAGCTATTGCAGCTCTCCATCCCCAGCACGTCCTGCATCTGACACGGACAGGGGGATTCCACTGTGAGCTGGGCAAATGACACGTCAGCTCAAAATAGGCCTTGCACCCCTGTCCCAGTTGTTCCACTTTGTATATGCCATGTGTAGCTGTGAAGGGCTTTTTTTTTATACTGCAGTTGGATCTACGATGTGCAGGTGAGTTGGGGGTTCCTTAGGGTTGGTAGCAATGCTGAAAATCAATTCAGTCCTCTTAGAATGATGTGGAGCCTTCATTCTGAAAAGCAAATACCTAATTCTCACTTTGAACTGCGTAACGACGTTTAAAGCAAAGCACAAGGTCATTTTGAATTGGAAAATTGACACAGCTCCTCTTTAGGTAAATAGAAAGTAATTTTGGAATTTTTAAAACCTTTCTTGTTTCATTGTTGTTTCTTTATTTCAAACAGTGGCAAAACAACAACAACAACAACAACAACAAAAGTTATTTTCTTAGAATCACAGAATGGTTTGGGTTGAAAGGGACCTTAAAGACCATCTAGTTCCAACCCTTTCTCATGCACAGGGACAACTTCCACTAGACCAGGCTCTTACCTTAGTGGAAAAAAGATTATTACCTTTTCATTTATAAGCAAATCTTTTGCTGAAAAGGGAGTTACTTTGGTCAATGTTTCTGTGCAGTGAAGACCATACTCTCAATTAAAATCAGTTGTCTTCATAACATCCCTTTTTTTGCCCTTTTTCAAGGATCCTGTTATGCTAAGTCCTGAAAACTCATAAAGCTAACGTCCCTATCCTGGGACACTGATTTTAAGCAGGAAGAGTAATGCTCCCAGTCTTTTACTATCAGGGCACTGAAATGGAGAAACTAAGAAATTTTTCAATTACAATCTTAGATGCTGTAAGTTTGAAGCTGCTGTACATAAATTTCAGAAGGGTGGTCTGCAAAATGGATCCCAGCAAGATGAATAACCCGGGTTGGAACCACAGAAGGACGTGGAGGAAGCTGAGCCCCAGTTAGGCTGAATGTGGTAATCTGATGTTTTCCACAAATGATGTGAACATATGTTCCAAAATAAAGTGAAAATAGCTTTATATTTCAAAAAATGCTGAGCTCTGTCAATGAGTTTCTCATGTTTCAAGACCACCTTTGTGTTGAATGCCTCTCCAAAGACTTTTATGAAGAAATGCCTAGTTTTGGGGTGCTTGGAAGCAAGTGCAGGATCATTGAGAGGCTAAAAAGCTTTAAGTGACCCAGGTTTCTTTTCTTTTCCTTCCTTCCTTGCTCTGTGTTCATTCTTTCCGCCTTTATTTCTTTTTCTTCTGGTTCAAGGCCTTCACAATTTATGCAAGGTTCATGTAAGTCACTACAGAAATTTGTTTCAGGTGACTTGTTCTGTTTGGCTGGTTGAGTTTGCCAAGGATTTCTGGTGAACAGATTCGTAGCTGTCTCTGTGTGCGTGTGGAAAAGGAAAGGGAGAGTTTTGCACCACAGTCAGTGCAAATAGGACCAAGCCAGGCATTTGATTTGCATAAAAAAACAACATAAAGGAAATATCTGCTCTTCTGAGTGCAAAAGTGAAGAAAACGAAGGAAATTTTCTTCGTTCAAGACTTGGGACTGTAGATGAGACTGGAAACTTACCCTGGGCTCTAACTGATGCTTTATAAATTATCCTGGAGTTTCTTTGAAACTTTGTTCTGAATACACAGATTTATAGCACCACGCCAGTTAGAATTACCAAACCTTGACAACATTTCCATAGTAGTTAAGTTTCATCTCCCTTTCCCCATTGAACAAACTGAAGCCTAAAAGCGCTGGATGACTTGAGGGTTGGAACTTGATGATCTTTAAGGTTCCTCCCAGCCCAAACCACTCTGCGATTCTATGATTCTATGACTTGTGTTAGAAAAACATGCAGTTTAGCAGCAGATCCGTGAATAAAGCCCAATGGACGCCATGACCCATGCCATAACCAATAATTAATATTTAAGATGATCAAGGAGTAAAGAATAACCACCTTATCCCAAAGCACAGGCCTATCTGCATGTGCATTGTAAATATTTATCCCAATATGTCTGGCTTTCCATCAGGATAGGTCTTATTTAGCAGAAGGAAGAGAATAAGCTTAATGTTTATACTCACATTCAGTGAAGGAGCCTTCCCCATCTGTGAAGTTAATGTGACAAAACAACATTTTCACATGTCATTTACTTTTAATTTCTTTTCCCTTTTTAAAAAGTAGTCTAATTAAAGAAAGGATTGCGAAGGAGAAGAGCAGGAGGGGGAGGATTCTCAGTGCAGAACTTGAAAGCACCATATTGTAATTTGGCATTAGAAGAGGAGGAGATGAATTTGCATGTTGATGCCTTTCATATTTATTCAGTTAGAAAAGTGTTTATTGAACGCTTCAGGCAGAGAACATTACAAACACAATCAAAATTGCAGCCACTCAAAATAAACAATTAAAATATACTCCTTCTTAAGTGAAGGAAGTCCAAAAGTCAGAGATCCCCAGCTCATACGCTGGAGATGTCCCAAGAAGCACCAAAATCTGTTTCGTAACCCTTGTCTCTGGTGACCAGTGACAGACCCAAAGGAACAGCATGGAGCTCCTGGGGGGAGGTTTAGGTTGGATCTCAGGAAAAGGTCCTTCCCCCAGAGGGTGGTTGGGCACTGACCAGGCTCCCCAGGGAATGGTCACGTTCCCAAGGCTGCCAGAGCTCCAGGAGGGTTTGGACAACGCTCTCAGGGACAGGGTGGGATTGTTGGGATGTCCTGTGCAGGGCCAGGAGTTAATGATCTTTGTGAGTCCCTTCCAACTCAGGTTAATTCATGATTCTATTAAATGTCTCTTTTCCAAAATGACTTTAACAGGTACCCTCAGTTAAATGTATATATGTAAGGGAAAACTAACCAGAGCCACAAAAATGGGATCTTGGCAACTGTAAGGTTCATTAGTAGCAAGGGAAAACCAAGGAAATTTTCCATTGTGCTTCAACAGAAATTGGAGTTGTCAGCTGTCAATGCCAAGAGGTCATGATGCTCAATGTTTGGGGTTTTTTTGCTTCAGCCTTCACTAAAATAATTAGCCTTGGCCAGAAACACCAAAAAAAACTTGCACAGAGCAGAAAGGCCAAGCTGGATAATGCAAGAGGTTACTAAACCAGATATTGAAAAAAAGAGTAGGTGTGATGGGAGGTATTAAAAGTTCCCATATAACTTTATATTGTTTAATTACTTTTATGTAGAGAACTGGTTGCAGTAACTTCCAAGCAGCTCATGTTTTTTCTGTAGAATGGAAAGCTGAATGGAGACCCAACCAAGCAACGAACAGAAACAAAACAAAACAGAAAAACACCCCCCAAAAATCCCCAAAACAACTCCAAAGCATACTGACTATCTTCTTCAAAGTGCTAAGTTCAACAATAAGGAATTACCATCATCCACAGCATGAACACGTGGGAGACACTGTGGAAATCAGGAGTTCAGGAGTTAACGTGAAACTATCCAGTAAAACAGATTGTTTCAGACCAATCTATTTTCCTTTCAAGATACAGTAATAGTCCGTGGGGGGAAAGCAGTTTATTCTGTGTTGTCCTATAGAACATCCTCAGTGGTGGGATGTGAAAGCATTAGCAGAGGGTACTGAGGGTGTAACTGCTCCTTGGAGAGAACAAGAAGAGTTGAAAAACTGTCCTCGTGTTGTTAGAGGTTGGCTGCCAATTCTGACAGAGCCACATGGCACTGGAAGTCTCTTGGGTTCGGTGTTATTACATATATTCAATAACCCTGATTAACAAAAAAGTGTGATTTTAAGTTTATAGACAACATTTGTAGCAAAGAGAGACTGTCAGCAGGCTGGAGAGGATAAGAAGAATTCTGAGTATTCTTAATAAAGATGGGAACCATGGTACTATTTATTGCAAATAAGTGCAAGTTTCAACATTTAGGCAGTGATAATCCTCTTTATAAATGCAGAACAAGGAAAACTGGTTAGGCAGAAAATCCAGTGAAAAGAGATTTATTGAACTTCAAATTGACAACCATTGAAGAAAACCCGAAGTAAAAAGAAAAAAAAAAAAACATTTCTGGAGAAGGACAAATTTTATCCTGGGCTGTAAAATAGTAATATTTTATACATATATATATATATAGAGAGAGAGAGAGAGAGAGAGAGAGTAATATACTAATCATAATAGACTAATAAACTCGTTGTTGCCTAGAGACGCTGTGGCTGCCCCATCCCTGGAAGTGTCCAAGGCCAGGTTGGACGGGGCTTGGGGCAACCTGGGCTAGTGGAAGGTGTCCCTGCCCATGGCAGGGGGTGGAACTGGGTGATCTTTAAGGTCCCTTCCAACCCAAACCACTCCATGATTCTGTGATTCTATGATTTGAATGTTACGTGTTGACAAAGCTGTGCCTCCTCACTCAGATCAGAAGAAAGATCATAAATTTTGAGAACACACGCCTGTCGTGGTTTAGGAATGGTGTTCCCCAGTTTAATACTCCCACTAAAAGGAAAACCCCAAGCCACTCCCTTCACTTCCCACTACAGTGGAAGGCATAAGGCAGAGATTACGGGTTGAGATAGGAACAATTTACTGGAAAAAACAATGAGATAAGAGAGGAACAGTAACTGCAATAATACTAATAAAGATGTACTAGCAAAAATGCACAAAGAGAGGGTGATTTATTTGCAAAAATGCTCACCAAGCCCAGGGCAATGAACAACAATGGCAGACTCGGATCCCTGAGGGTAAGAGATAAACTAAACTATCATTTAAAATCCCTTTGTATTTTTATTTTATATTTCTACTACAAAATCTCGTTGAATTTTAATTTCTATTTCTACCTCCTAGAAGAGGGCAGAATTTTATATTTTCGTGCGGGGGCGGTGTTAAATATATATATTATTTTTCTTTTTTTGATGATTTTGGGGGCCACTTAAGACAGAAAGCTTGGTAATACATATACAGGGAACGCTGCACCACTATGCCCTTCTTTTAGGAACCCACGCTGCTTCTTCCAGTTATGAGGGAAATCATTTGAGTGACTCTTTTGGACCTAATTATTAGTCAGCTGCTTTGGAAATTCTTTCACTCCTACTTCTTAAGTTGGGGTGTATTTCTCCAGGGCTTGTAATAAATCCATAAATGAGAGCAATTTGACACTGGGATGCATTGTTAGAACAGCACGAAACCCAGGGCAGTTACACAACCAACAGATTTTATTCCACAGGCATCAAGGGGCATAAATAAAGGCCATTTTATTCCTAGCAGTGTACAGGCCAGATTGCAGATGCTTTACTTGCAGTTTTGAATGTTTACTCCCATGGGCCAAGGCATTTAGAAATCTGGCACTTTCATGTTAGTGTGATATTTCTACGAGGCTCCTCAGGAAATCTGACATCATGTTTTGTGACATATCTTGCAGATAGCATTTTCTTTTCAATTGCTCACCCAAATGTTCCCTGCCTGTTGTACACAATACAAATTAATACTGCAAACTGCTGCTCTACCCTGCTGTTAAAATGTGATTTGTTCTTTGTGCTTCTTCTGTAAAAGGGCTGCTGACATTCATTTCTAATGCTCAGATTAGAGAAGGAGCTCAGAAATGAGGTTTGCAATTAGGCTCGAAATTTGATAAACATCAAAGAATTTGCGACTGCCACATTTTAAAACCAAAGATCAAAATAAATTCCAGAATGTATATAGGCTTGAATAACCATTCTTGCAGTGAATGATCTGACTTCAGAAGAGTCCCAATTACAGGGAAAAAAATAATTTTATGTGAAATGTGTAAAGTTTTAATTATGTGTGAAACATTGCCTAATGTCATCACAGTGAGAAGAATGAAAAGAAATGAAGATACAGCCGCCTCAATTAGAAAAAAAACCCAAAAAAAACAAACAACAAACCACACAAAACAAAACAATTTTCGTCATTTGAAAACAAACGAGTGAATGAGATTCTGAGAGAAATACAAATGAAAAAACAATTTAATTATATCTTACAATATTACTGTGTGTCAAGAAGAGTAGTTCGTTTAGATGAAACCTAAGAAGCTTTAACCTGATTTTCATATTTGGAATTGTTCTTCTACTTTTCATTTTAGCCACAGCAAAGGAATCTTTTTTTCAGAACTCTCCGCACTTTGATCCCTAGACAGCAAATGAGGGAGCCAATGCATGAAACAAATATTTGCTCATCAGGTGACAAAATTATGACATTTGATCCCATGCCACTGAGTCCCGTGGGCTTGCAAAATACGCTGAGAGAAGCTGAGCACAATTCATTAATTGTGACAATTGACTTTTGCTGATGAAGGAGTTATAGCAGACCATTTGAAGTCTGTGAAGCTTTGAGGGATAATTACTTGACGCTCTATTTCCTTATTTTGTGGTTGGCCCCTTTCTCTACAGAGAGGCTTTTTTTTTAGGAGATGACAATGGACTGTGTCAGTGACCGTTCTCCCTCTCCAGACATTCCCAAGCACCTGGAGTGATGGACAACTTTCAGGCTCGTGATTTCACATGGCATCATGCAGGGATATGCAAAGAAACATATTTTGGTCCAGGAGTGCCACGAAAACCATCCAATTAACCTTGCATGGATCTGGAACTGTATCTCATAAACCTCTGTGGTGCCCCAGCCTCCATCCCCTGCAGGGTCCTTTCCAGCCTCCCAGGTCAGCAGGCAGAGGGAGTTGGGCATTTTCACCTTCAATTGAATTGAACAGTCAATTTATCTTCAATGCAGGGATCCCAGTTTGGCTTCAAGCAGGAACATCCTCCCAGGTCTCTCATATATCCCTAAAAACATTAAGTATTTACTAGGCTATATCAAGGCTTAGATTTGCTCTGCAGCTCAGCTTCAGATGTTTCTCCCAGACAGCAGGAGACTCCAGCACAAGTCCCTTTGCCTACTAATATTTAATTAGTTCTACCTGGGAGAGGAAGGACCAAGAGGTCCCCATTTCACAGCAATGTGCATCTCACGGGCTCGGGTGCAGACCCAGCAAGGTAGGAGGCATCAGCAGAAGTTCAGCTGCAGGAGTTAAAAACCAAACTTCACACCAGTTTTGGGATTTGAAGCGTTCCTCTGCCACAAGAACTTTAAAGGCGACAGTCAGGGAAATTTTACTGACTTTTTAGCACAAGCACTTTGCAGCAGTGTGACACCTGCCACCTTGTCCCCGAGTTCTGTGTAGGCAGCTCAGGCACTTAACTCAGATTTGCTGAATCTATCAGATAACTGGAGGCCTAATGGGCAGTGCTGACTTTGTCTGCTTTGTCGATCTCACAGAAAGTACTTGTCCTCAGAGACTCTTCCCTTGGGAGAGCTCAGCAGTTCTTGCTACCAGCGCATTGCAGCAAAGAGAAGTCCACAAATTCCCTTAAACAGAGAAATAATGGCAAAAAGCCTCATTTCTCCCACTTATTTCCCAAGGCACCTTCACCCACTAACGTGGGCATTGTGCTGAATTCATTAACCTCACAATAGGTCTTGGGCTCTCAGTGACACTGTACAGAGACATGGAATAAGCATCCTACTTCCAAGGATTCATATTCCCACTAGGAAAGGGACAAAAATGGTGTTGTTATGACATGTATGCACACAGGAGCCATACATAGCACCACTAGAAAAAAGCCAGGGGTGATACTCACTGGTATCTACAGATTTTTTTTCTAGTAAAAATATGTGTTTCCCCAGAATATTGATCTGTATATGTAGAACAGGGCATGAAGGCACCAGAACAACAGGGAAGATGGAGTAAGATTGTTTACAAGAGGATGTAGTGGCAAGACAAGGCTTCAAACTGACAGAGGGCAGGTTTAGATTGGATATTAGGAAGAAATATTTCCCTGTGAGGGTTGCCCAGAGAAGCTGTGGCTGCCCACCTCTGTAAGTGTCCAAGGCCAGGTTGGACGGGGCTTGGAGCAACCTGGGATAGTGGAAGGTGTCCCTGTCCATGGCAGGGGGTTGGAACTGGATGGTTTTTAAGGTCACTTCCAACCCAGACCATTCTGCAATTATTTTCTTTAAATATAAATACAGTACAGTCATTTTTCCAAGATCCTGGATGTCCAGAAATCTGGATGAATCATTTCATTCTTCCACAACAGGGCAACAGGTGACACAGAGAAGTAACAATGAACAACTGGAGATGGGCAAACTGGGAGACAAGAGCGGAAGGTGGGAAGTATAAACTTTACTGCAGCAACATCAAAAATCTGAAAAACCACTTCAGTGCTTTGGTGGTAAAAGTTTTCAGTCTTCACGGCTGTTCCTACAGCTGCTTTAAGATGTTGGTTTTCTAAACAAGCAAATGGACAGAGTCTGGTGAAAGGCACCAGCTGCACAGATGGGATGTCAAATTAGTAAGGTTGATGCTTAAGTTCTCTCCTTGCTCAGACACCACGGTGTAACTCAATATTCACAGGAATCATTAAGGTGAGAAAACCTCTCTAAGTTTATCAAGTGCAACCATTCCCTCAGCACTGCCAAGGCCACCGCTAACCCATGTCCCCAAGTGCCACATCCACACAGCTTTTAAATCCCTCCAGGAACGGGGACTCCACCACTGCCCTGGGCAGCCTTTGCCAGGGCTGGACACCACTTTCCAAGAAGAAACTTTCCATAATATCCAATCTACATCCTCCACTGGTGCAACTTGAAAGTATGCATGTCCTCTGGAGTCAGCAGAGACTCGGCACTTCAGTTGCTTTATGCATTTTGGGAGGGTAAGGATACAGAGAGAAAATTTAAAAAGAAACAGCTGGATTTCCATAATTTTTTTTTAAAGTTTTCCCTGACATTTTCACAGCTGGTAGCTGGAAGTTGTGATTTTGTAACTATTACAAATGACTCGCCAGTGGAGGAAAAGCACAGCTTTTAGAAGTGAGACTGCAACCTGGCCAGCAGAACAAGTGAAAAAACTCCATAAAAAAAAAAAAAGGATTAGCTGGTCAATTTCTCAGTAAATATGTCCTTTTTTTCCACAAAAGAGTCCTCATCAAGCTACATGACCAGCACATTCAATTACCTTCCTGAGTAAACAAGCTGTTTTACAAGACTCTTTCTCAGAAATAAGAGGAAGATAGAACTGAATAGAAAATAGTGCCCCAGACATTTCAACCTCACTCTAAGTCTTCTAGACTCCTTTATAGTGCTTTTCTGTGCTCATTTCACTGGAATTCTAATCTTCTATGCTGTTAAATATAAATGGGCATCTGATAATGAGAGCAACATGGAAATTGCAGATACTCAGAACTTGTCTATGATTCATCAGCTTGCAAATGTCAAGGCTGGTTTCACTCCCACTTGCAAATAAAATGTCTTTTCTGGAATCCAAATGAACTGAGGTGACCCACAGTGACCAAGGGTCCCTCACCCTTCCTAACAGACATGATTTTGAGTTAGAAAATCTCATCAGAGATGAAATATTAGCGATTTCCCTACTGTCTCTAGGAGAAGAAACATGTTACAAGCCCATTTTGTGAGCAGCACAGAGCATTTTGGGCCAGAAGATAAATATCTGGGGATTTAGAAAAGAGACCTTTGGTTGAGCAGGACTGAAATTTTGGGCTGGCGCTTTGTAAATGGGAAAGTCAGCATTTCAAATAGTTCCCAAGAAAAACTAACCATTGAATGGTTCGGGTTGAAAGGGACCTTCAAGATCCTTCGGTTTCAGCCCCCTGCCATGGCTGGGACACTTTCCAGTTGCTCCAAGCTCCGTCCAACCCGGCCTTGGACACTTCCAGGGATGGGGCAGCCACAGTTTCTCTGGGCAACCTGTGCCAGGGCCTCACCACCTTCACAGGGAAGAATTTTTCCCCAGTATCCCATCTAACCCTGCCCTCCCTCAACTCAAAGTTGATGAGCTGCTTTCGCTGACCATAGGGTTACTCTTCATTGGGAGCTGATTACTTTCTGGCTGCCCTTGCTTGGCCACATCCAGGTGCTTTAAAAATGAGCACCCGGGAACTACTGTTCAGTTGTTTTGATTCTTTCCTGATCCAAATGTTTGGGTTTGTCATTGAATCCATGTCCACACCACAGAAAAGGCACTTGAAGTCAAGACTTCTACAAAATACTGATGGGTAGCCTGATGTGTCTAAATATGTTGGCATCCTTTCAGTAAACACAGAAAGACAACCCAGAGACAGAATCACTTTTCGAAGCCACTTGGTTAGAAAACAAAAAGGACTGTTACTTGAAATTTAATGCCTCAATAGAAGATTTTTTTTCTATATTTCTCACCATCAAGTCCTTTAGATCAGGACAAATAGAAACAATTTTTACTTTCTGGATCATACCTGAATCTTAGTCCCCAAAAGTCACACCTGTGAGGCAAATCAATGAGAAAAGCTGTTCTGAGAGACTGATTTTTTTAGAATATGCTTGAGAGTTTTCAAGGATGGCTCTTCACCTGGAATTTTGTATTTATGGGTCTATTCTCACTTGAGAGAGGAAAAAAGGGGTGGAGGGAAAGACCGAACTTGGAAAATATATATCAACATTTGGTCTACTGACACATTTGTCAAGGACGTGGTTTTGATTGGGTTCCTCTAAGATTCCCTGGGAGATACCAAGGTTTGGATTTTAAAAATAAAGAAAATATAAAACCTCAAGACTGAAACTGTTTGTGCTGGAATCCAGTTCTTGGCCAACATTAGCAAGTAACAATTTCTTCATGTAGGCACACAAGAAGTTCCCCAGAAATATTTAATTTTCACAGTCATAGAAATGGACAAATACTCTGGAAATGGATTTGTTTTAATTATCTGGCTCATCCCCAGTGAAAACAATGCAATATTGGGAGCATATCCTCCATGTACTCATGGACACAAGTGGTGCCATGTTCCAGCCAAAAGAGCATATATGAGCAGATTCTGTGCTATTGCACCATTTTGGAAAAATTAAAAGCCTTGAAAAGACTATGGGAGAAAGCACTGGGGTAGAGATATAGAAAGTTTCACAAGCAGAACAGGCTGAGCCTGGGTGTATTTAGGTTGGGTTAACTTTCCTCCGTGACCGAGCTACAAGAAGATATTTTAGGCTGGAAGAACTCTGAGCTGAAAAGTTTGCCTCAGGAGAGAGGTTTCAATTTCTTTCCAAGGGATCTTACTCTGAGAATGACAGTGGTGTGAGTATCAAAGCTGGGTGATCAAGTCTCCTTGGAGGGATTTTTCCTCAGTTGATATCTAAGAAATCTTGTCCCATTTAGACTGAACATGGAGGGCAGTGCTTAACATGCCCTGAGCAGAGGGAACAGCTGCACAATCCTTTACTCATATTTAGTAGAAATCAATATATTGGATGGGAATTGCTTAGTGAGAAGTTCCCACTGAAAGGACAAAAAGCAATGGACACAAATTGAAATACAAGAAATCTCATTCAAATACAACAAAAAACTTCCCTACTGTGGAGGTTGCATGAAGACCTCGTAGCAGCCTTCCACTATCTGAAGAGGGCCTACAAGGAAGCTGGTGAGGGATCTTTCCTCGGGAACTGTAGTGACAGGACAAGCGGAATGGTTTCAAACTGAGAGTATGTTTAGATTAAATACTAGGAAAAAATGCTTTACTCTGAGTGTGGAGAGCCCCCGGCAGAGGCTGCCCAGAGAAGTTGTAGATGCCCCATCCCTGGACGTGTCCAAGGCCAGGTCGGATGGGATGCCAAGATGCCATCTGCGGGTGTATGCAACAGAGTCTTCAGATGTGCCTATGAGTGGAATGTGGGAAATGTAGAAATTTGGATGTGGTTCAATTGGTACAACAGGAAAGAAAAAAGTAAAATCTTATCTCCTTACCCCTTTTAATGAAATTTTCCATACAAGGCATAGTGCTTGCTTGGATCAGTCCTCTGGCCCATAAAATGCACAAAAATTAGAGGGACGGAGCACCTTTCCAATGAGGAAAGGCTGAGAGAATTGGGATTGTTCATCATGGGGAGGAGAAGACTTCAGGGTGACCTAATTGTGGCCTCCCAGTACCTGAAGGGAGCCAACAAGAAACATGGAAAGAGACTATTTGCAAGGGCCTGGAGTGACAGAACAAGGGGAAATGGATTTACACTGATGGAGGGCAGGTTTAGATGGGATATTAGGAAGAAACTCTTCCCTGTGAGGGTGGTGGGGCCCTGGTACAGGTTGCTCAGAGAAGCTGTGGCTGGTCCTGAATCCCTGGAAGTGTTCAAGGCCAGGTTGGACGGGGCTTGGAGCAACCTGGGCTAGCGGAAGGTGTCCCTGCCCATGGCAGGGAGTGGAACCTGATGGTCTTGAAGATTCCTTCCAACCCAGGCCTTTCTGTGATTCTGTGATTCTATGACCAGTAACAGAAAACACATACAAACATATTCCAGCTTTTTGCAAAACAATCCAGCTCCACTGAAGCCAGTGAAGACGTAGCCAAAGCATTATCACAGCAGTCTTTGCAGTAAGGAAGGAGCACATACAATACCATGGTGTGATGGAGGATGGAGCAGGAGAGCTTGGGAGCTGAGTTTTAACAGGTAGATACGGGCAACAAAACTGCAAGGTTTTAGTCCCATGTGCTGTTTTACATGTGCCAAGCGTGCCACTTGCTTATTTTGGGAACAGCTTATTACTTTGTCTGGTCTACTGTAAATGCTAATGCATGTAAATGCTAATCAAGATTCTTGCTCTGGTTTCCCACCCCACCTAATTGGGTTGCATTAGAGCTTGTTTGGGATTCTGCATTCAGAATCACATATGGGATGGGATCACATGTCCCTGGGCCCAGCTGTGCTGCAGAGGAAGAGTGGGAACAAACAGCAAGGCCCCATATCTCAGTGCAGCCAAATCCCTTTGTCATGCAAATAAATGTCCTGCAGAGTCACTTGGAGACGGTTACACACCTCACTCCACCGTGTCTAGCAAAAGTAAAGAACTCTTAGTTCCCACTAAACAGAGTGTTTGCAGTGACTACAGGGATTAGGTGGACGTGGACATGCAGGAGCCTGTTTATTGAAATGTGGCATATTAAAATCACTGTGACCAGACTTATTGAGGGAGAGTGGAACCTGATGGTCTTGAAGATCCCTTCCAACCCAGGCCTTTCTGTGATTCTATGATTCTATGACCAGTAACAGAAAACACATACAAACATATTCCAGCTTTTTGCAAAACAATCCAGCTCCACCGAAGCCAGTGAAGACATAGCCAAAGCATTATCACAGCATTATCACAGGAGGGAGGCATTGTGAGCTCCTTCCTCTTGCCATGAGCTTGGCTTGGATGGTGTTGAAATCTGATGAGAAGGCCCACTAAATGCCATCTGGTTCTCAGTGCAATATTTGGGTTTAATGAAAGCAACTGCTCCTGAATCACAAGAAAACAAAAATAAAGTTCATCACATAGCTAAAGTCACCCGGTTTTGGTGTGCAACCGCTTCGGCCAGTGGGCAAGTTCTGCAGATTTATTCAATTTTTTTCCCAGTGTAAAGTCTGTATTCCCAGAAACTTTACTTGCATGATGGATTCAACATTTTCTGAAGAGAGGAGAAAAGCAAAGTGAACAGGTTCATCCTAGAAAAAACAATGCTTATTTCAACTTTCAGCTTTTTTTTTTTTTTTTTCTGAGCTTTTGAATGCACTGATGTGGTTGGAAAGAAACACCCATGAGCACAACTCAGCTATTTGGCTGCTGCCTGGCAACTTTTACTGAACAATCACAAGACATTATGTAAGGAATAATGTATGATAGACACAATATTTATTTGATAAAAATTATCACAAATATTTGCGGTCAGAAATTCTTTCCGATAAGAAATCTGAATCAAAAGTGAAACATTTACATCACACCTGTGGTGGAAAACTGCCAGTTTCAGAACAGCCTGAGTTTCTGACAACTCTTTTGGGGATCTAATTGGGAGGCCTGAAGACAGAGCCTGATGTGTGGAAGAGAGCTGGTAACTCCACCTTCTCCAAAGGGGAGGCAGGAGCCCTGTCTCCAGCCCCTCAGAACGTTCATCCCGTCCAAATCTCTGTTGCTCAGGTTTTCTTGGTTAGACTTGGCAAGAGCTAGAACCAAGGCACCTGCAACTGCACAGGTTTGGAGTCCTCATTTAATTTTTGTTAAACAACCTTCTCTGCTTTTTAGCCCTTCCACAGAGAGTTTGAAAACATCCATTTTTCGATTTCTGCACAGAAATTCTAAATGATGTGAATGGTTTGTGCTTTCCTTTCTGACAGAAGTGGAAATAAGGGCTCAGATGTATTAAAAAATAGAACCTAGAAAGCACTGAAGGACTGCTAAAACACGTGGCACTTCGCCTACAACACTTCAGATTTGGCCTTCACATGCGATAATGACACCTTCGCTGTTTCCCCCCAAATACTCAGCTATCAAGAGGGACATCTGGAAATGTATGTACGTTGGTGTTATTCACTGAGGTTCTCTGAAAAACTGTCTAATCCAAAATATTTTTGATTATATGTAATTTTATGACTGATAGAGCCCAGGAAAGAGGAAGTACCAGGAGTTCCAGGTATGAGGTTTATGTATTTTTGCTTCTAACACTCCAACCTACTGACACACATTCTCTCTTTTCGTTCATAACTCAGTGCTACAACACACTGCTGTTATTTTACAATTTTTGTTACATCCTGGCAGGAAAGGAGCCTCAAGAGAAAGACAATAACCTCTCCTCATTTTGGCTCTTCACAGTGAGAAAGACTGAATGGCTCCTCTTAGGGGGAAATGAACCCCAGAAACTCTCCAAAGAGCCAATGTGAATCCATCCATGTGATGTGCAGAGGTTCCCAGAGCCCCAAGATGATCCAGTTTTGAATGAAGAAGCCTGGGAATGAATTAACTTGTGGGGAAAAACAATCTTTCCATGGCATCTCCCGAATTCAAAGGGAAGAGTGAGCATTAGAGAGGAAAAAGAGGTACTGGAAGGGAGTTGCTTCGCAGGAAGATGAAGGTGTAATAACACCAGTAGGATAATTCTCACAGTCCAGTTGGTTGGTTGTATTTTTACAAGTTTAGGCTCAGGGACTGCACAGTAAAATACCCTTTGGATTTCTTATAAATCAACTCCCCTGTTTATTATAAACACAGCCTGACTTGGGAATCAGCAACAACAATGATGAAAGAATTAGTTCTGCCCCTCTGAGAAGCTTGGCAGCTTTCCCACAGCTAATGCTTCCTCTTTGTATCTTCCAAGAGTTCAGCCCTGTTTGCTGCAATCTTCATTGTGGGTGCTTGATGCTCAGTGTCTGCAATATCTCTGCAAGCCTGACATTGAGTAATAGCTTTCTAAAAATGCCTTGAAGGCCACTTTAAATGTGGCAAAATGGTCTGTAACAAAGTAGGTAGATGCAAAAACCTCATGGGATTTGTATAAAAAGTCCTTGAAGAAGGGAAGGAAACTAATTGCTGTCTTGTTCAGCTGTTTTGTTAAAATAGCTTTTGCTTCAACACTCGTCATGGATACAATGCTAATACACTTTCTTCTGGGGAGATGTAGCTTTTCTCACATGAATGTCTATCACCCCAGGGACTAGACATTATTCAGGTCAAGAAACATGCCAGAAAAAAAAAGCATCACATATGGGAGCAGTTTCGGGTGCTTTATTATTTTTCCCAGGCCTTGCAGAGCCTCATGGCAGATCCTTCCACGTGTCAATCATCTTTGTAGTCCCAGATTCTGATTGAGAGGTGCAGTAAAACCTCTGATAAAGGTGGTAAATGGTAAAAAAGATCAATGAAATAAATCTTTAGAGGTTGAAAATACTTCTTTTTGTGACCATTACACATAATCTCTGCGTGCTGTCTAAATGCTTTGTCAAGGTTGGGAGGGAATAATGTTGTCCCAGGTAGGTGTTTTACCTTCCTTGTCATAGGAATTTCTCACCACAGGGAGAGAATAGTTTGTTATCAACATGTTATGGCACTGGAGCTGAGCATGCAATGAAGCAACAGTGACTTGGGCACACCTTTGTAAGCAAAGGTATCAGATATCCCTGAACCTGATACCTGCTATAAACCACTCCTTGTAGAAGTGGAAATGACATCAGTGGTAGAAACTACGGTGACACTCAAGTGATCAGGGTGGAAAAACCTTTCATAAGGTGGAAAATAATTTAAGCAACAATTAAGAGAATCATCCAACACTGTATCCTTTGTTAGCATCATCCTTTGTCATGGCTTAACCCCAGCCTGCAATCAAGCCCCACACAGCCGCTCACTCGCTTCCCCACCAGCGGGATTGGGGAGAGAATTGGAAGTGTAAGAGCTGGAAAACTCACGGGCTGGGATAAAATCAGTTCAATAGGGAAAGTAAAAGCTGTGACTGCATGCAAAGCAAACCAATTATTAGGAATTAATTCACTGCTTCCCATGGGCAAGCAGGTGTTCAGTCATCTCCAGGAAAGCAGAGTCCCATCATATGTAAAATTACTTGGGAAGACAAACACTGTCAGTCCAAATGTTACCAAACAAGTCATACTTTTTTTTAATGAAAAGGAGTCTATGCAGCAGTGAGGGAAGGTTTGGAAAAGTCTTTTACTTTGGCTGCAATTGTATTCGATCCCCACATCCGTGACTAACAGTCTTGAGCCAGCTACTGCTTCCTTATTTCCCTATATCAGTGATTAATATGTACTAGTAGATGTCTTGGTTTTGAGAACCAGGATTGTGTGGCAGGGCAAAGAATGACCAAAGAAGTACATTATGACCTGACCACGTATTTGAGATACTCTCGAATCATTCTTCATTAGAAGATCTGGAACCATATCCAAATAAGCTCATGGAAATAGTTAGCATTTATGGATATATTCAGGAATTGGAATTAACATGAAATAGAAATGTGATGACTGTGTATTAGTTTTTTGAATATAACCTGGTCTGTTAGGTTGGTGGGGACGAGGCTTTGAGGAGCAATCCCCAGGCATCCAGCACTGTTGGTAGAGTAATGTCACCTTTCTAACCCAGCAAATGAGTCAGTGAGTTTATTTAGTTTATCTCCTGGTTTCTGGTGACACAAACACTCCATATGCCCCCCTGCTTTGTCCTTCTCCCCCTCACTTTATATACTGAGCATGATGCCATATGGTATGGGATGTCCCTTTGATCAGTTTGGGTCACTTGTCCCAGTTGTGTCCCCTCCCAGCCTCCCATGCACCCTCAGCCTCCTCCCCAGCATGGCAGTAAAGAAGCAGAAGAGGCCTTGGCTCTGTGTAAGCTCAGCAATAACTAAACCATCTCTATATTATCAAGCCTGTGCTCAGCACAAATCCAAAATACAGCCCAACACCAGCCATTGAGGAGAAAACCAACTTTACCTCAGCCCAAACCAGCACATCCTTGAATCTGCCAACGTGGGAGCTGCTCAGTGACATCCCACCTCTCCAGGGCTGGTTTTGGGCCCCCACAGGCACATCAGACATAAAGTCCCATCTTTCAGGAGGGTGGGCACTGCCTACGGCCCACAGGGGTGGCCCAACCACGAAGTATTGCTGTGTTTGTTCTCGATCAGGGGAATGAAAGAAGGTATGTGAGGATGGACCGCTCTCCCCACCACAGCCAGGAATGCCTTGGGTAATATTTTAGCAAAGAAAACAAGTACAGAAAGTGAATTTGGAATTCAACCTTTCACTCAAGTGAAACCATTATTTCAATCAGCCCCACGCTGTCGTTTTCCCAAAGTAGAGACTGCAGGGTGTAGCCTGAGATATTCAGACTTTATTTCACAACAGTTCTGCTTTATATTTCATTTATCTTAGCTTTATTATTATTTTTACAGTCTAGCAAATGCATTGCAAGGTTACAACAACCGTTTTCGATGTCTTCTGTTTATCCTTGAGGCAGTTCCCTCCTGCCTGTTGCTAAAGTGCTTTGAGTAATGTGGTTATTCAAAAAAAAAAAAAAAATACATCTCTGTGAAATGCATCTAAATGCGATCCTCTCTGAAAATTTATTTAAATTGTATACCACATCTCTGGCTCAGAGGTTTTCGGGGATTTTCTTTTTTTTTAATCCCTCTCTCTCAAGTCTTTCAGTCGCAGACGAACTTTCCAGGAATAAAACTTTCAAGAGTCTTATACATGATACGATGAAATTCTGCAACAGAAATGACACCAACTTTTATCCACTTGCTGGAGTCAGATTATTTTGAGAAATAGATTCTGCTCAAAGTACCATCATGTTCCTCTGCTGTGTTTCTGAAGTAGTCATGACTTTCATCACCTTACATTTAAGGAGCCTTGTGCTATTTCTCTGCTGTACTACAAGCAGTGAGGAACCTGTCAGCCTGAATTACTTTCATTCTCAGAGTCATTATCAGGAGGGGACTAGAAGAAAGTTCTGTTAAGGAATAATATCCTCTGCTTTTCTGTGCAACCACCTTTATGTTAGAAAAAAATATAATCTTTAAAGACACCTGCTTGGCAAGGTGTTCTGAAATTAGCAAAATAGGACAGAGGAAGCAGAATATCTTCATAGGTTCCCTGCTGGGTTCACTGAATTTCGTGACCGAAATCCCTTATTTCAAACAAAAACATTTAAAAAATAAAATGAAATAGATGCAGAGCACATTCAATATAAGAAAAGGGCTCCCAAGGAAAAGAAGTTTCTGATTAGCTGACTGCCCTGTTTAAATTCTCATGCCACTGACAGCACAACTGCTGTACACCACAGACCAACCACCCTTCTCTGTGGCCGCTTTTAGGAAGCTTGGCTTCTGCAGAGCCATGTTTCCAACAGTTTGTTGAGTTGGCAGAACAACAGCACCTTGTACTCACCCTCCAGTGCTGAGCCATCCAGCAACTGGACATCTCTAGCAGTCACAGGATTGTTAAGGTTGGAAAAGACTTCAGAGATCATCAAGCACCCAGCACCACCACCATGTTCACCACTAAATCATGCCCTCAAGAGCCATGTTTTCAGGGTTTTTTCAATGCTTCTGGGGATGGTGACTCCACCACTGCCCTGGGAATTCTATTCCAGGGCTTAACAACCCCTTCCATGAAGACATTTTTCCTAATAACAATCCAAACCTCTGCAGATGCAACTTGAGGTCGTTTCCTCTTGTCCTGTCCCAAGGAGACGACCCTGGGCCAGGAGAAATGATCTGCAGCCCAGCACTGTACTGGGAGAACAGTGATGGCCTAGGTTTGGCTAGAGAGAGGGTGGCATGGAGCAATAAGAGGAGAATTGAATGGGATTTTAGGTGGTCTAACTCAGCAACTCCTCTGTTTTCCATCTCTGCCTACATAGCAGTTAAAACTATTTTACAGCAGAGGGTTAGTGAACTCATTTCCAGCATCTATTTCAAAAAATAACTAATCCACCTTGGGGAAAGCATGTACAGGCATCAGGAGATGATTCCCAGAGTTTTAGTATTGATGTGCAGCCGCTGAGAAAGAGATTTTACCTGCTAGAGGGGGGAAAGAAGCTGGTAAGAAAGAATTGTGTAAATGGGTACTTTGCATTTCTTAAGCAAACTTAACTTTCTGGCAACAGTTGCACAGGAAATCTTTTCCACAGTGTGATGATATCTGAGAGGAAAGTGTAGTTACTGATGGAGAAAATGGTATGTGTCTAACCAGAAAGGATTTATCCATCTGGTCCTCACTGCTAAAAAATATCTGATGATAATGGAAAAGGTCAAAAAATATTCCTTAATTTTCAATTAAACGTTTCACTGCACAAAGCACTACACGAGATTTTCTTGGGACTCCTCCTCAGTGTGTTGGAACTGGATGATCTTTAAGGTTCCTTCCAACCCAGACCATTCTATGATTTTGCGAACGCTTTTTTATTTGTTTGCAAATGTAGAGCTGCATTTGTTTTAAAAGTCACTAATTGTCAAAATAGAAATAATAAAGACAATCTGGCTCTCTGAGACAAAGTTCATCTCTAACTCAACTGGAAACAACTCTTAATAACCCTTAGTGATAGGAAATTACCTACAAAAAAAAATCCAGGGAGTTGACACGAAGGCCAACATGAAACCTCGTGATGAAATGCTGCTGCAGTGTTTAGAGAAGAGTGAGCTGAGAAAATATATTGCTTTTGGCCCACAGAGTTCGACTAACCACAGAGCAAGAATGATCCAGCACAGACTTTAACTGAGCTCTGTGCATTGCTGGGCTCTGGGAACTCAGTCGTTTGTATATGATTAATAAATACCAAGTTAATGGCCAGAAGGGACCAACAGATCCATCAGAATGACATCCTGCAAAACAAAGCTCTTGAGTTCACCCAGTTGTCCTGCACCACTTCCAGAAACACATCTACTCTTGATCCATGGAAAGCCAAAGATGGACAATCTGCTGCCTCCTTTGGGAGCCTGTTTCACTCTTAAAAATCCATGTCCTGACAGAAATTGGAATACCTCTACTTTTACATTTCCAGCTGCTGTTTCTCACTAATATTTTCCTTCCTGAGAGAAAGAACTGTTTTGTATTTGTGGTTATCTGCCCACAAGAAAAATAATAATAAATGATTATTAATAATAATAATAATAATAATAATGATGCACAAGCTTTCTTTCTCAGATTTCTTTTTGATAGAATTCTATCAGTGCATGGCACTTTTCACAGCCCTCAGAAACTTTTTGCAGCACATTTTTTTATTTCTCCAGTGTTGTCCCAGGAGATGCTGCATAATCTGGAGACCAGCCAGGTAATGCTCCAAATGTATGTACTGGGTAGATGTTGACAAATTTCAGTTTCTTGTTTGAAGTCTTTCTTCATTATTACAAGACACAACAATGACTTTATCCCCACATTTAATGTTATAATGAGTTACACATTTCACTATTTTTTATCTTTCTGATGTCAGCTGATTAAATGTTTATGTCTGGCACTCAAAAACCTAACAAAATTAAACTGCTTCATTATTTCAACTCAACTACTAATTTAAAGATGTAATGAGATGTACTTATTCATTTGCATTACATTTTTGATGTTGTACCAGGTAATTACCCTAAAGAAAGTCAGTTCTGATTTAATCCTTTGCCCTCCAGCTTGGCTGTTCAGCCTGAATTTACTGATCACATCATCTTCCTCAAGGACAAGAGGCTGTTGAACTTTCTGATTTAGAGTTTATCTCTGACACTGCAATCACAGTTCTTGTTGTAAGAGGCTGCAATGCTGATGGTGGCCTGAATCAGGTGACCTTTTGTGCAAACACACCAGAGTTTAAATACTGTGAATGTGATTGATAGCCCAGCCATAGCTGTCTGTCGTGGTTTAACCCCAGCCAGCAACTAAGGACCACACAGGACCTTGGTCACCCCACCCCTGCCCTTCCCTGGTGAGGTGACAGAATGAGCAAAAAAAAATTAAAATTCAGGGGTTGAGATAAGAACAGTCTCATATAATAATAATAATAACAATAAGAAGAAGAAGAAGAAAAAGAAGAAGGAAAAGAAGAAGAAGAAGAAAAGAAGAGAACAAACCCAAGAGAAACAAGTGATGCCCACCATGGTTGTTCACCACTTGCTGACTGATGCCCAGCCCATGCCTGAGCAGTGATTGGCCTCTCCTGGCCAACTCCCCCAGTTTATATATTGGGAATGACTTTCTGTGGCGTGGAATATCCATTTGGTTGGTTCAGACCAGCTGTCCTGGCCATGCTCCCTCCCAGCACACAGAAAACTAAATGCCCCTGAGTTACAGTAAGCACGACTTAGTAACGCCTGAAACATCAATGTGCCATCAACATTATCCTCATACTGAATCCAAAACACAGTGCTGTGCCAGCTATTGGGAAGAAAATTAACTCTATCCCAGCCAAAATAAGGACAATGTCCCACAGAGCCTCTTTCTCGTCCCATTCTGTCTCCCAGAAGTGGTTCCAATTGCCATAAAAAATGCACTGTTCTCAATTTGGCTTTGTCATCGTCTGGCCAAAAATTATAAGTGATATTTTATACAAATGCATTCTGTCTGCCTGCATTTTGTGAAAATTAGGCCATCTGGATCTGATTCTTTCCCCTCTGCAATTTTCTCATGGGATTCATCAAATCCCATTGTGTTCTCACTGAAGAGGACTCTTCTCTTTTAAGCACCGCGAGTGAATGCCAAAAAGGTGACAGTCGGGGGAGGATCAGAGAGAGTGATAACCAAAGGTTTGGTAACTGTAGAGAGGAAAAAAAATGAACTCAAGAAGTTTCAAAATATGAGACAGGTTATCTATTAAAAAGATGTAATTTTGAGACTTAAGCTCAAGGTGAAGTTATTGAAATAGGGAGCTGTTTTTTCTCATCCCAGCTCACTGCTTTCATTAGGTGCTTTTCCTCCCAGCCCCTAGTTTAGAAACACACCTCTAACATCTAAGATATTCCCTTACCACTATTTCATAGGCTGTCTTGCTGATGTACCTGTCTGTAGAGTTCACCACATACATTTTTTTGGAACTACTTTTTATGAAGAATAGGGAAGTAAATCAGATCTTTGTGAAATTCTGCCATTGGAAATTAAACATTGCTATAGATGTGATGAGTTTGTTTGTCTGTTTATTCGTCTAAAAAAGAAGCAAAAGTCACAAATTTTCTCACTGGTATTTTATAATAGAGAAAGTGTGTGTTTGTGACACACACATTAGTCAGAGAGGAAATGTTGCTGCTTACATCAGAAAGCCCCCAACTATTTCTACAGGATCATTTAATCACAGAATGGGTTGGGTTGAAAGGGACCTTAAAGACAATCTTATTCCACCCCCTTCCACACCTTCCACCAGCCCAGCTTGCTCCAAGACTAGTCCAACCTGGCCTTGGATTCTTCCATATATGTAACCTTAATTTCCCCTCTCTCAGTTTGCAAGTTGCATCTTATTACTCTCTTTAATAAAATCACTCCTATTATATGGTGATGAAGAAAAATCTACCATGTTTTCCTTTCTGAATTTGTGATTGCATTTTGTTATTGAAAGGTTTTATGGGAGGAACTTCCAAAGCCATTTGACCACCTAAATTTGTTGTACCCTGAAATTTTAGCACCTGCTTGTTCCAGTGAGAACTCGATGTGCTCAATGCAAAGGAGTTCAGATACCGAGCTCAACATATTTGCTTCGTTCACATCTCTAGACTTATTTGTTCTCTTGTTTTCTCACCCTTTTCATCCTAAAACCCCTCAAAAGCACCCATGACCCAAAGAATTACTTGCACTAAACCATTCATGCACATGACACTGTATCATGTGTCTGTATTAGACTAAAATAGGGCTTTTGGCATTGAGCCCTTGCCCACAAGAATTCCCTGTATCTGCATCTTGTTACAGGCTGCATCTCATCCAAATGCCAGGCTCAACTCAAAATTTCACAATACTTTTGAGTAAGCACAATGGAAAAATGGTTATTTTGTAGAATTTTGCTATAAATCTGGAGAAAATTTGGCCTGTAGAGGTTTACTGATCACTGAAACTTAGAGGATTGCTCACACACGTGAATTGTTTACCCAGAACTGCCCTGTTGAAACCATCATAATTTTTTGCAACATTGTTGGTTTTCACCATAAAAATAGTTCTTTTATCTTTAATAACAGAACCATTAATTAAAGTAGCTGAAAGACTTGGAACCAAAGAGAATGGTGGTTTAAAACAAAATAAAAATCCCGTTTGATGCTGCTTCATTTAAAATCTATCCAAAAAACTTGCCTCTCAGCACTGCCATCACTGTCTACTGTGTTCAGCAGAGGGAATAGTTCAGAGGGGGAATATTTGCACATGTCATTTTTTTAAGTTGTAAGGAAACTGTAAATCATGGAGTCATAGAAAGGCTTGGATTTGAAGGGATCTTAAAGATCATCCAGTTCCACCCCCTGCCATGGGCAGGGACACCTTCCACTAGCCCAGGTTGCTCCAAGCCCCATCCAACCTGGCCTTGGACACTTCCAGAGATCCAGGGGCAGCCACAGCTTCCCTGGGCAACCTGTGCCAGGGCCTTCCCACCCTCACAGGGAAGAATTTCTTCCTAATCTAAATATAGTCTAAATGGCAAATTATGTTTGTGGTTTAAGTGGGTTTTCTCCCTCTTCTGATTATCATTTAACTCTTTACTGAAGGTGACTGGAACATTATTATTATTATTATTATTATTATTATTATTATTATTATTATTATTATTATTATTATTATTATTATTGGAATCTAAATCTCTTTCTTGCCTTGGCAAAATGAAATAGGAGTGTCCTTTTNATTATTATTATTATTATTATTATTATTATTATTATTATTATTATTATTATTGGAATCTAAATCTCTTTCTTGCCTTGGCAAAATGAAATAGGAGTGTCCTTTTCTAACAGGATGCTTTTAAAATTGCCATAATCCAAAGATCACAGTTCAATAAAAAATTTTGTCAGAGGCATATGCTTCATTTGTCTGCAGATGAAAAGTTGAAATGATAGCTCTGTTAAATACGGGTCACTGCTGCTTGAGCCAGTAAGACAGTGTTAATGAACATCTGCTTGGAGAATTATTCATATTTTCCACAACAAATAACAAAATAAAAGTAGAAGTGGATGTAAAATGGAGAATAAGAGCAGCTTTAAATTCTATGCTTTCACCTGAGGAGGATGGAGAGACCCTTTAACACAGAAAGGAGAGGAGACAAGGGTATTCATTATTCAGGAGGAGGAGGATGTTTAATCTCAGGGTACTTTACATTAGGGCAAATCTAATCTGATTGTCAGCTTAAAAATTTGCATTTAATCATCCAGAACAAAGAAGTAGTTGAACTGGAATTTAGGATGGCCACAGAAAGAATCAAGGACTGAAATAGATGAGCTGAGACAGCAGGAACATCTTCAGCCTCAGAGGTTTCTCAGAGCAGACACTGTCTGACAGGATGGGTTTACACAAGGTTGTGCTTGTCCTGAAGCAGGATGGTGGACAAACTGACCTTCCAAGGTCCCTTCTCCCCTATCAACTCTAGTTTAATATTTCTTGTATATAAAATCGTAATAGATGAATTTAAATACACTAATGAGAGGGTTTGAGGTGGGACCTGAGAATAATAGGTCTGCCAGGCTTGCTGCAAAGGCTGCTTTCTTTTCCTGTACAGCATTTTTTGGATGAGAGGATTTATTTGGACTATTACACAAGAAGCTCCTTGCATGTGCCATAACTTGATGGTAAACTCAATTCTTAAAGTTTGTAGAAACATACACTGAGATTAAGGGCCAACCAGAAGCACATCTTCTTCCTCTGCCATAAGGGCTATGGGGCAAAGGTAGATGAACCAAAAAGAGCCTTGTCAAAGGGTGTGAAAATAAATAATTTAGTCACCTCCTAGCATTTGATTCTCTCCTTGTTTGTAGGAAAATTTTATTAATTCCAACATAATGTAATTCTCCGTTCAGGGTCAGATTTAAAAACCCCAAATAGCTGGTTTGAGCTGCAGTGCACATTCGTTCTGTCTGTGTCAATCTCTTTTCCAATTATCACCCTCTAAATCCTTTTGCAAACCAAATCAGTGCATGTAACTGGCTGTGAGACTTTTAGGGAACGACAAACAGAACGAGGTCTCGATGAAAAGGTCAGTCCTGATCCGTACATGACACCTTTCTCTCTTTGTTCTGAAGCTGCTGTGAAAGGATTCAAAGCAAGACAGACTCAAGTGTGAAGTCTGACCCTTTATTTTGGGTGATGTGAGATGACAGGTAAAGAAAGGTGAAGAAATTAAAATCTTAGCTAATTTAAAAATTGTTTGCAAACAGGAAGGCTGCATTTTTATAATTTTTTTTTTTTTTTAAAGAATGAACCTCATCAGACTGACAGAAATAAATCTTAAATCTTCTTATATCTGTCTAATTATAGGCCTTTTTTTCCCCCCTATAATGACATCACTGGTATCCAGACATACTTCCTGGTAACCTGAGAATTTTTAGTAGGATAGTTCCCTGTTCCTGGAAACATCCAAAGCCAGGTTGGCCGGGGCTTGGAGCAACCTGGTCTGGTTGAAGGTGCCCCTGGCCACAGCAGGGTGTTGGAACAAGATGGTCTTTAATGTCCTTTCCAACCCAAACCATTCTGTGATTCAATGATTCTGTATTTAGAGAGGAAAAAAAGCTAATTGTTAAATAGATTAAAGCTGCCTGGGGAACAAAAGGACCGCTTTCTCCGAGAAAGCATCATTGACAATTTGACTTTAAGTGTAACAAATATCTTAAGACAGGGGATAACTGTTCCTGTTGTCAGGGCTCCTTTGTGTCTTCCTTATGGTAACTCATATTTTTCTGCTTGAATGGCAATGCAAATATGACAGAACACGTCTGACCCTTCCTCACCAGAGTAAGTCAGTGAAAATTATGGGGATGATCTATGTTTTGTTCAAGAATGGGATACCCTGATCATTTAAGTTATTAAACCAGGCAGGCAGACAAATAGTGGCTTTTAATCACAGGTATCACAGTTCTCAGAGAACAGGCTTCTCCTAGAAGCCACCACTTGGGCTTCATAAACTGAGTCTGGAGCCTCAGGGCTGGAAATATTACATGGTTAGAAAGCAGAATCTGGCAAATGAAAGGATGCCAAATGTACAGAAAAGCAGATAAGGGTTCATTTGCTTGCGGTTTTCATTGTATTATTAATTCATATCACATGATGAGCTCATCGACACAACAGAGAAAGACACAGTCACTGTTTAATGGAGCATATGATTGAAGATATACGAAATGATAGGGTGGAAGGGCTGTAGTTGAGGATCCAAGCTCAGTGATACGAATTTTGATTTTTCTGGTGAATTTTTTTTTTTCTTTCAACATAGAGGTTGTTTGTAGGATTGAGCATTGTTAAAATGTTTCATGGAGCCATCTGAACATAACCAGCTGGAGGTTTTTCATGAGATTTGTCTCCCTTCACTTCATATATATCTTGTGTATTGAAACTTGAAGAGCTGTGGACCTGAGCAACACCACAGCAGCTGTGTCACGGTGTTATACAACATGGGCAAAATCACAGAATCATAAATACAGATTGGTTTGGGTTGGAAGGGATATTAAAAATCACTTAATGTCAATTACCCTACCCTGGGTGGGGACACCTTCCCAGGTTGTTCCAAGCCACATCCAGCCTGGCCTTGGACACTTCCAGGGATCCAGGGGCAGCCACAGCTTCTCCGGGCAACCTGTGCCAGGGCCTCACCACCCTCACAGGAAAGAATTTCTTCCCAATATCCCATCTCTCCCTGCCCTCTGGCAGTGGGAAGCCATTCCCTGTGTCCTGCCCTTCCATCCCTTGCCCCAAGTCCCTCTGCAGCTCTCCTGGAGCCCCCTTAGGCTCTGGAAGGGGCTCAAAGATCTCCCCAGAGCCTTCTTCTCTTCTCCAGGTGAACCCCCCCACCTTTCCCAGCCTGGCTGCAGAGCAGAGGGGCTCCTGCCCTTGGAGCATCCCAGTGGCCTCCTCTGAACTTGCTCCAGCAGCTCCACATCCTTCTCATGCTGGGCCTCCAGAGCACTGCAGGTGTTGCAGCTCATCGTTCCGAATAAAGACACACCATCACCATTGCAGCTCTTCCTACATCAGTCTTGAACGCTCACCATGTACTAAAGTGTGGCTTTGCACACTCTTGTGACCTCATTAACTGTCTTTTCCTCCAGAGGTCTATTCTGAAGCCCCTGGCAATGAGGAAAGCACTGCCAGTTCTCACTATCTGTTTTCGCAACAGGGTGCTGACTCCACTCCCCAGTGATCCTAAGAAGGGCAAAGGCCAGAAGTCACCAGTTTCCCTGCTGAGTTCAGCTCTTGAGGCATTTAAAATAAAGCTCCAGAGAGCTTATCATATCTCTTCCTGAAGATTTATTAATTGCAGAAATGTAAATCCCGTTCAAGAATTCTGTCTTGGCTTTTCCCATTGCAGATATTTGTGAGCTGTGATGGTGTAAAGGGGAGGAACTGTTAGCCTAGGGAAGATTGAAGCTGTGAGCACCAGGGGGAAGCTATCAGTCAAACCTTCTACAAATATTACATGGAAAATCTCTCTGTGTTTATGTAATGGCTTTAGCTGGGATTATCACTGAGCTCAGACCATTCCTGCGTGAGCTGGAGGACAGAATCTCATGAGTGCTGGCTGCAATAGGTGCACATCCTTAATCCCTGGACACAGAGGTGGATGTGAACTGCTCACTAAACAACCATTCACTTCCCTGAGGGTTCTTAAATGCTAAAATGTCCACATCAGAATCTACTTCCTGCAAGAGCAACTTCAGTTACTGGCAGCTCAGGGGAGAAAAAGTAAACAGCTTAAGGTCCCTTTAAAACCTACTGCTTTTCTTTCCTTGCATTGCAGAAACAAGTGTTAAACCACAGGATCAAGCTACTGAAATGTGTTTTCAGTAACATCCGAGAGGGCAGAGCCAGGCAGGGACAAGGCTCCTGTGAGATGTTAATGAGCGGCTTGTTTGACCCTGCCTGAGACCCAGACTGAGTTTGTGTATTTAATTTATTTCACGCATAACTTGCTCTTGCAATCCTTTTCTCACAATGCCAACCAGTCTGTGCAGAAATCTTGAGCACTGCTTCTGATACTGGTTGCTGTGCAGTGTGCTGGAGTGAGCACAAGAAATGTGTTTCCACGTGCATGATGAGTGGGATAGGAGCGTCCTTTATTGTCATGGAATCATGCAACAGTTTGGGTTGGAAGGGACCTTAAACCTCTTCTTCCCACCTCCTGCCAGGGGCAGGGCAGGGACACCTTCCACCAGACCAGGTTGCTCCAAGCCCCATCATGTTTTAGTGAAACAGTTCATGTTTCTGAGGCAAATTACGTCTGATTGATGGATTAACAGGCAGGAACTTGCCTTCCTCTGGGTCTATCAATTTACAAATGAGGCTTAACCACCATTCCCTCAGCTGCCTTTTACAATTTTTTTGCCTACAAAACTAGATCCAGTATCACAAGCAGCTTAAAAGCTGTTGCAGTGAACATCTGCACAGTGAGGTGCAGGAGTGGGCATTTTGCCTGCTGGGATGGAGAGGGGAGGTGTGTTTCCTCTGATCCTTGCAGGAAACCCCACAAGTCTCAAATCCTAATGATGCTGCCAAAGCTTGGAGAGCAATGGGTATTAAATACCTTTCCTAATTTGCAGGACAACAGGAGTAAAATACTTCCAGGACACACATACACATATCCATGCTTCTGACTTGGATTATTTTACAGCTTTGCAGCTTCTGGCTCTGAGCACAGTCCCACTGTGCTGAGCTGTACAAATAGAGAATAAAAAGATTATCTTTTTTTTTTTTTTCCCAGTCTAACCACATGGCAATAAACAACAGGCAAGTTTAGAAGAAGAAAATACTACCACTGTATTGCTCAGCATGTAAGGAAGACAAATGGCTTGTTTCATATTCCAGTAAAGGAGAAAAGGCACAAATAAGAAGTGACATGCTCAGATAATCTTCCCCAACTCCAGCAAAGTGTGGGAGGGGAAAATTGTGCAGATGTGACAACCTGTGGCCTTCTCACTTCGTAACAGCCAAAACATGAAATCGGGGGAGCTTTAGCTCTCTAGCAGTGATGACAAAATGATTTAGAGAGATCTAAAATCCCCACAAATTTCAGATATGACCTGGGCTGACACCGAAGTCCAGATAAAAGCCCACAGGTCTTGTCACCTGTAACAGCTTACAGCATTTCCAAGCAGTGGGAGACAGCTGCAAAAGAGTTAATGAAGCACAAGGCTCATCACAGACTCACCCCCAGGTGTTTGTCCTCCTTTATCCACTCTCCCTGCTGTGGACAGCTGAGCCTTCTCATTTTAAGGTGCTTTGGCTGTGTTTAAAAACTCTGTTGTCAACTGTCCATGTGCTGTGCCCAGTGAGTGCTGAGAAGAGAGGTAACAAGTGGCTGTTTCCAAGGGATTAAGGGAAAAATTGGGCTGAAGGGCTCCAAGGGAAAGATCAGTCATTGTGTGTTAAACGTGTTTGGTGTGAATTAATGGTTAGACATAGGCAGAGAAAGTCACAGGTTGAAGGTTAGAAGTGAGGTTCTTGCAGTATTTTGGGTGATTCTCAATCAAATGAGACACGTGAACTCTTAACAGGCAGCTGTTTTTCATCTATACATGCTAACTGAACCTAACACTAAATAGAGTAAAAGTATTCTGCAGTGCAGAGTATTAAAAAATGAAAACAAGGAGCTTCAGTTTTGAAATTTATACTACAAATCAATTAGCTGGGAAAAAAACAACGCCAAAACAAAAAGGATTAAGCCCAGCAAGCTCCAAGGGAAGTAAACAAGCCCAGTGTTTGCTGTTGGATATTGTTTGCTTGGTGTAATGTGTCTTTTAGGTCACCATGTCTGCAGAGATAATTACAGCCAACTGCTGTCCATAGCAGGGTACATCTGATTTATGCTGCCACAGATCCTCATCTCTCCTTCACAGAACTTTGAGCAGAAAAAGGCTGGTAAAATGTGTGGGATTTTAAACATATGAATTTAGAATAAGGACATCCACAAGTAAAAATCACGGCCTTGTGGTTAATTTGGCTACAGTACACCTTCTTCCCATAGCAGAGTTGAGGTGAGCCTGTCCTTCCCAAACTGAGGGGCCAAGTGTACATTTTACAGCTGGGCTGAGCAGAAAAGGTTTAAGGAAGTCTGCAAAATGCAATAGTTATAATTTATTGTATTAATTGGCCGAACAGGGAGATGCAGTCTCCTGGAGAAGTTGGAGAAGACCCTTCTCATATCACAGGCTTTTTGGTGGGTCATTCTTTCACCTACATAAAACCTTATGGTCCCTGAATACAAGAATCTCTACATCACAAGTAAGGAAATACAGGGTGTATGATGTGGGTTTTTTTTAAAAAAAAAGAAAGAAGAAAGACAGTGTTTGTATGAAAGGACCAAGGCTAAGTGTCAAAAGAGAGAACTGCACATGGCTGTGTTCATGCAGAAGGCTGCTTCCTAACCTGCTGAAAACCTGGGTGCTTGATGGAGCACAACAGGGTATGACAAGAAACGTTTCTGGTCTTAACCCTAGGGAGTGACCTGTGCTGGACAAAACCTAAGGACCTTATTGCTCTCTGGAACTAGAACTACCCGGAAGGAAGTTGTGATGAGGTGGGTGTTGGTCTCTTCTCCTGGGAAACAAGCAGTAGGATAAGAGGAAACCAGATCAAGTTGTGCCAGGGGAGGTCTAGGTTGGGTATTAGGAAAAAATTCTTCACCAAAAGGGTTGCTCAGCCCTGGCACAGCTGCCCAGAGAAGTGGTGGAGTTCCCATCCCTGGAGGGACTTACAAGCCATGTGGACGTGGCACTTGGGGACATGGATTACTGGTGGCCCTGGCAGTGCTGGGTTAAGGGTTGGATTCAATTATCTTGAAGGTCTTTTCCACCCTAAATGATTCTATGGTTCTCTGATTCAATAACGTCTGACATGCAAAGCCTCCAAATTAAACAAGACTTACCAAAGGGAATTAGTTCTAAGGCGTATTCCAAAGACAAGCACTCCCACTGCCATTTGCGCCCTTGAAAAAAACCTCCCCCAAGCCTCTAATCACGTCTTTCATGTATCAGGATATGTCTCGTAAACAGATGAAAATTAGCTGTGCTGAACTGCTCAGGAAGACGTCACTCCCAGACAACTCTGGCTGTGTCTGAGTACTTTGCAAACACGAGATGATTACGAAGGCAAAGGATAACCTCTCTGGGCTGGAGAGCTGCTTTTGGAATGCGTGGGGGCGAGCGGTGCTTTCCTGAGCAAATGGATTTGTGCACCAGGTGTCAGCACAGCACAATATTTCATTTCTGCAGAGATCCAGCCTCAATAATATCCCTCTGGTTACTCAGTTTTTAAATTGCTTCCCGATGTGTGTGTAATGCAGTCTGTAACTGCCCCTTTTGGCTATACTGTCTTTCATTAGTGCTCAGTTGTGTCGTTCTCTCTTTGCTGAGATAGTTCCCTGCCTTTTTAGGCTGTGCAACCACTTGATAATTTTTTCCATCATTTAATGTTGCAGTAACAAACAAGTCTGAAAAGAAATTATTGCTGCACTATATAATCCATGATAAATGCCTCAAAGACATTTAGGAACATGACTCAGCTCACAGATGACATTTAGTTATCAGTGTTCTAATCCTTACAGCTTTAGGTTCAGATTTAAAGGCATTTAGGCAACTGATCTCCAGTAAAGTAGAAAAAAAACAGTTTATCTAGTACCTATCTTTGATTCAGATTTTTGTCTGTTTGTTCTCAGATGGTGTTGAATGCTAAAGCCAGACTTGTCTTTACCCCTGCACAAAGGTATCCAAGCAGGGGGAGAAAGAGGAGCAGAGATGCTACGTGGAAGGCGGGGGACGGGTTCTCAAATCTCTACTCAACACCTTTTTAAATCCCAGAAAAGAACTATGTGCCTTAGACTTTCCTGCAAAGACATATCTCAAAATCTCTGCCTGAAGTTATTACGTTTTGTATAAATAAATATTCACTGGGAGAAGTGTCTGACCTTGTCTCCTCACCAAGATACTGGGAAAATACTATAATGACCGAACAGCAACTTGTTTTCTGGCTTGTTCACTCTTAGGTGCACTGGATATCGAGTTATATGTGCAAAACAAAGCAACTTCAAGGGGATTAGTTTATCCAAAAAGTCTCAGCAACGTCATGTTTATAGCAACATCTTTGCAGGAAACCTGCAATTTTCTGCTTCCAATCAAACAGTAAGTGGAAACAAAACCAGGTTTTCCAAATCTTCCATTAGTCCCCCAACTCCAAAACAGCGGGGGAAAAAAATCAAACGAGGGCTCCGTTGAAAGGGCTAATCCCAGATTTTCTCTTATGTACAGCAGTATGCCTGGGAAACCCTGGAAGATAAGATCTTTCCAGGGATGCTGACATGTCATAGAAGTTTTTGAGCTGGGTGAGCAGCTGGATGATTGTGTATGTACCCACTGGCAGACAGAAAATAGGTACTACGGGAATATAAGCTACAATGAAGTCATGTGGGAAAAAAAGTGGGATTTGGATCTTGGCTGCATCTGAACATCAGGCTTCTGCTTTTAAACCAGCTGCTGGTTATCTCTCTCCCCTCACTGTGCCCACTCACATCAGGGGCAGCTTTTTGTTGTGCTTCTATCAACACATTTTATGTCTTACACTGACTTGACACCTGAATTCTTGAGACTCCAGGCCTGGTGACCCAAATAATGGTTTTCTGCGCGTTATCTGACCAGTGTGTTTGTTAATATTCAGGCTTGCCGTTCCCATTACATGGAGAACTTGACGTTGCCTTGGGCTTTTCTTTTGTCTCAAGGATGCTTGTTTAGAGGATTCATGTGCCTGTTTCTCTCTGCTCAGGGGAAATATCCTCTTCTTTCCTTGGTTCCTGATTCCCTCGTGCCAGCACTCGTCCCATAAAGCTCCAAATGGTCTCACTGTCAGGCTGGAAAATGAAGAAAACAGAAAGAACTCAATATTTCTGAAGTATTTTCCAAGTTTTATCAGGAAGAAGCTGGAACAATTCTCCTTAGTATGCTCATGGCTATATCAATACATTAACTTTCTGCTCAGCTGGAAAAAGAGTCTGGAACTGACCAGATCCAAAATCCACTAAGCCGCAGGGGATGTTTTTATAGATGTTAGTGAACTCTGGGCAGGAATTTGAGGATGGAAATAGAAAATCCAAGCATCTGAAATGAGAACAATTGAATTGGGTGAAGGAAATTAGTAGTTAAAACTTTAATAAGACACTTATTTTGACCCTTAGAAACATTTATTTTTTTTGCGAATCTACCCCTCGATGAGGTCCCAAGAGATTTGCCAGCATTGCCTAAAATTGTGAAGTGGTTTTTATGTGTAGAAATGTTCTGGTAAATTTTAGCTGAAGTCTGAAACAGAGTTATGGGGAACTGATGTTTACTTATTTTTCATTTTTCGTTTCTCTGAGAGCACTGCTTTATTTTTTATTTTTTAATTTTTACTTTTTTGAATGGCAAAGGGCTGCAGTGGGTTTATTTGAACACTGTTGTCTTTCTCAGGCACAGTGACGGCAATGACACAGCTTCATCCATGAGATCCTGTGTAAGGGGTCAGGAAATCATTCAAGCTCTTTCCTGTGAGATACCTCCAGATACTCCCAAATATAATCCTAAATGTTCCTAGAGCACTGCCGGGTTGTTGAGTGCCAGGACAATATCCCAGTGTATTACCTGACTACAGAAGTCACTGGATTTTTGCTGGCACTTACAGCCATTCCAAGCATCCACCTTTCTGTCCCCTCTGGTCACAAATCTGCCCAGACTGCAGGATTTAAGTGCCAGGGGGTTATTTTTGTTATGTGTTTCTACTCCACCCACTACAGAGGGGCTTTGATCCATTTTTGTGGCTTCTAGACTTCACCAAGACAAAACCATCGTGTAAATAAAAAGATAATACAATGAGAATGCACATAAAAGCATGTTCAAATCAGGAGAAAACTGGTAAAGTGGTTCTCTTGTCAACCACTTCTGGATGCAGAGAAGCTCAAATATTAAGGAGATATAAATGACAGGATTATCCTGGCTTGCTGTGATCTAGTTTCTAGAAATGCAGGCAGCTGTAGGATGTATTTTTTTTCACAAACACACCAAGCTGCCTCTCAAGACCAAACAGGTTTCTTGTACCAGCATTTAAGTTTCCCACCTTTAAAAATAGATATTTGTTAAGGCCTGTATTTCTAGCAAGTTGTATAGGTGTTCTGAAATCTCCAGGATTTCAAAATGCTGTGTTAGGCCTTGTCAGATTCTTTTACAGACAGTGTGGTTTCACAGCTCCAACATTATGGTTTCTAGATTATAAATCACATAAATTAGAGTTCATACAGGTACAGAAATAGCAACCTGGTTTTCCTGAAAGAAAAAACGAGCAGGGACGCGGTCAGAAGTGAAAAGAGTTGGCATCTGGCTTAGTGCATCCTTGGTCTCCCTCTTCTGGCTCAGCTGGAAGGAACGTTCTCCATCCAGGGCGTGCTACAGCTCAGCATGCCCCTACTACCAGGTGGTGAAGGGGACTTTTGTGGAGACAACATGCCAAGAAGCTTTTTTCTCCAGCACGTGGCTACAGGTACCATCACGGAGAACTGGGCAACGAGCATTTTCAGTCCAGCTCTCCCACCCTCCTCCCGTGCTTTTTGTGCATGAACTTCAAACTTTTAGAAAAGCATCATGTATCTCTTTAATACACACAGGAAGGGGGGGAAGGGATGAAGGAGATTTGACAACATGAGTGGGAAAATATATGCAGGCTGTGACCCTGGCTGTTCTGCTGTAGCTGTTAATGCTGAGCTCTGCCTGACTCGCACGTTTTACCTGCTTGCCAGAATTAAGGGTTTAGAAACTCTAAAACTCAGTTACTGAGTCACTGATCAGGAAAATATCCATAAATGCTTTTCTGCACATTTTTATGCTGGTGCAAGTTTTGTATCAGCAAAAGTGTGGGACCAGGACCAGGGCAGTGCCCATCCCCTGTGCTGGCACTGCAGTCTTGAGAGGCATCTCCAGTCTTGGGGGCAGTTCTGGGACCCTCAGACAAGAGAGACACTGAGGGGCTGGAGTATGTCCAGGGAAGGGAAAGGAACAGAGCTGGGAAAGGGTCTGGAGCAGCAGGAGCAGCTGAGGGAGCTGGCAGGGGGCTGAGCCTGGAGAAAAGGAGGCTCGGGGGGACCTTTCACTCTCTACAACCACTTGAAAGGAGGTTGCAGCCAGGTTGAGGTTGGTCTCTTTTCCCAAGTGACAAGACAAGAGGAAATGTTCTCAAGTCATGCCAGGGGAGGTTCAGGTTGGATATGAGGGAAAATTTCCTCATAGGAAGGGCTGAAAAGCCTTGGCACAGCTGCCCAGGGCAGTGGTGGAGTCCCCATCCCTGGAGGGACTTGAAAGCCATGTGAGTTTGGGGACTTGGTTTAGTGATGGCCTTGTCAGTGCTGGGGAAATGACTGGACTCAATGATTTTAGAGGTCTTTTCCAACCTAAATGATTCTGTGATTCCCTGAGTCATTCTGTCAGTAAAATCAGATGGGAATTTGAATTTCCTCTAATGGGATTTTGACGTAAAGAGCACATTTTGTATTCCTCTTTTTTACCTTTGGCTTTCTGAGTTTTTCTACCACAAAGTGGACTCTAAGTATTTTTTTTTTCTCTCATTCTTATCGAAAAAAAGAGGAACAAAAAAAGTGAAGGCTACAACTGTTTACATCTGACTTCAAAAAATGTAATATCAGGCTTCTGTATCTCACAGTAGCAAGGTTTTTGTGTATTTTGAACCTGGGCATTAAACTGTGAGTAACAGAATCACCCATTTGAATTGGCTCCTTTCCCCAACACCTCACCTACATATGTGTCACAACGATATGTGACATTTAGAAGGGAGTTTGGCAAGAGACCAAAAAAAAAAAAAAAAAAAAGAGGGTGTCAGATAAGCTCTGAGACATAGAAAGAGAGACCCCTGGGGAAAATGGTTTGCCTATAATTTTAAACTGCTGCCTTTGAAATACAGGAACTTATAACCCACTGTCTGGCTATGTTTCATCCTCTTTCTGTAAAAAACTGAAATGTCATGCAATAAACCCCAGCCTATATATATAACAGCAATATCTGAAAATCTGCACTTGTTTTTGCTGTGCTGCTTGTTGTTGCTCTTGATTTTTCTTCATTGTGTGTGGGTCCTCACTGATCATTTATGCATGGAATAAAAACAAGACATCTGAAATTTGGAAAAGAGCCAGTTCTGAGTATGTTGTGGTTTGAATTGGCCATCTCTGTTCTCTGTCTTGGTACTAACATGTCCTTTGGGGACACGTGTGGCACACGTGGAAAAATCCTGTAAGAATCTGCTTGAGAGGAACTGCAGCTCAACCCAACACTTGTTTAACCTGTTAACTTTTTTATGCCATGATTGGGATTTTAATAATAATAAAAAATAATAATAACAACAACAACAATCAGGACAAATAAGGGAAGACTATTCTCATCTTAAATTGCTCAAGGTACAAGCTTCCAGTTCCTACCAGCAGTTGCAAATTGGTACCTAAATATTCATGTGACTTGCCCAACTCCCCCCCTCTCACCAGGATAGAGGGATTCCTCTTTGCTGCAGTCCAGATAAAAGTTGGCAAAATTAGAAATTAGAAAACCAGGGGGAAAAAAACCCAAACAAACTTTAGTAAGATGGGATGGTTCCCACTTCATTAGGAAGGGGCTTTAAGAGAAGATCTCCTTAAGCTGGGGATTTTGGAGCACAGGGATGTAAACTGTGCCCTTTCAGGAGCAGATTTCTGACTGATTGTATCTGAGGGCAGAAGTGCAGATGCCCAGCCACCAAACTGTGATGTGGCATACTTTGTGTCCTGCTTCTTGGGGTTCTCCGAGGTCTAATTAGAGCAAGACCGAGTGCCTGAAGTAACCCTAGGGGGCTCTCACGACTCAGGAATAGGAAGGATTGGAGTATCAGAAGAAAGACTTGAATTCAAGCTGTAAATTTTCTCCTTTGATAAGAAATACCTGCTATTATTGTGGGTGTATCTTTATGCTTATATGTGTATTAGCAAGGGTTTTGGTGCAACATTTCTCAGATTGAAGTATTAGGAGAAAGTATTTGGGGTTTTACCATTCCTCTTTCTTTCCCTTCCTTTCCCTTTATCCAGGGAGAGAATTTTGTGAGTAGGACTTTTAAATACACTTGGCAAATCTGTTGCCAGTTTCAAATAAACCATTAAATGTCAGCTGATGAGCTTCAATTGTTGGAGCCTTTTGGGAGAATCATGAAAATAGCTGTGAATTGGCAGACGTAAAAATAATACATCTTCCTTTCATTCAGATGATCTTGGTGCTTTAAAAAAGTACAAATGTAAGACATGTGACAAAATTCTTCCCTGTGAGGGTGGTGGGCCCCTGGCACAGGTTGCCCAGAGAAGCTTTGCATGCCCCATCACTGGAAGTGTCCAAGGCCAGGTTGGACAAGGCTTGGAGCAGTAAAACTGGGTGTGTCCCAGCCAGATAATTCTCAGCTTTTTTTTCACCCTCAAAAACACACCTTCAAAATAAAAATATTATTTGGGTTTTTTTATACATCCTCTCCTTTGACCTTTTGGAGGCCAAGATTAGGTCATATTTACCTAACCCATAACATTCCTTTAGCACAGTTTCACGTGCTGGGTAATTTTTCCAGAGCTGCTGGCTGTAAGTGTAATTAAACCCTTGAACTTAGAAGTGCTCTGATTAAGGAAATACTTCCACAGCATTAAGAGCACTTTACATTAAGGATTTTCAAGTGAGAATTTATACCCTAATGATTTTAATCCTAATGAAGACTTGATGTTCTGCTCCTCCAGAAGAAAAAGCCCTGGTCTCAGCACTGAACTAGTCGCAAGCTTTTATTTTTCTTGATATTCTAATTATATATGAGAACAAAACCAAGACAGACTCCTGGCATCTCAGATGGAAAATCTGCTCCTTTTTTTTAAGGAGAAGGGTGGCAAGAAACTGTTTGAAGCCAAGCCAGAAAATCCCACATTATTATTCAGGATTTCCTTGTTTGTTTTAGAAAAAGTAGGAAAATATTAATGACAGGCATATTACCTTGTTTCAACTATATAGGTTGATCAGAAGTCATGTTAATAATATGGTTAAAACATTAAAGATAAACTTTTTCTTTGGGTACCACTGTGCTCAAACCAAAGTGTAAAATTAAAGCAACAAATGTAACCTACCAGATGAACAGATTTTTTTTTTTTTCCTTCAGAAATGTGACCATTTCCTCAGGAGTAAAAACTGCCTTATATCTTAGGGTCTGGAATAAAATAACCATAACCCTTTTGCCTTTTGAAAAGTTCACTCTCAGGTTTTATTCACAGCCATCAGAAATTGTGTAGCACTGGTGTCAGCAAAGAGGAAAACTTCTCCTCTCTGTGGCAATTTTCTCCAAATTAAAAAACCAGTATGATATAGAAAGCAGTAGGAGAAAGTTGATATTTCCATTTCAAAGTTATTTGTATCAAAACTGAAAGATGCTGTTGCTGCTGGAGGTGGAGGAGTTGAATCCACTGGGGAATACCACGATATCAAACCACAACTCCCATTAACGAGAATATTTCCATAAAATGTAAAGATTTAACCTGAATTAAGAGATGGAATAGGAAAGAACATACAATCACAGTGTGTTCTCCTGAAAAAGAGAAAGGAAATTGGGTGGTAAGGGATATTTTTCCACAGCTTGGGAAGGACTGATTGGCAGAAGGAGCTGATTCATACACACCTTTCCAAAAGTGGAGGTTTGAATTTGTACTTTAAAAAGCATCAATCTCTGCAAATCTCACCATGAAATGGAAAGAAATAACTAAAATTTAGCTAAAAAACTTGGAAGTTACAATCAAGTAACTAATTGCTCCTGAACAGCAGAACAGACACAGTGGAAGTGCTTGAGCATTTATTTATTCATTTTTCTTCTATTCCATTAAATAACATCTTCCATCCTCTAATCCTGCCTACCTTCCTGCAAAATGAATAGGGCACAAATACATCCACTGGGTGAAAGTGCTACAGAAAATGACAAGTTGCAAAATAAACTCTCTTAATTTCCCAATGGCCCAAGTTGAGCATCCTGTGCAAGTCTTGCTTCATGCCCAAAGTACTTCAGCATTACAGAATTAACTATATAATCTCTAATTCACTTTTTTCCCTTGAAGCTATTAGTGCTTTTACAGCCTGCAAAGCAGCTGTGAGAGAAAATCCTTCTCATCCTTGTAATTCCAAAAGAGGTCTGTGCTGTACATATAAAATAACTATATTTAAAGAGGAGGTACAGGATGTTCAGTGCAGATTGTTGTATTTCATTGCTGGATTCAAACATGTCTCTATTGAACAGAAAGAGTTTTCAGAAGCTTTTAACAAGGAGCATTGTAGGAAAATAGCAGAAAAAAACCCAGTCTGACAGATTTCAAGTCTTTGATTGAAAGACTGAAATGAGTAACAATAAAATAGACATGGATTTGGGTTTGGTTTTGATTTTTTTAAAAATACTGTTGCAGGCTAGGCAAACAGAGCATGGGTTCTTTAATTACCATCTCCCGAAGTACAGAGAGTACTTTAGAGAAAATTAAGGGGAAGAAAGAACCAACTGTCCCCTCCTCCTCTTATCCTTCTCTACCTTTAAGAAAGCAAAATAGATGAGTTCAAGGCTGCTGGAAAATTCCAGGATATGAAACTTCAGCCCAAACTATAGTTCCTATTTTAGCTGACCATTAAAATTTGGAAGATATCTTCCGTAAGGCTGGGCTGGATGGGGAATGAGGCAGATACCAAGGAGGTTTCTAACCCTGAGTGAGATCTGAGTCTCCCAGGGCAGGTCATGATACTGACCTTGAGGCTGGCACACAGGTGCTTAGGGCTGTCTGTGTTGGCAAGTGCCCAGAGAGGCTTTGGGGATGGGCCGGGTGCCCCTGGCTCCACGGGAGGCTGTGGTGTGGCAGGGGTGGGGCCTGGGGAGACTCTGCTCGGCTGTCTCTTGCCTTTTGCCGGGGCACAGCCCAGCCAGGGGTGGACAAGGAGGGTGGCGGCTGGGGCAGGACGGGCCCTGTGCTGTCTGCAGCCAGGGACTGCCTTCCCTTCAGGCCTTGATGCCCATGCTCCCTGCTAGCCCGCGCCGCTGAGGAAACTTGTCTGCCATCTCCTGCAGGCCATGGATTCAGCAATTGTGCTCCTCCTGGCTGTGCTGGCCGTCCTGCCTGAGCCCACACAGGATCTCCAGAGCGATGTGGTCACCGCGCAGTGGATAACTGAGCGTGCGCTTTTTCTGGAGGAGAAGATGAGCGAGTTGTGGGAGGAAGTCGAGCGGAGGAGGGCCCTGGAAGAAGTTCCGCTCCTGTGGATCTTGCAGCACTGGCTCTTCTGGGTGGCTGCAGCAGCTCTGCTCTGCTGGCTGGCCTGGCAAAGGGAGGAGGCCTGTCGCCGGCGCCGTCAGCAGGACAGCTGCAGAGGAGAGGAGGAAGAAGAGCTCAGCGGAGCAGCCGGTGCTGTCAGGCCTTTTGCAGAGCTCAGCCTGTCACCGCTGCAGGAACTGCCCCCCATGGGCCGCACCCTGAAGAAGCTGGTGCGGGACCTGCTGGAGGTGTGCCAAGTGCTCTCCCAGAACACCTTCATGCCAGAGCTGCACCCGGCCACTGGCAAGCAGGGCACCATCGAGTGCTGGCGTGACCTGGGGCACCGCGTCGTCTACCAGCTGGTNGTGTGCCTGAGGCCACCCCCCAGGCACTCCTTCTGCCTGCAGCTGCCCGACAACAGGATGGATGGGCCAGAGAGGTGCTGCCGCATCCGTGTGCTGCTGGACTGCTCGTGCTCCAGGATGACGGGGGACACGCTGTGCTTTGTCCACCCCACGCACAACAATCAGCCCTCGCCCGTCCTACGCACCCTGTGCACAGACTCCCACTTGGAGGTGGAGAAAGTGGCCGGCTGGGTGCAGCAACTGGTGGACTCAGCCTGGGAGCGTTTGCCTCAGTGGCACGACTGGCAGCTCCGGCTGCTGCCCTCCTCCCGCTCCTGCAGCCTCCTGCTGACGGGCCCCTGCAAGGTGCAGCTCTGCGCTGTGCTGCTCTTGGCACTGCAGCAGGGCCACCCAGGCACCTTCCTGGTCCTGCAATAGGCCAGGACAGCTTTGTTGTTTTGCAGAAAGGCAGCTCCGGCAACTCCCTGAGCTTAGAGTAGGCAGCAGCCAGCTTTCCCAGTGTGCTGCTTTAGTCTGGGGTAGAGTTAGAGTAGGATAGGCCTAGATTAAGTCTGGGGTTAGATTTTCCCTTTTTGCCTTTCCATGGGCTGGTTTACGCTGGGGTAGAGTTAGGCTTAGTATGGCCTTAGACTAATAGGGGGTTAGATTTTAGCTTAGTGCTTTCCCAAGGGTTGGTTTAGTCTGGGGTAGAGTTAGGCTAAGACACATAGTCAGAATAGAGTTAAATGTTCTGGATTTACCCAACATGGGGTTCTATTTTTCTACCTTTCTGCTTCCAACTTGAAAATAAAGAGAAAGGTTGAGCAGAGCTTGCCCAGTGTCAAGGCCTTTTCTGCTTCTCGGACTGCCAGGCTGGGGCTGGGGCTGCCTGGGGACTTCTCTCTCCTTTTCCTCTCCCTCGCCTCTTGAAATCATCTCTTCCCTTGCACCCTACCCCTTTTTGCCAAGCCCACTGCTGGGTGCTGATACAGTAACTCAGGCACTGACGTACCACCGTCCATGCCAAGTATGGAATTTACTTCGAAAAGAGTTGGAGTTTTTGCGGACCTTGGGACTTTGGGCCTTCCTTTGGAGCACGAGCATTTGCAAATCTTGGGGGCTCCCTTCTCCCGAAGGGTGCGATGTCCGAGCCAGCTGGTCGAGTGGAAGGTGTCCCCGCCCGTGGTGGCAGCTTGCAATTCCACGGCCTTTAGGGTGCCTTCCAACCCCAAGCAGTCTGTGACTCGGGGAGGGAGGGCTTTTGCCTCCTGCCCGCAAACACGACTTGCCTCTATTCAGCCCTTTNGGCTAAGACAAATAGTCAGAATAGAGTTAAATGTTCTGGATTTACCCAACATGGGGTTCTATTTTTCTACCTTTCTGCTTCCAACTTGAAAATAAAGAGAAAGGTTGAGCAGAGCTTGCCCAGTGTCAAGGCCTTTTCTGCTTCTCGGACTGCCGGGCTGGGGCTGGGGCTGCCTGGGGAGTTGGGAGTACACATAGCCCAGACAGTTGACCTCAACTGCCCTCAGGGCTATGCCAGGGCATATGACACCCTGGTCAGTATATCAACGTGGATGAAGAACACCGTGCCACAACTGGGCATCAGGTCAGATGGTGTGGAATATCCTCTTGGTCAGTGGGGGGCAGCTCTCCTGGCTGTGTCTCCTCCCACGGTCTCAGGCACCTCCAGCCTCCTGGCCAGCGTGTCAGCAAACCACAAAAAGAACCCTCAGGCATCCTTCCGTGTGGGAAAGAGAATGCCCTGAGCCTCAACTTAATGGAAACTACCAAGGGCCTCCTGGCTTGTGTCAGCAATGGCGTGGCCAGCAGGACCAGGGCAGGGACCGTCCCCCTGTGCTGGGCACTGGTGAGGCCTCAGGTGCTGTGTCCAGTTCTGGGCCCCTCTCTTCAGGAAAGACATTGAGGGGCTGGAGCCTGTCCAGAGGAGGGCAACAGAGCTGGGGGAGGGTGTGGAACATAATTCCTATGGGCAGCAGCTGAGGGTACCAGGCTCATCCCAGAGACCAGTCGTTCCAAAAACAAAAGAAATTTAAATGAATAACATTGAAGAGTTTCTTGTCAAAGGCAAAAGGCCTTGTCTTGGCAAAGGCAAAAATTTTAGCATTTTTAGGAAACATTTTAAATGCAAGGACTTCTGCTGCACAAAACCCGTTTTTAACAAAGAGTCAAGTACTCGTTGGGATTTTTCTTTCAGTTCCTCGTGGTCACTGAATTCTGTTTCATAGCGCAGTGATACGGGAATTGCCACTGGATGAGGGAAAGACTGTGGATCTGGACTGCCTAGACCTTAGGAAAGCACTGCTGACCCCCTTTCCTCCCACCTCGCACAGGCCATGGCCGTGGCAATTGTGCTTCTCCTGGCTGTGCTGGCCATCCTGTGCTGTCCACTTGGGGATGGAGGGTGAGGACACCGCTCAGAATCCCATAGAATGTGCTGAGTTGGAAGGGACCCCCAAAGCTCTTCGAGTCCAAGCCTTAGCCCTGCACAGGACCATCCCCAAGAGTCACCCCATGTGCCTGAGAGTATCATGCCAATCCTTCTTGAACTCTTTCAGCCTTCCTGCTGTGACCACTTCCCTTGGGAGCCTTTTCCAGTCCCCAACGAGACTCTGGGTGAAGAACTTTTTTCGAATACCCAACTGAAGCCTTCCCTGACACAACTGAAGGCCATTTCCTTGGGTCCCATCACTGGTCACTGTCACAGGGAAAAGAGTAGTGCCTGCCCCTCCTCTTGCCCTCAGGAGCAAACTGCAACTGCAATGAGGTCTCCTCCCCTCCATCTCCTCTTCTCCAGGCTGAACAGACCAAGTGTCCTCGGCCACTTCTGCTACGGCTTCCCCTCAAGGCCCTTCAGCCCCCTCCTTGCCCTCCTTTGGACACTCTCTAAGAGCTAAATATCTTTACGGTGCCCAAACCTGCACACAATATTCCAGGGGAGGCGGCAGCAGTGCAGAGCAGAGCGGGACAGTCCCCTCCTGCAGTGGAAGTCATTCAAGTAACCTTAAAACACTTCTTTCATGACATGTCCCTGGCCCTGCTGCCAATGCTTTGCCTGATGCCCCCCAGGCCATGTTTGGGCCTCCTGCCTGCCAGGGCACTGCTGACTCATGGTCAGCTTGATGTCGAGCAGGACCCCCAACTTTCCAATCCTGCTTTCCAGCATCTCATTCCCCATGTCTGTACATAGGTCCAGGCTTGTCTCATCCCAAATGCAGAATCCATCACTTTGCCTCCTTGAACTTTATACGATTGGTGATTGCCCAGTCTTCTAATTAGTTGAGGTCTCTCAGCAGGGCCTGCCTGTCTCTGAGGGAGTCCGCGGCTCCTCCCACTTATGTGTCACCTCCAGACTTGCTCAGTGTCCCTTCCAGTCCTGTGTCCCAGTCTTTTAGGAAGATGATGAAGAGCACGGGGCCTAAGAAGGAGCCCTGTGCAACTCAGCTAGTGACAGGTCGCCGGTGTGAAGTTCCCCCAGTCCCTGGTGCCATCTGTGCTCGGCCCGTGAGCCAACTGCTCCCCCACGGCAAGCTGTGTTTCTCCAGCTGTCTGCTGGACACTTGGTCCCACAGGATCACGGGAGAAAGGCTATGGAAAGCTTTATTGAAATGCCCAAAGATTTGACGGGAAGCCAAGTGGCCAGAGCTGTGCTGGTGCTGCGGTGCCACTTGTCAGAGTCAGGGGGAGGCCCAGGCAGCAGGGCAATGTCCTGTGCAGAGCTTCTGCAGCTCTGCACCTCTGTCCTCACGGTCACAGGCTTTTTGTCCCAAGGCTGGCCATGGGAGTGGCTGGGGCTGCCCAGCTTGGCAAGAGACCCCCAGCGAGCTCCAGCCCAGTGGCTTTGTAATTTGGGGTGATAATGCCGTGAAGCTACTGATCCTGAGGGGAGTGCTCTGAAGGGTGGGGCTTGTCATCTGGGTTGTGTGTCTCTGGTGTCTGTGACATCACAGAGGACAGGTCACAATGGGAGCTGTCCCTAAGGACAACAGCAGGCAGCCCCAGGCCAGTTGGACTTGGGCGACTGGTGAGTGCACATGCAGGGCAAAGGCTGACGTGGATGGGGGACGGGACACATGTCTGGGGCCATTTCTAACCCCGAGTGAGAGCCAAACCTTTCTGAACAGGGCAAGATTCTGCCATTGCGGGGGGCGGGATTGGGCTCACCATGGTGGCAGTGCCCAGAGAACCTTTGGGGAGGAGCTGGGTACACCTGGCTCCATGAGACGCTGCAGCGTGGCAGGGATGGGGCCTCAGGAGACTCTGCTTGCCTTTCCCTTGCCCTTTCCCAGCACACAGCTCAGCCAGGGATTGACCACCAGTGTTCCTTTGGCTGCCCACATTGTCAGGAAAGGCCCAGGGAGCTCCTGCTGGGTGGCTTTGAACTTGGGGTGATGATGCCAAGAAACAGCTGAGCCTGAGGGTGGGGATGAAGGCTGAGACTTGTCTGCTGGGTGATGTGACTCTGGTGGCTGTGACATCCCAGAGGACTGGTCACAATGGAAGCTGCCCCAAAGGGCAACACCAGGCAGCTCCTGCCCCACTCCCCCAGTCTCGTGCTGCCTCTCACCCAGACCCGCTGACCCCCTTTCCTCCCACCTCTCCCAGGAGTAGCCATGGAGGCAGCAATCGTGCTCCTCTTGGCTGTGCTGGCCACCCTGCCCGAGCAGACCCGCGATCCGCAGATCGATGTGGTCACTGCCCAGCGCATGAAGGAGAGGGAGATTTTCCTCAGTGAGAAGATGACCCGGCTGTGGGAGGACATTGAGCGGATCAGGGCCCTGGAAGAAGCCCCGCTGCTCTCCATGTTGCAGCACTGGCCCTTTGGGGCGGCTGCAGCAGCCGTGCTGGCTGAGCTCTGCTGGCTGGCCTGGCAATGGAAAGTTGCCTCTGGCAACTGCCCTGAGCAGGACGGCTCCAGCAGAGACGAGGAAGACGAGGACAAAGACGACGGCGACGACAGGGACGAGGAGGAAGAAGACTTCAATTGGCCATGCAGAGGTGTCAGGTCCTTGCTCCGGTCCATGCCACCACCACTGCAGTTACTGCCCGAGCCCTGCAGGAATGTGAAGCAGCTGGTGTGTGACCTCCTCTTTGTCAGCCGAGAGTTCTCCCAGAGAACTTTCATGCCAGAGATGTACCCAGACTCTGGGAGGGACGGCTCTCGGGAAGGCTGGAGCGTCCACAAGCAGCAAATCTTCTACCAGCTGCTCGTGTTCCTGCGGCCTCCCCCTGGGCACTCTTTCATCCTGGAGGAGGACAGCCCGTGGCAGCAGCCAGAGCCGTGCTCTGACATCCGTGTGGAGCTGGAGTGCACGTGCTCAAGGCAGCAGCTGATGGGACCCGCCTTGTGTTTTCTCCACTCCACTGACAAGAAGCTGCCCAAGGATCAGAGGTCACCTCTGCTGCGCACCCTCTGCACAGGCTCCTACTTAGAAGTGGAGAGAGTTGCCAGCTGGGTGCAGCATTTGGTGGAAGCAGCCTGGTGGCGTTTGCCTCACTGGCCCTGCCGCCGTCTCAGGGTGCTGCCCTCGTCCCGATCCTGCAAGTTCCTGCTGACCAGCCCGTCCCAGAGGCAGAGCTGCATCGAGCTGTTTTTTGCACTGCAGCAAGGCAGCTCAGACAACTTCCTGATCCCAGAGTAGGCAGCAGCCAGCTTTCCCTATGTGCTGCTTGAGGCAACTCTGCATTCTCTATTTGGGGTCACATATATTGCATATGCTCAGCACCCAGCCACTCACTCCACCCCCTTGTCTTCCCCACCACCCGGGAGGAATGGGGACAAGAATCCAAATCCAAACTGTAGATAACTTTACCAATAATAGGTTTATTAATACCTTCAAGAGTAGGTTTAGGACTAAGTTAAATAGTAAGTTTAGTTCGTAAGTTTAATAATAAAAATAACAACAACTAGTTTAATAAGAGATAAGTTTAAAATTAATTTAGTTTTAGAAATCTCTCAAGTAAAAGTTAACTCCCAACTCCCCATGTCCCCTGTCATGCTTCAATCCCAGCTGCAAACTGAGCCCCAGCAGCCACTCTCTCATGCCCCTTCCCTTCCCCGCCACCCTAGTTTAATAATTGCTTTAATTAGAACTTTAGTTAAGTTTAAGAATTATAAGTTAAATAATAGATAAGTTTATTACTAAGAATTTAGATTTAAAAAATTCAAACTTAAAAATTTTAGAAAGATTTCTCGTTAAAAGCAAAGTAGAATTCAGTAGTAGTGGTAATTAATAATTAAGACGACCAAAAAATAGGAAAGGAAAAAACCCAGACAAGTGACGCCCAACAGAGTGAGTGGCTCACCAACAGCTGAGCGATGCCACAGCCCCCTTCCGGAACCCAGATGGGCCCCCCTTGCAGCTCCCTTCCCCACTTTCTAAGCCGGACATGACCTTCGGTGCTGTGGAGCACAAACACAGAACGTAACAGCGTGTAAAGGCACGTGGAAAAACATCTAGGAAGGGGAGACCCACGGAACAGCGTGACAGAAATGGCCCGGTCCTTCTGTCTCGACCTTCAAGCCTTCAGCCAGCAGGGCATCACCATCAAGGTGCCTCCGTCCTCACGTGGAGTCCTGCTGCTGTCCGAGGCCCTCTCCAGGCAGCTGCTCCAGCACTCCTGGGGGAGCGGGACAAGGCGTCAAGCTCAGAACAGCACACGGAGCCTTGAGAGCGGAGGCAGCAGAGCAGCAACTGCCCTGGGAAAGTTCTCAGGTGCAGACACAGCGCAGCTGCTCTGCA
>VXAY01001836.1:387386-401691 GCA_013399855.1 Oxyruncus cristatus
AGGGACAAACCCCTCTGGAGCAGCCACATGTCACTTGGAGTGCAAGGCCGAAACCCAAAGCACACATCCAGTGCTTTCCCTCTTGGAGAACGCCCTGGGGGTTGTGGGAGGCACTGGCCGAGAATGCAGCACGAGTGCTCCAAACACGCATGGGGCACACACTGTCTCCTCTGCAGCCACTGTTCCACTGTGCCCATTGTCACCACCGAGCTGCAGCACTGGATTCACACACAGCCTGGGCAGAGCAGAGGGAGCTTGCAGCTCCTGTGCGTTCCTGACTCTGCTCCCGGCACACAAGGCACAGCAAAAGCAGGTCCAGTGCAGAGGGAGCCGGTCCACGTGGACAGTGGCAGCAGCACTGCCCGATCTGCTTGCTGCCTTAGATCCTGAGGCCTGGGAGCTCAGAGGGAAGCATCCCAGCTCTGTCAAATTCAGGGGACTTGGATTCTATTGCCAAAGCCTTGGTATCGGCAGAGGACCTCTGAGTTGGACAAGCCCCAGCTGGACTCAGGTCACTCCCTCTCTTTTTAAGCTCCTGTGTCTGGAGGTGCTGGCAATATTTTTCTCGCCAGGCTGGTCCATTCAGAGTCTCTTGCACGTGTCTCTCCGTGGCAGCTGCTTCTTTCGAAGCAAAAACAATCAGCAAAACTCGAAACTTCTCCTACCCCCACTTCTCTGGGAGCTCTGGAAAGCCATGACATTTGTCTGGAAGCTCTACTGTCCACCCAGACAGAGCAATTCTAAGCAAATCAGGTTGACCAAGAGAAGATCTTCTGCAGGCCCGCTCTGTCCCGTCAGGACTTTCACGGTCTGCAACTGAGCTCTTGAGGTGACAGGTAAACTTCCACCTGTGAGCTCAAGGCAGAGCTGGTCATCACCAGCGGATGAAGGAATGTCAGATTTTTCTGGAGGAGAAGGTGAGGGAGCTGTGGGAGGAAATCAAGTGGAGGAGGGCCCTGAAAGAAGCCCCACTCCATTTTATGTTGCAGCACTGGCTCTTCTGGGTGGCTGCAGCAGCTGTGCTCCGCTGGCTGGCCTGCAAAAGGAAGGTCGCCTCTCACAACTGCTGTGAGCAGGACAACGAGGGGAAGGAACATCTCAATGGAGCTTGTAATGGTGTCAGGTTTTGGCTGGTACCACCCCTGGCTACAGCCACCCATGGCCAACTCCTTCCCCTCAGGCTGGAGTAGAGCCAGGTCTGAGTGGGATGCACTGCATAGAGCACTATGGATACGAGTGGGAAAGGAGCAGAGAACATGTGCCGTAACATGAAGCTGTTACAAAACAACAGTTCTGGCAGCTTTGGAGTGAAAATAGAAAATACATATTAAATCAATCAGAAATGAATTTGGCCAACAGGGATGAAAAACAAGTTGCTGTGTCTGGGATGTCTGATGATCTCTGCTCTGGTGTGGTGGGTTTTTCCATCACCAAGGCAGTGGCACAGCACGGTCAGAGGTGGCACGAAGTGCTTGCACGAATCACAGCCTCCTCCGTGCCTGCAGTGTGAGCCACACTGATCAACACCACCTGAATATTTGGCCCAGTGGTTGTGTTTTCTGGGGACAAGTAATCAGATTTCAAAGCACTCACTGGAAATTATTTTTTAAGGGTGTTACTTTGGTCCCTTGCAATGTGAAACAATGCAGGTTCCTTTTTTCTCTCTCTCCCTTTGAAAACAACAACAATCTTTGCCTTTGGGGACCTCCTTTAATTAACAGCATTCTCTGGTTGCACATCAAAGAGCTGGGGAATGAAACTGAGTTTAAACCTGAGTTTTTCAGTCTCTAGGAGTTTCTCCATCCTACTAAAATTGCAGGAAATAAAGGTTGTTTATTTTTTTTTTCCTTTACCCAAAAAATATTCCAGAAGAATTCACTGAATCGAGTTTCCTGTTTTGGACAGATCATCAACAACTGTTTTAAAATCACCTTGATTCCTGTGTCCAGTTCTCACTTCAAGAAGAACACTGAGGTGCTGGAACGTGCCCAGAGAAGGGCAATTGAGCTTGGGAAGGACCTGGAACATAAGTGCTATGAGGAGTTGCTGAGGGAGCTGGGGTTGTTTAGCCTGCAGAAAAGGAATCTCAGGGGAGACTATTCTATGATTCTATGCAAAATACTTAAGAAAATGGTCAAGTACAAAGAACTTTTTCCTACCTCCTGCCTTTTTCCAACAATTCATGATTTCAGAATTACCAGGAATATCTGTTTTTCAGTGGCTGCTGAGAGCAAGAGTAGAAGGGCAAAAGAAGTCAGTTTAGTGTTTCCTTGGAGCACACGAGCCAAGAACTGGCTGTTACAACTCTCTGGAAATGAAATGTTAATCTGTAGTAATTTAATTTCTACTTCTGCAAATCCAAGGTTTTTATTACTGGGAACAAGACGATCTATTGGTTGACAGCCCATCCACGGAAGTGTTCAAGGCCAGGAGCAACCTGGCCTAAAAACCCTGAAACAAACCATGACCAACCATTTTCTTCTATGCATTTCCCAGAGAAGGGACTGTAATTTTCAGAAACCTGACTGAGGATATTTGGTCACAATTAAAAAACAGATTTCCTTTCAATATTATCCTTAAACCCCCCTTCAAGAAAATTAAAATCTTGAATTTTTATCTCTGTATTCTCCGATAGATGACTTCTTATACTGCCACTGTTTTTAATATGCTGACCTTTCAAAACCTGGAGTTTGATGTTAATAAGAATTTTTCATTCATTCCCGGGCTCATGGAATTTTATTTGATTAGGAACAAGAGAAGAAGAAAAATTCCTACTGGCTCCAAATTCCATGACTGTCTGTATTTTCCATGCTCATTTTCTTAAAAACTTACAGACATTGCTACAAGCTTGTCAAAGGAAATGGGTCACTGCAGTTTATAAGTAGCTTAAAGCATGAGTAAACGTGGCACTGCTACTGAAGTGCAGAGACAAGTCATCAAAGTAATATTTTCAGGATATTTTTAAGTGGTCACACTTCCAATTTGCACCCTACAGGCATAAATGCTGTGAAATGAGGAATGTCTTGCTTTCTTTGTCATACTGTGCAAGCAATTGAAGTTCCTTCAGCCAAAACTGAGCTATAAAGGCATTGCTTTACCAGGGGCTTTTTCATGTTATTCCAAGAAGCCAAGAGCTCATTGCGTCATAGCACTTGTCCAGAAGTCACAGAAATATTTAGATTTGTGCCATTCACAGCCTGAAAGGCCAGGAAATCAGCTCTTTAGGGACAACCAACGCATGAAAACCTCCTGCAAATCAATTACTTGCAGCAGTTTAGAGCCTGCAGAGAATCCTTTGTGCTATTCTGCTCCCAGTATGCTGCAAAATCCAATGGATCTTTGACTAAAAATGCTCATAGATATAAAATTACTGCATCTCAGTACAGGCAAAAACATTCTTTTGTCCAAAGAGTGAGTAATTGCAGTCTTTTAAATTCTGCTAGATGACTTTTTTTTTGTTATGATATCACTGCAGTCAAAAGTCATCACCTTCAGCAAGAGGGATGAGGTGTAATAACCCCTTTTCTTTTGGCTATGTGCCTTTTAAAAAGTTTTGGGATGATTCTGTGATATTCTGAGAACTGGACAGCTTGGAAATTTTACTGCTTTGTGACATCTGGCCTGAAACATTCACCTGACCAACTAATTTGCCAAAACTTATCTAAACTGTATATGTGCAGTTAAAGGTCTCTTCCAACCTTGATGATTCTGTGATTCCACGGGGTTTGCACACAAACACACAGGCACTCTTCCAAAAACTTCAGAAGGTTGGGCAGTGCAGGTTGGGTAGAGATTGCACAGTTGGTTTGGATTTAATTGTTCTCAGGGTCCAGGATTGAGAGAGAGGGCTGGAACTGCTCAGCTTTGGAGACAGGCTGGGAGTATTGCCTAAAGGGGCTCCAAGAGTGCTGGAGAGGACTTTGGACAAAGGCCTGGAGTGACAGGACAAGGGCGACTGGATTCCCACTGTGAGAGGGCAGGGGTAGATGGGATATTGGGGAGAAATTCTTCCCTGTGAGGGTGGGGAGGCCCTGGCACAGGCTGCCCAGAGAAGTTGTGGTTGCCCCTGGATCCCTGGAAGTGTCCAAGGCCAGGTTGGAGCAACCTGGTCTAGTGGAAGGTGTCCCTGCCCATGGCAGGGGGTGGAACTTGGTGGTCTTTAAGGTCCCTTCCCACCCAAACCATTCCCTGATTCTATAAATCACATGACTACCAAGCAGGAGATGTTCCTCTTCCTTGTCAAAAGAATGACCCCATTTGTTACACTAATTGCCTCCCACAGTTTGTGCTGCCAGGTAGATTACAAATGTCCAACCAATCAGTCATATGTTCTCTTATTATCTGAATAAAGTCTCCCAAAACCTGAACAAGACATCCTACAGTCAATCTGCACAGCAGGAGGGTGTCTGCATGAATAGCACTGATTGAGGAGGTTTCTAATGAGGACAAAAGATTCTCATTCCAATCTGAAAAACTTCTTTTTTTTTTTTACCTCGGGTTCTTTTCAAACATCTCTGAGAATGGCTGTTGGATTCTTTTACCACCAACAGAGTATTCACAACTCCCATATCTCAGCTGGGAAAGACAGAGACATCCAAACCACCCTATCCCAGCCTCACCTCCAATGGGTTTGCAGAGTTTTTGCCAAACTAGTTGATGCTTTTTCAGTACTCTGCATGAAACTACATGGTTGGTTTTTTTCCCACATAAACCCAATAATTATCTCATGAATGTTTCCAGATCCCTACTTTATCCCTAATAATCAGATGAGCTTTTTCTATTCCACACCCCCATATGTCTGTGAGCATAAGATGAACCTGAATTTCATTCCAAGATTTTTATGAAGTTGGTTTTCCAGTGTGTCCCCACCATTTACTCTCACTTGAGCGCACCAAAGTGCAGATAACACCACTGTCTAGTCTCAGGAACCAACCAATTATTGATCTTTGCAGCTTGGCCATCTTCAGTAACACTGTAATATTTCCTAAACCCTGTTCTTCACAAACCCACATCAGATGGACAAGTATTGCGGTCTCAGTTTAGTTTGATCAGGTAAAAAATGCTTCAGTTTGTTTTGTTTGTTTGGGATTTTCTTTTTAGGCATTTTAATCGGCTAATAATTTAAAATTTCTTGGGAATACATGTAATTTCTTGAGAATGTTAACAAGCATGAAACTCTGGTCTGTCACTTAGAGGTCCCACAGTGACATGTTGCCTAAGAAAATAAAGTGCATGGAAAATAAAATGGAAATAAATAAATGGAAACAGTCTTCTTCCAGATAGCATAGAAGCTTGAATCCCATATTTTACTTCCTCTCCTTGTATTTCAGGATTTTATAATTCTGGGCTTCAATTCATCAGAGATTGGTGAATAAACCCCAGCTGGTCCACTCTTTATGGCTCTGGGATCATGCGTATTATATTAGGACCATATATTTTCCTTTACACAGAATATCTGTATATTTATCTAGGTAAATAAACCTATTTCTATGCCATGATCACATGGTCACCAGTGATGGGCTCCATACCAGTCCAATACCTCAAACAGATACAGGTTCTGTAGTAGTTTTTCCTTTCTTCCTCCATCCAAAGCCAGAACTTCCCATTTCCCTTAACGTTTGCTTTGAGTTGGATGCAATTGGAAAGAACAACAGAAATCCTCTGCTCTGCAGTGAAAATCAGTTTTAATACCTGATAACATTGTTTGTATGCTGATATTTTTGCAGCTGTCTCATTTGTAATCCACAGATGACCAAATCTGTCATCAACTAATCCGTTGTACAAACTTAATACCTTGCCCAAGTGAAACAGGATGCGAGTCAATGCAGACAGTGATTTTTTGAGTGCTGTTCATTTATAATTACCATGCCCCTAAGCAGCTTTGCCCATTCTTGCAGAAATATTTGATGTTCCATTTTAGAACTTCAGCAGCTTCTGGTTATTTATCAAAGGAGATTCTGAGGGGGAAGGGCAAAGAAAAAGAATGGAAAATCTTCTAGATCAGAGCTTGGGTGCTTCCTGAAAATCCCACTGCTTCCTAAAGGCTGAAAAGGATCTTTGAAGACTTACATCCTGGTAACAAGATGAAATTCTTCAAGAATACATGCAGTTTTCTCGAAAAAAAACAAACTCAAACTGAAATACAAGCAGAATCTCTAGAATCTTGTATATTCTGCAGACTTTTCCAATTACTATCTTAGTGTTAGTCCTGCTCCAGCTGTTAGGTCATTTTCTAATGTGAAATAATATTTATTTCAGGAATGGGCTGCCCCTCCTCTATATACAAGTAATTTCTCATTGATTCTACCATTTCCACTTCAGAATCTAGAATTCTGCATGCTTCATCTTTACTTCTTTATATGAAGTAGTAAGTGAGTAGTGAGTAGCTTAGTTTTGTTTTTCATGGTATATAGATTAAAGAAAGCCCTCCTTTAAAGAATTCCAGCTTCATTCAGCCAAAATGTATGTGGCGAGGTTAAGAAAAATGCAATATGTTTTAAGAACTCGTCCAATAGTTCAACTTTCACCTCAGTCTTCTGCTGTTGCAAATCAAACCAAGCACCCAGGGGGGAAAAAAATGAATTTTGGATTCAGTGAGTAGGAACTAGGATTATTCTCATGCCCTTTTTCTCTGTTACACCTACCTACTGTATACTGTGGTCTTGTTCTTCTTTTAAGTAAAAAATCTTATTCTCCCCTTATAATTTTCAGTAGCATCTCTCCCCCTTGCAGAACAGCACGACCTCTTGGGGATATGACCATATTTTCTGTGATTTTTGCCCATCTAGAAGGTAAGACAAGATAAATGCAAATGAGAAATGGCATATGTTCAACTGAAAGGATGACAACTAAGAAGAGCAGTGATTTCCTCATATAAGTGGATGCTTTTCTGGAAGGTAAACTTCAGCCAAAAGCAGGATGCAGGAAAGAAGGGGTGGGATTACCCAGGAAACACTATGCCAGAGACCAAGCAGGGTGATTAATTTGCTCCCTTCTCCTTCCCCTCTGACTTGCATCTATGAATTTTGCAAGACACTCACAATGGTAGTAATCACCATCTACATAACCTCTGTCATGCGTTCACTGCTCTGAAGATTTTTACAGCAGCAGATGGCTTTGTTTCACTGCTTTTCTGCAGAACTCCCATGCAAATGTGTCACTTCCAGTGTTGTCTGGGGCATCTGAGGTCACCGGAGTTACATAAATAACCAGTTTGGTGTATATTTGTAGAATCCTTTGCCGTCTTGTGGAAAGCTATGCAGGATTTTTGCCTGTTGCCTCTTAAGTCACATTGAAATCAGGCTTTGGGGTAGGAACAGCGTTAGCCTAAACTACTGGAGGGACTTGCTGGGAACTTATGTGGAATTTCCAGGGATGGCAAAAGAGAAAACTTTAGACTTTCACTTCTGTTGCACCAGCACCGTGCTTTATCAAGGGCACTGGGTGACCTTTCCTGCTAGCAGCACTGAAAGTGGTCCTCAGGGATCTGCATCCAAAAGGATACAGCATTTTATTCCATGTGCATAGCAGTGCAGTGCACTTGACTGAGGGCTGGTACAATTAATTAAACTAAAGGAAATTTGGTTTAGATGTTTGGTTCATGGGTTTTCACAGCTGAAATGAAGGATAAAATCAGCTTCTTTATGATTCGTTAAGGAGAAAAAAAAAAATCCTTCTTCTTCTTTTTATTAAATTAAATTTCTACACCAGTTGAATTAAGAAGTGGGTTGCCTCCATGTGCTCCTTTATCCCCACTCTTTCATGCTTGTATACCAAAGCAAGTTCTCTCCAGATGGAAAAAATTTTGAGAAAAATATCACAGTTATTTCCTAACAACAATTCCCTTTCTCCCATGCGACTGCTTTTCTTCAGAGGGCATATGTTCATTGAAAAATAAACATGAGGATATTAAATATATATTTTCCTGTAAGTCATATGAGACCTGATCATCTGCTAAAATTGGAACTTGCCTGGGAGACATTCAGGCAACACTGAGAGGTTTACCGAGAGTGCAGAAAACATGCAGAAAAAAGGCATTTCTTTTCCTGAGTTCAGGAGATGTTCGAATAGAACTACCTGCCTTAGAATTAGAAAATGCACAGGTTTATCTCCCAAGGTCTCTCTTTCTGCTGGTCTTCAAACTTCTGTGGTTTTATTGAAGTGACACGACTTGAGGAAGCAGACCTGCAGAAGCTGGCATGAGAATGGCACCCCTTGAATATTAAATATTGGAGGTCTGAATAACATCTTTATACAGGTGCATTTGTTGTGTACATCCAATATATTTATCATGAAGAAATGACATTTTACCCTCAGCTATGATGCCTGTGGGAGCATTTGAGATCTGGATTGCCCTCCTCATCCGATATTATATATTAAAAACTTGCTGGACATCATGGCACAGATTAATCTCACCTGATTTTAGGCAAATATGTCTAAATATATCACCAAATACAGGCAAACTGGGGTCTAAGTGCTCTGGAAAGTGCCTTGGAAAAGTCTTTGCTTTCAGTCTGCTAACCTAATTGTAGCTTCTACCAATTTGTGATCTACGCTTATAAGAAAAAGAATCTTAAAATGTACAAAATAAATTTTGTGGTAATAAATAATAATATTTTTTAATAAATTATAATAAATGTTGTGCCATAAAGTGAATAGCTTCATGCTTCATATTTAAAATTCATGTCTGAAAAAAATTGCTGCTTAAATTATGGTATTTAGCTATTCAAATCAAGATGCATTACTCTTCCACTTTTAAAAGGGATGAAGTATTGGTGTATTATTGAATGAAATATGGTCTATTATCTAATTAAATATGCCTTTACGAGCTTTGCTTATGGTGCAAGAGATGCAAATTTTGTTAAAATATTAACTGTTCCTTTACTTTTAAGTTTTGGGTGTTTTCTGCTGATGGAATTAGACACTTTGCTGTCCCCAAGCAACCTCCAAGGGGAGGGCAAAAGGTCTTTGACATGTATGTAAGATCTAAGTCTGTTTTCTATCTGGGCTCTTCAACCCTCATAGAATCATTGAATTTGTCCTCAAACAGGGTCGTACAGCCCAGGGTGACGGATCCTACAGTGCTTCAACAAGCGATTTTGTCAGCACTGAATAATTCATGTTGTGCAATTTAAACACATTAGCCCAGAAATACTTTGCATTTGTACAGCACAGTCAACCTAAAGAGCTCCCAGTTTTTTCATCAAGTAACATCCATTAATTTTAGAGGCTGCATTTAGCGGACTCGACGTGCTGCCACCCATCTGACTTAACAACAGCAAACTCAATCCAAAATCAACATAAAAAACAACAGGTTGTTGATCCAGACAGATCTTTCTATCTGGCAAAGACATATTAAGATTTAATGGCTGGAAACTAAATCTAGGAAAATTCAGAGCTACAATCAAGTCTGAATATTTCTTCCGGTTATTTCAATTTGCCATGGGAACATCTTAGTAAAGGACTGTGTGAAATTCGCTGTCACTTGAAGACTCTAAATGAATCTTATGGTTCCCAGTAAATCACATGCTGTGGGCTTGTTGAAGGGAGACATAGGATAAAGTACTATAGCTTGTGTTATTTAAATAACAGATGGGATAATTTGGTTTTATATTCTGAGAAACACACCAGCCAAAAATTAAAATATAAATGAACTAGACGATCTAATAAATCAATACTGAAAACTTGCCAAAATGACATATCGCTTCCTCTTCAGCCTGAGAGAAAAATAAAACCCAGACTGTGTTAACCAAATATTCAGGGCAGCACAGAGCACGAAATTGAGCACATATCTCCATGGCTTTAATGCATGTGCTGTTCCACAAAACCCTAATTACTCACTGTGTCAGAAATCTGTTAAAAGTAATGGGAACTGTCATTTATCTCATCTAATACCATTGGAAAAGAAAAACCACAAAAAGCCCAAGTGACACTGATTGCTAAAAATTCTCCAAGTTGATTCTAAAATAGCAAAGACAGGACTGTCACTGCAAATACCTGTGACCCAGCAGCTCCTGGAACCAAGAGCACCAATTAATTTCTACTGTCATTTATTAACTTCCTCTGTCACCAGTCATCCGTGACGTGAAGGTTTGTGGCCTTGTAAACCTCTGCTCACCTTCGCTGATCATTCTTTCATGAGTTCAATCAGAAAGTAACTAAGGCAATCTTTTCAATTCTATTTTTCATCTGACCTTGTCACAATTCAAATATCTTCCTACTGTGTAATTTTCCTGCTCATAGACAGACCACAGAATATTAGCTTTATTTTACGGCCATTTAAAAAAAAGCAATTATCAATGATCCCGTGAATTGGTACTGTTTAATTCGAGTAGATCTTCTCCTGGTTTCCATCAGAGGACTTTATTCCAGTGTCATTGTCCCCTGGTACATTGGGGTTGGACTATTCCATCTGGTCTTTACAGAATGCAAACTACCCACATTAGGTCTTTAAACTGTTACAATAATTATTTTTCAAATGTTAAAATGTATTTTTTAATCAAATACATTAGATTTCCTGAAAGAAGGTAAATAGGGAATGGGAGTGGGAAGAAAATGAGAAGTGTTCCACAGTTGATCTCATTTCAGAAAGTGATTCATTATCAAATCCAGTGAAGAACACTTCATTTCAAGCCAAGTAGCTGCAAATAATGGCACTGTGCAAAGAGCTCTTCCAAATTAATAAAAGTCTATTAATAAAATTATTTTTAATAGATCCTTTGAAATGTCATTTACCATCAACAGCACTTAGAATAGAGGAAAAGAGGCTTTAGTAGAAACCCACTCCAAAAGGCACAGAACAGAATACTTGTGAGCCTCAGGTCTCCATAACACACACTCAGTAACCATTGTGGGGGTGGGGGAAATATAAACCTTTATGCTGCTAGAATAAAATCCCATCTTCCCTGTAGATTGCATTTACAGAGTGCCCAAGTGACAGACTGCAAGCTTGTGACTTTTGAAGAAGCAGCAGATCTACGGAAAATGGTTTTGCAAGACACATCTTTCCCTCTTTCTTCCAGTCAAGACAAAAAGGGTATCTTGGAGGCTTGAGTACATCCTCCCAGGGGATTTCAAGAGCTAGCTTGAGGAGTGAAACCCTCACAGGTGGATGGAAGACCATCTTTTCTGCCCAAGCAGCACCAGAATGTAGCTTAACCCCAAAATAAGTGGAGCTTTGCACCACTCCAGGCCTTGTTCTCTCAATAAAGACAGTATGTGTTGTGATGGTACCTCACATGGGTGTCAGAACTGTAGAAGCCTTCACACAGACAATATTCAAGGCCTCAAGCCTTTGATGTGTCCCCAAGGGCTTTGCTTTCACTACTGAAGGAAGAAAGGTGGAATAAAATTTATTAAAATAAAATAAAAATTAAAGTGAAAAGAAGCAGCTGCTCATTCACTGTTGCCTGACTTGTGGAATTAATATACTGTAGGGATTGTTTGGTAAGTATTAATACTTTAAGGACAAAAGAGTATTTTAGTGAAATGAGAGCATTTGCTTCTGTGATGCTTTGAAGACATAAGGTTGACAAATATGCACTACAAACAAGAGTAGAAAGGTTCCTGAGCAATTTCCTGCGGTTTTTTGATTGAGTCCTGCCTGGTCTGTGGAAGATGTAACAGTGTAACGGAAGATATGATAGAAATAGAAACAGTGGAGAAGAACAAACTGTATTTTCATGTACTGCTCCTTTGCTTGGCTAACCATGTGGTCATGTTCTGAGGATTTAACATCACAGCTTTGGCATAGTCCTTTTTTTTTTCAGTAAATGTCAGACAGAGATGTGCAGGGCAGAAAAAAAAGTCGTATTCAGAGAGTGATTTAAAAGCATTCAGCAGCTGTCTCCCAAATCATCCCTGTCATCTCTGCATGTGTATATATTTTTACACATATATTTTTCCAGCTCATTATGGTGTCAGTGGAAAAAACCACATTGACACTGAGCAACTGTGGCGTTCCCGGGGCATTCTAAAGACAAAATCTGCTGTGTGCCCACCGCCTTATCCAGGTTTTTTGGTAAGCCCACACCAGGAACATTCTAGCTGGAGCATTGCATTGCATTGTTTGGTTCTGACACCACCATGCCACTTGTCTGGCAACACAATTCTGGAGCTCTTCCACCCAAGCCCTCTGCATCCCTGTGCCCTTGAGCCATGCCCCAGATCTGTCATGAAAGGGATGTCCCCCAAAATGCTCTGGAGTGAATACTCTGAGTGAATCCCCCCTGGTAGGGATACCTGCAGGTTATGTTCAGCCCAGACAGGGAACTCTGACTCCTAATAAGCACTGAGTGAGTGAATACGAAGTGCTAAGATATAGTCAAATATAGATAAAATCCTAAAGTACCTTCTTAAGTGCTTTGTTGCTTTGCAACTGTGAATTCTGCAAGGTCAAACACTGTAAACCTGTACGTTTCTAGCCAAAACTGATCATATAACACTTTGGACATAAACTGTTGACCAAATATGAGACTAAGTGGACCGAGCCTCATCAAGTCTTCTCTGAGCAGTTAAGAAAACAAGGCAGTGTCACTGAAGCTCATGACTCAGCCAGAGGGACCATGACCTGGTGATACTATAACCCATGTTCATAGATGATAGACTTGTTCAGATACTGCATTGGCAATATTTATATACTGTGTTATCAATAAATCTAATCGTGTTCATCCACTGTCTCCTACTTCTCAAGCTTGGCTGACAGACTTCTCAGCTACTCTGCCACAGCTTGGCACTGCCTGCACTGAACATCAGCCATGCTCAGAGTTCAGTTTTCCAGTTAATTTTCCAAATACATCCACATCTTTGGAGGATCCTATCACATTTGAGTGCCAAGTCCAGCTGGTTTGCCTGAGCTGTGCTTGTATCTTCCACTGGACTTGAGAGGCACCTGATTAGATTTTAAACTGAGCACAGAGTAGAAGACAATGAAAAAGCTTTATGAAGCTGCTCAGGTCTTACTTAGAATAGGGATTACAAGCCAGGATTCAGATGTCATGGCAGGCGTTCGAGTGAGCGTTTCCCTGAATGTTATGTTCAGCAAATGGATTGTTCCAGGGGAATTCATACTCAACGAACAAAAGCAGAATTTAAAATTAGCACTAACCAAAAGCTTTCTGTGGCATATTCTTTTGTATGAAAATAAGTTGATTATAGTCTCACAGGTCATTCTGGAAAAGTGCCTAAATCCTGAAATTTTATTGTGATTGAAATGGAATTTTTGACTATGCAGGAAATCAACATTGCAATATCCTGTTTTACGTTGAGTCATTTCAGAACGCTTTTATAGATAGTTATTTTATACTCTAACTCTTTTATCCAAATGCACGTATTTATATAAATATATAAAGGGGGGGCGCAGTGAACTAGATCATCTTTAAGGACCCCTCCAGCACAAGCCATTCTATGATTCAATGATTCTCTGCAGACACATGTATGTATTATACATATTTATTTAATAATTTTGGGTTTTGTTAACAAGTTAAAAAAAGAGTGTTTTCCCTCCTCACTCAGAATATCAGTCAGCAAAAGCAAATTTAAAACATGAAATGAAAACTGCCAAAACCAGACACCTTTCTTTTAGATACAAAACATTCATTTTTAAGTTAGACTAAAATCCTCCTATCCCCTGTCCTCCTTCCCATGCCATCCACAGCTGAGAAAGACAAGCCAGAACGGAGGCAATCCTTCCCCTCTCACAAGTTTGGAAGCCATTCCAGGAGCTTCCTAAGAAAAGGCCCTCTGCTTTCCACCCCAAGGCCTTGAGGGCACAAAGAAGGCTCAGAAAGGAAGAGCGGCCAACCAGGCCTAGTTACTGCCTCATCACGGGAAATGACCTCAGGGGCTACACTTGCACTGCATGTTAGGGCCTACAACACAAGTGTTGTTCTCGGACTTGCTCATAACATTCTGTAGCCCAGGGAGAGCTGGATGCATCTGCACACATCAAAGCTCAGGGTTTCCTTGGGATCTGCAGCATTTTGCTCTCGCGATATAACTTCAGTGGGGTGTCCTAAGGTCAACTCTTTTCCAAACTGGCATCACAACTCCTCTTTGTCATGTCTGGTGGTGCTGGCCCAAAGGAGGCTGTTCTGGAGGCCCTGCATGGCAGGATGACCAGAGGATTCAAGCCCCGTTGCAAGCACTAGGCCAGTCCCAGGCAATGGCACTGGCCCTGCTCAGCTTCCTAACTCCCCTGAAAGTGCTGAGGCTGTGCTCGAACCCACCCTCTGTGTCACTGATAAGAATATTAACAAGGCCCAGTTCCAAGGCACAGCCCTGAAGGTTCCACTCATGCCTGGCTTCC
>VXAY01001837.1:0-107962 GCA_013399855.1 Oxyruncus cristatus
CTAAATAAAATAAAATATTTCTGGTTTCTAATGTTGCTCGTCTGCGACTGGCCCACTGGGATAAATATGGGACCCAGTCCACAAGCGGTGTCCCCACGGGCTGGCTTTGCCCTAAGAGAGAGTGTGGAGTGCCTGGTGAGAGAGGTGTTCCCTGGGCATCCTTCAGGGCAACCACATCAAATATTCTGGGGTGTGGCTATCAGTAGTCTCTAGGGGTCATTCTCAAAATGGACAGAAACAACGATGTTTTTCGAAGTTCCACCAGAGGGCACCACAATGGATCACCAGTAGGATTATTTAAAAAAATAATAAAAAAAAACCAACCAAACCAAAACTCAAACCAAAGAGTTTTAGTTTCAAAGAGAAAAGTCGGGAATAGTTGCATCAGATTTTAACTATTCCCCCATATTCTGTGCCTTAGACTTTGGCAACTTCTAGCCCTATTCCGGATGACAGAGTAACTCCTTCCTGTCACTTCCGTATCCCCTATTTCAGGATTTGGTCCCTGCATTCCAATATCCTGCTGCTAGCTTTCAGTCTCCTAGATGAAATAGTTCATTTGAGCAGGTAGCAAAGCAATTTTTCCCTCCAGAAGTTAATATATTAGCTCACAAAGGTTGTATGTGACTGTACAGTTACAGCCACCTTTTTCATCAGCGAGCTTGCCCAGAATAGAGCAGGAACCATTCATCACGGAGAGGGCTTGGAAGTTAGGAACCTCTAGAAGGCCTTAAGTCAAAGAGAAGGAGAATGGTTAACAGATGTGAGGGAGAGGAATTGCAGAAAAAGGGAGGGAGGAAGTGCAGCAGAAATATGAATTCATTTAGAAAGAGAAAAACAGCGAATGGGGGAGATACAACACAAAAGAGTGAGAGTGAAAAAGGAAGATTAAGATGAAGAAATAATGGATGGGAAGGAGTCCACAATATACCAACCTCACTTGATTCCAGGTACTTGAAAAAAGGATAGCCAGTATAGAGGTCTTCAAAAGTAGGGCGGTAGCAGCAGTCTACAGTCCTCTCATGTGATTTAATGAGTAAAGCAGCATTTTTTTCCTTTGTTAATGTTTCTACCTAAGGAATACTTTCCCTTTATGCTGCTGTCAAATACAGTTAAAAGTGTTCAGAAATCCAGTGTTTTCATGGCTTAGTTTTCTTTTCCTATCTAAACCTGCTTGGTTTTAACATGGCTTGGAGATACATCTCTTTCCAGAAAGCTTCAGAGTTAATGGTAGGTGTAACCATTTGTTTCAAAGGCCTGTTGTATCTGTCAGTCATAGCTAGACCTATGCTGTTTAAAATTCCATTTTACACATCAAGCCAAATAATCTGCTGGTTTACATCCATCCTTTTGAGAAAAGAGTTCAGAGAATGACACATCTTTTCAGAAGTCAAGATAATTTATAATTTCATGTAAAACTTCATATTAGAGCAACCTATCACAGTTTTCAAAAGACAAGCAATATGGGCAGACACACTTAAGAAATAAAAGGCAAAGAGTGCAGAGCTTGCAGATGAAGCAGACAGTTCAAAAGATGCACCAAAGTAGGACCCAACTTCTTTCATAGGAGTAAAGACATTAAAAACTGGCATTTGTGAGAAACAAAAGGTTAAAGCTATTTTGTAAACATTTGTGGGGGGGGGGGGAAATCAAAGTAAAACACATTGAGCAAAACTCGATACCATAATTTCAAAGGTATATAAAGACCAACATTCAGACAGAGTACAAGGCACAGACAGCAGCTGTTAAAGCTCTCCAAAAATGTTTTGGCCTGCATTTTTTCCAGTGCAAGTCGACTCATTGAAAAATGCTGCAGAATGGCATTTATCCACAATTATTTATTTCCTCCATTTTGTTAAGCTCTCATAATACCATATGTGAATTTTTTTACTTGCTTCTTTTTCGAGGTTCTAAAATCAGAAGGATCTGGAGCTATTTATTAGATGGAAAACTTGTTTCATTCTCTGTCTTAGTGGTACTCAGCTACTTAGCTATAACTTAAGTAAACCTATTAGTGCTGGAAGATCATTTTATACATGTTCCAGAGCACTTTCACAGATACACAGTTTCACAGACCACAAACCAACAAATCTGTCACATTTGGTCTGTTCTGGTTTAGTCTTCTTTTTATACAGGTAGTCATGTCAAAACATATTCCATCTGCCACGAGTTCAGGATCTCTTTCTCCAACAAATCCGCTCAAGTGCCCCAAGGTACAAGTTTCTGCTCGCCTTGGACAGAGCACGGCTCAATATTCCTACATTTAATATCTCAGTATGACAGATGGAAAATCCTCAACAATAAACAGGTACAGGACCCATACCAGGCAGCCTGTTCCAACCCTTATTTCCTCACAGATTACATACTCCATAAATATTCACAGCCCTGGCCTCTATTCTTGTTCAAATTCCAGACAGAGTTTAACTCTTTTTAATACTAACTACAAATACTTTCCAAATATTTAAAATACTCCATTTTTCTTTTTTCTAATTAAAAAAAAAAATCCAAAGCTAAAACAAGCTGAATCAAGTAAATCAATGACAGCCTCACACACTCTATTAAGATGCACACAATTCCAACACTGCAGGGAATATTAAGTTTCCGTAACTTGAAAACATGTCCAATTGACATGCAAGAAGAGTGGCACTCAAGCAAATGGCACTGAAGTGCTAATCCATCAAAACAAGCTTATTAGCATTACCAATTTCAGAAATGTTGACAGTAGGTTTTGTTTTTGCTGTTCAGCTTAAACTGTAAAAAGAGCTGGTTTCAAGCATTTATCATGGACAATCCTCTCTTCTGTTTTTTTTCCCCTTGCATATCAATTTAAGTTTTTACATTTTGTTTTCTGCACATGTTGCAAATACTTCCACCAGGACAGCAACTCAGAGCAAGAAAGAAACTGCCATAAGCCCTTGAGCTCTATACTGAATGTTAATGCATTTATATGTGATAGATTTAATAGAGAACTGAGAATAAATGACTTCCAGCAGCTGCACTCTGGACCTATAAATCGCTGTGAGTACTACAAAATCCATACAGAGGAAGAACAACTGTATAATTTACAGCATCAGTATCTGTCAAGAAATGCTGCAAATACAGAACATGATTTCTTCCTTTTAACATTCCTATTAAAATTAGAAATTACCCTTACACAGATTCTATTTAGATTAGGAATTTTATTCATCTTCCATGATGGCACATCAGTGCAGAACACCACTGAACTCTTACCACTGTTAAGCTAAGTTCAAAAAGCATAAACACCAAAAGAGTTTGAAACAATAAACGTGTAACAAGATAACAATTAGCATGTTCTGTCTGACATATATGCTTTGAGAAGACGAGAAAAGAACAGCACTCTGATGAGATTATTTCTACGACATGACAGGCCTCCGCTACACAAATCCACAGGAGGCAAATCTCGGGGGCAAAGGTTTCCACAGCTGGGTTCTTCTCAGGATGCATCCCTACCAACAGTACCGACAGCCACCACGTCACACGCTCCTGTGCTAGAATTCTGCATCACCTTCACAGCACAGTGGGACCAGCCCAAGAGCAGGACCCAACCTACTATAAAAATACGCAGTGTAACACAGCAGCTGTAAAAATGGGATACACTGTAAGCAATATCTAAAAACTGCACCACGTCCTTCATTTTATGGAAAAAGGTCACAGTTTTGCATCCCCCAGTCACATGTCCACTCAAGAGATACTTGTGATTGTTTATTCGTGGACACCAAGAAATGGATTTTTAAGCTATGAACCAGATCTGAATTTTTCACTAATGAGGATGTACCTCTAATAAGCTCGTGGTTTTGATTCAGAAAATGAGAACAACTTCTGATTTTTTTATTTTTTTTTTGGACAACAGATATTTTAACACCTGTATTTATTTAAAAAAAAATCTCTAATAGCACCTTTATTAACACAACTAATTTCAAAAATCCATAGAACCAAAAGGATTTTGTTTTGCTGAAGGTATTACAAAATGCTCATTCAATACTGAGACCAGTATGGAAGAGCATTGCCTCGTAGGTCTACTACCTTAAGAGACTACTCTCTGTTAACAGCACTTTAAACTCTCCATTTAAATGTCAGCTTCCAACTTTTACAGTTAAAACTACCCAACTTTTACAGTTTAAATGACTCAAGTAGGAGACAATGTCTTCCTGGTCTCACAGCAGGTGACATCTAACCCCATAGGACAGTTTTTATACAGAAGTGAAGTCGGTAAATGCCGTTTTCTTGGTCTCTAAATAAGTAAGGAATAAGGTGTTCAAGTCCCACGAAAACATACAGCTGAAGTAAACTGACCTAAGACATTTCATTGTGATTTTTTGTTGCAGGGCTAACTACCCATATTCTACAAATCTGACAGATCTGAGGGGAAGAAATATTTTAATAGATCTCTCCTCTACCCCCTCTCCACGTAGAGCTTCAAATTCCAGTGAAGTCTGGAGAAACTTAATAAAGAAAAAAAAATAAACCACAAATTGCAGGTGAGATACAAAGTGTGGGGAAAAAAACTGGCTCATTTTGCATTGGCTTGCGTAACATTTTCCATTATAAAACTCCTGTTCTCAGCTGTTCGCGATTTTGACAAATGAACAGGTTGGGCTAAAACTTCTCACATCAAATATCTGAAGAGGGCTGCTTATTTTTTCTCCTTTGATGTTTTCTTTGTTTACAGAAAATATAGGTTTAGGCACTTTGAACCTAAAGGCTAAAGGAAGCATTCTTCCCCATGTTAATACAGCCTGAGCTGGAGAAAATACAGTATTAGCACTTTTTTGAAGAACTGACTTAAAGTTTCCTTTCCTTACTACCATGTGAAGTTGCAGCAATAAATACCAAGTGCAAAACACTGTAGCATAATTGTTGGGGCACCTTCTTCAGAGAGAGAAGAAAACTGAGATCCCACAGGCCTCAGAGACTGCTCTGACAAAGGAGCCCCATCGTGGGAGGGCCACGGTGCACAAGGTGAAGGAGCAAAAAAACAGTATCCCCGGATCTTCCCTATTTGTTTTGTCACACTGAAAATACTTCTTAACTTTTAACTCTCTGTTACAAACTCGATGTGAAAAAGCAATTTTCTCTAAACTGGTTTTAAAAACTATTCTTTAAGCAAGTAAGTTATTCCTCCCTACCAATTATAAGATATCACATCGAAGCAATCACATGCTGTTCTTCCAGTTAGTCGCTCAGTGAAAAGCTTGGCTATTTAGCACAGAATAAAAGCAAAACTCCACAGAATTAAAGCAATTACCTGTAATTGCCAAATTAGGCTTTGGAGGCCTGATGGTTTGCTGCCTATAGGCTCCTCTGGTTTTTCTATCTCTATCCACCACAGACTCCACTCTGATGCGGCTTCCTGTCACACAGCACATGTGGGTTGATTTTCACCACACGACATATAGATCAATTATTTCCTCCAGTCCTCCCATATTCTCCTCATGCTCTTGAGAATAAGAGAGACTGTATGCCAGGCTCTGTATCCCAATCACATCAGAGAAAGCAAAAACGAGGGGGGAAATACATGCAGAGAAGTGAATAAGGAAGAAGAAAATATGGATGAGAAATAAGAGAGCAGGAACACTAAATGAAGGGAGAAGGTGGGGTGCTACCTAAAGGCAACAAGCAGAAGTAATAGAGGATATACAGCAGATTAGAACACATCAGGCCTTTGTATTACATGTCTTGTGAGGCCTGAGATGATTTGACAGGTAAGCCCAGCGGTCCCTCCTGATAAAGGGGGGACGTGGATTCCAACATCCCAAACGTCACAGAACACAGCAACCTCAGCTGCTCTGTCCCCTGCCCTCCTCTGCACCAGACTCCTTTTTTTCTCTGCACCTGAGTGCAAAAGATGAAAATACCATCCCTTCCTCTGGGATCAGAGGTGAGCAGCCATCACTGAAACTAATCCCACAGACATAACCTGTATTTTAGATTCCATCTCGCAAGGCCTCGTGAGTAAACCGAGCCAAAGCAAACCGTTCGACGCAGCAACTCTGTATTTCCTATGTCCAAATAGTTTATCAAGCCGAAACCAGCTTGACACATGTAGGATTTAAATACTTCTTTCCTCACATTTCATGCAGAAACCGTAGCTTCACGTGCCCAGTAATGCTGAATAGTTAAGTATCAGGACCTTGTGCCACTGTGCACTTCTCACTAGCAGTCGCTCCTCTGAGATGAATCCCATGTTATAATGAACCTACAGTTTTCCATTGTCTTTCCAAAAAAAAAAAAAAAAGGAATTAAATACCACAGCATAAATGTCAACAGTCTTCTTTTGTATTTCTGCATCTCCTTTTTTTAAGAGTTGACTTAGGCATTTCTTCCATCAACTAGCTAAGTACTGCCCAATTAATCGCAATTTAATTGCTTTCATCTCATTACAGTATCAGTCTTTTGCTTGCAGCATGCTCACAAATTCCAAGATTTAAAAGTATCCACGGTGTTTTTCATTTATAATTCTGGATGAGTGGTATAATTTCCTGGGGTTGCTGAGACATATCATCTTATAATTTAAGGACTGTGAATTCCATTTATATAGAAATTGCAGTAGAGTTCTTTTGTCTTGAAAAGTTTATTTAACATGAAAATAACCTTTCTGAAATCTTTCCTTTCTTGTGATATATTAATGCAGCATTAAAACTTTTTTCATCAGACAAAACCTCACTGTTAAAATGATAAATCACGCTCAATGACTGCCTAATCAATTTACTTTTTAAATTATTATTAGAACATCATTTCTGAAAAGTGAACAGAATTTTTAAAAAGTGTCATCCTTCAGAGACCTGATCTTCAAAACCAAGAAGCATAACTGCCACCTGAAAGGGAACAAATCTTTTGTATTTCATTGTGATAGTCAAATTTTGCACAATATTGAAGACGTTACTCTTGCTTAGGGAAAAAGTTCCAACATTTCTAATATAAAATTTCTTTTGGCACGAATGGGAGATGCAGTTGTGTATTTGTGCATACTAAAAGTGAGTTTCAGAGGTGCCCTCCCTGCAATGGATTTTAAACTTGTGACCCATACAGAGCTAACGTTGCAGAATCACAGTTAAGAGAACAGGTAAAGGATGTCCATTCCTCTGCTGGACCAACTGCCTGTACAGACTGCAGCAATCTTTGGATGGCTTCCTAAATGTACATGACATTCTCAGGATGTCAAGAATAGTAATAATAATTAAAAAAAAAAGGAAATCTCATTTCTTTTAACCATTACAAAACGGGAAAGAATAGCACATGGCACAGGAGTCACCTAATGGAGAACAAAGGAGCAGTGGAACAGCAGCCACCTGGACCACTGCAAGCCCCCAGACTGGTTGGAGGCTCCCAAAGGGCCAGCTGGACTGTGAGCTCGCTCCCCAGCTTGTGAGATGGACTGAAGAAGGTTCTGCACGTGGAGCCCCACAGCACCTTGCAACCAGATGCTTCCAAAGCTAAATAAGCCTTCCCTTCAACCATTTTTCACCCTAATCAAATATCAGTAAAAAAACTACTCCTCCCTCATTCTAAGAAGCCACGTATTTCCTGGGTTTGGGGGTTCTTTCTGTGTTGGGGATTTTTTGTGTATTTTTTGGTGAGTTAGTTTGAGGTTATTTTGTTTTGGTTTTGGCTTGGGTTTTTGTGGTTGGTTTTTTTTGTTTAGGAACCATCCCCTGAAGCCAAGAAATCTGTTTCAAAAACGCCCAAGCCTTCAACATAATTTTCATGTTCTTCATCCCTCGTTCTCTCCACAGAACTGTCACCAAATTGGAAACTGTATGAGGAAACTGGAGCATGGGAAATATTCTTCTGTTAAAGTGGTACTCATACACTAACACCAGTAAGAACAACAACAACAAAAAAAAATCCGAAAAAGCTATTTAACAAGCATATACACCTGCATTCTGTATCCTTACTCAACTCACAACACCCACACAGCAGCTGTGGCATGCCTGTTATTAACTATTTTTCCTGCTTTTTAGATGCTCTTCTTGTAACTTCGACAAAAATAATTTGTCCTTGTTAAGCAGTCACAGAATGACAACTTCTAGATTTAAAATTAGTCTCATCAATCATTTCAGCATAGGAAAAGTGTCCCAAATGCAAAACATTCGAAATTTCTTTCGAGCACTCTATTCAACAGCTAGCCCAGAAAACTCAGGTTTGTGAAAGTCACTGCAATGTGTTCACCTCCGTTGCTGATTCAGCCTGTTAATGCCACAGTAAGAACAGGGAACTGCCACAAATCCAACCACATTACAATAATTTCCCTGGAAAAGAACTTTGAAAATTACAGTCTCCTCAGATAATCAAGAAGAAAGCAATTTAACAACTCTGTAGGAACATGATTTTTTCCATCATAACAAAATTCTTTCAACAGCCTTTGGATGTTGCGTTCAGTGGGTGCTACACTGCAAGGAAAATTCCTGACCATTCATGACTGTTTACAGTAATTACACAACAACTAGCAAAACCAAAATACACATTTTATCTGACCTGGCTAACCTTGCAGCCCCAGTAAATTGCAAAAATAGTAGCACAAATGGATACACATGCCAGAGAAAAAGCAACCAGTACGAGAAAACTACACAGCCAACTAGCAATATACTGTAAGATAAGGGGAACAAACATTCATTACCTGTACAATTAAAGTGTCTGGGCACCTTTTCCCTCCCTGGTTGCAGCATGGACAATATTGCTGCAGGACTATGGTGCTTTACAGACTGCCTGAATAAAGATACATTCCCCCCAGGTGAAAATTCTGGGTCAAACCGGTTGTGCAAGAGAGGTTAGGATCAGGCTTGCTGTCAGCCTGGAGGAACTGCAACACTCCTTCCTCCCCTCTGGAAACAGCAGGACAATTATCCTTACTTCCAAATGAGGTTCCTTAACTACTCCAACACAGATGGAAGCTCTCCTTCTCCCTCCCCTGAGAGCTTGCACCTGAGAGTACCACAGTGTGCAAAACCTTGCTAACGTGAATACTCAGCACTTCAGTGCGACCTGCAGGGACTAATCAGCAGCTTTTGGAAAGCTTTGCAAAGGTGCAGCTTCAAGCAGCCTCATATTCTATCTAAACTATGCTTTTCTGTTTGTCCCCTCGATGAAAAATCGTGTGGAATGGAAGTTCACTGGGCTCCAGCTTGCTCCAGGTGGGACATGGGTGAAGTTAACACAGACAGTGTGAGACCTGTGACCTGCAACAACTAAACACATTTGTCCGCTGATCAGAAGGGGAAAGGAACCTCACAGAACCCTTCTGCGCATCTGGAACCCGGACAGAAACAATGCCTGCCCAGGTCCATGTTTCCCTAAGCTTTCACTTCTCAATGTTCTGTTACTTAAAAAAAAAAATCAGAGGATAACTCAGGAAAATAAGTTTTAGCCACTTCTGACACACAAAGAGAAATTGCTTCAAAAATATAGCCTTTAAGAGAAAATAAACCACCCAAAAGATGAATGTTACTATTATGTTGCTCTTTATAAAGGCTCCTTATCAATACCCAGACCAATGTACTGGCCTGTCGGTCCCTGCCAAGCTCAGGCTCAGTTCCTACACACAGGGCACCAATCCAGGAGAAACTGGAGTGGATGACTAAGCTTTTAATCACTGAGCTGGAAACAACACCAGCCACAGCATGACCTTCAAATGAGGAATAATTTATTTTCAAAGAACCGACCCAAACTTTACTGTTAGGTTAAGCAATAATTTATTCTGCAGTTTCTCTCCAGGGAGAAGTACAGAATTTTCCAACAGGCTATCCATTTATCCATTAACACTGGCAAAAACTGTTCCAAAGCCATTAAAACTCACTCTTTTTTTCTGCAAGAAGCATTTTTTAGAAATAACTTCTTTAACATAACAAAGCAACCTGATTCACCAGACACTTTGTGCCTACTCACTGCTGAGGTCCTTCTCTCACTCAAGTTCTGATCCAGCAAAGATAAATCTGTCTGAAAACAGGAGTGACATCACCAGCCTCCATGGGACTAGAGACATAAAATTTCTGTTTAATTTAAAATAACTATGATGTGGGCACTGGTAGCCTAATAAATGGACAGAGATGACTGTCAGTAGGACAGAGAACAGCTGTAATGCGTCATCTCTCATCATCAAAAAAAAACCAGATTTCAACCTCCGGACTTCACATGAAGGCCCCATACAGTGGTTTCAAATCCTTGGGCCACACAGTTCATCAAACACCATATGTCCAAAATCAAATACTCTAATCAATTCTTCCTAGTTGGTAATGAATCCTAACAGAAAAATCATTCTGTCACTCAGATGGATTTCTCAGAATTTGCCAGATTCTTTTAGAAAAGGTGTAGCTTTTAAAAGGAACCTAAGACTTTAAATGGACAGTTTGCACAAACCGCAAAGCAAGACAGCTCATTAGAGAAACCATAACCAATGAGTTTATCATCTTTCCATTGTCCAGTCAATAAAGAAACACAGACCATTCACTCCGAAATGAATAGAAGGCATTCAGCTTTTCACGAGCAGACAATTCATGATGGTAGTTAGCAGAAAGCCAAGAGCCATATGCTCACAATATGGTGTAGTTAACAGAGCCAACAGATCAAAGCAGCCTGCCTTGTATACAAAAAATGCAGAAATATTCCAAATTAAACTCCCATGCTTTCCCACTTTCCACCTTAGTACACCGGATCTGCAGTTCGTACAGACATACCTTTTTTTGTTCAGGCTTGTGGTTCTGTATACTAGCACAAATAGATTAACTCCTGTAGGACTCAATGCTCCACTCAAATGCTGCAAAGCTTTTTGAAACTTCTTTGCTTGCAGTTCTTTGGTGGAACTTGCACTCAAAGCAGCATAAGAGTAATTAGAGTAATAACTGTACAGAATGACTTCTCTATGTCAGCTGCAATTCTCCAAATCACATGCATGTGCTTTGAAGAATAGTACACTTTTGCATTTACAGTTTACTATCCCAATAAAGGTCAAATGGATGTGCTACAGCAACTAAATTACATTATCCTACTGCTTCATTAAGAAGCTACATGCACAGTCATGTTGCAATGAATTACTCATAATATTTAAATTTTGAAAGGAAAAAAAAGCTCTTACCATACTCGGAAGTACTTCAGTGGGTAACAAGCTGAAAAAGTCAGACACAATTACTTGCTTTGACTTCATTTTAAGACAGAAAATTTCTCAACAGTTCCACATCCTCGGTTTCATTATCAAAAAGATTCGCTCAGGACAGCCAGCAAAAATATTTCATTTGTTGCAGCAGCTTCAGTGCCAAGCAAAACCACATTTGAACGAATAAACAAGTCCACAGAGGAAGAGTGCCATTAGAAACAAGGCTAACTTCAAAGAAAGAAGTTACTCAAACCAGGAGATACCAAAACCTGGTTATATGAAGATACACCACTCTTCCATACTGCTTTTGGCGTACAATGGCTGGGCTTATATGGAAAAACAAAAGTTGTTTGGGCAGCAGAAGAGCTGGGACATAATATACCAGAGCTGCACCACTCACTACCCAACGAGCTCCTTGGTGCTGACAAGGAGCTGGAGCTTCCCCTGAAATCATTCTCAGGTGGATGCCATCATCGATCAGACCAAGAGCGGGGCGTGTTGCATCTTGGAGCCTGACCCTGCTCCAGCAGCTGCTGCCTTAGAGTAAAAAGCCTGTGGGTTACAGGCTGTGCTTGCTTTCTGCACCGAGGCTACACCACCCCATGTACTCAGGATGCCACTGGACTCACACGTTTTACCCTGTCGTGAAAATTTTTTGGTTACTTTTTGCCTTTAGCGAAATAAAAAGGATGGAGTTGAAGAAAGTCGACTTGGATAAACACAGAGTGACCTGTGATAACCAGTCCCGCTGTGGGGAGTGGAGAGAAAAAGACCAAACAGATTAATCCCTCAAATATTGCTTTACCTTCTCAGGAGGAGGCAGGCAGCCTAATCAAAATAGAAACTGGGTCAGAATAATACAATTGAATTTAAAAGAATAACACAAACACAGAAAGCACAAAAATAAACACTGGCAAAATGTAAAATGAACTTGAACTACCCAGGGACCCCAAACACGGTAAGAAGGGGTTCTGGAAATGTGATGTTGTAGGAGAAAGTCAAAGTAAGCACTGACACGGTGGAGGGAAATCTCTAGAGTCAGATTATACTGTGAACTACAAAATGTTCACTGTTTTATTTTTCTTCAGACATGACTTGAAAAATCAGCTGCAATCATTGCTTAAAATCAGAAAAGAATAATAAGAGTCAGATTAATATTGAAAAAAAAAACACCCCACATTAAAGAATACTTCAGATAACCTGGCATCTTTCACATTGCCTAAACCTGTTTAATTTCATCTCATCTTACCCCAGTGAAGCCTGAGAGTCATAAGTGATTCAGCTGAGACCCCTCTAGAGTATTGATGAAGTAACTGGAGAACTAAGAGAAAAAAATGCATCCTTAAAAGTGAGGATTCCTTAAAAAGATGAAAACAAGGAAGAGTAATGCAACAGAAATTTAACTGTATTTCTGGGCGGGGGGGGAGGGGTAAAACCAAACCAACACTGTAAGCACAGAAAAAGAAAACTGACAAGTGAATTGAGCTAATTTGGGTTGGCTCAAACCATCTCATTTCTTTCTCTGACAGGACCATGGGTGTGCTACTAAAAGGAGCACACAACAATAACATATTCCATTTCTCTAGCATGGCTTTTAACCCCATGACAAATCAGGTTCAGAAAGCAGGTTCAAGAAACATGCTCTAAATGAAACTAGTGTAAGGACAAAAACATTAGCAGGGCAAACATCACAGAGTAGATAATGAAGGGCCACTATCAAATGGAAACATGTATTAAATAAGGCTCGTCAGAATTTTTTTCTGCATCTCGAAAATAACTAAATATTCTCAACTAAGGTTACGGAAAACAGAGAAAGCGGAAAGAGAAAAATTATTTCAATAACTAGCGGAAGCAGACCTATAAACCTAAAAGCAATTTAAAAAGCACACATTCAAATATACATAAATGTCTGTACTCAAATTGGGAAAAAGGAACTGGTGTCCACGTTACACTCCTACCAAAAAGAATCTCAACAGGGAATTCACAGGCCTAGTGCAACAGAAACACACTGCCCTGCTGTGAATCCCTCTCCAATCCTGCCCGGAACAGGACAATACTGAAGAGAAGTGAATGAACAGAACAGCCTTTAGAAACATCTGTTTGCCTTTCAGCATCTTTAACAATGATTACTGCAGAGCTGAGGTGATGTGAATAGTTGTGGGCATTATCATCCCTGCTCTGCCCGTTGTCCCTCTACCTGCCCCACCAAAACTTCTTTCAAAACCAGAAGGGAGGAGAGCACTGGGCATACACAAGAGTCCTCAAAAACCCCACCTGGATTCCGAGAAATTACTGAGGACACTGAGGTTGCAAAAAGAGAAGTCAGAGAAATTATGGGTCACTTTCAAAATATAAAAAAAGAACTGAATCATCTGTTCTCTGTGATCACTGTGGACAGCACATAAGAAAAAACAAATATATTTAAATGACAGCAAGGAAAGCAGTTAAATAAAAGGGGAAACTTTTTAACAGTAAGGATAGTGAAATACCAGGATAGACTATACTGAGAGGTTGCAGCACACACAGGGACAGATACTTTTGGAACTCCTCTCTTAAATGTATGTAATTCTGGTTTGGGATGGTTGGGATACTGGATGACTTCCTGTGCTCCTTTCCCACCTACTTCACTGATTCTATGAAAACACGTTTTGCAGCAGATAATAAGAGTCACGGCTCTCTACCAGACTAAGCAAAGAGAGATTTCACATCCAATACAGAAGGAAATGCGTCTGACTAACAGGAGAGAGTTTCAAAGGCATAAAGAGGTTTTCTCATGACCAAAATAACTGTCTTGTACAGACTTATGTAAAAATATCAGGCATGCTGTCATAAGGAGCCAGAAGCACGCAGGGCCTGTGCTTCTGCTCCACTGGCCTTGTGGCTGAACAGACCTGAGCCTGGGAGTTTTGTTCCATGCAGCAACTTGCACAGTCACTAAATCAAACGCTGCTAAACACACAGCAATTCTAACCAGTCTAACGAGTAAGCTGCACGTGAAGTACGGTGATCTAAAAAGAAGACATTAAAACCAACACACATGTATGTTCTTTTCATTCAATGTGTCTGAGCAAGCTCCTAAATTGCAGAATAATCTGACATGGACTGTAATGCTTGTGTTTTGGTTCCAGGTTTTTAGTATCCTCATTTCAGCACTGTTCGCATCTCCAATCTATTTATCAAGGAGGTTTGAAATTATTCCAGAGAGCGTGGGAAATGATTCCTGCTGCACCCAAAAAGTGTTACTTCAAAGCCTGAACACTAAAGCTGTGCAGCAGAGCAGGGTGCAGAGATCCCAGTGCTAGCACTGACCCAGGGTAATACATCTCCACAGCACAGGGATGCAGAGACAACCCTCGCAATCCAGGAGAATCTTCAGAAGTACACTTCGAGCAGTGCAGTGCCATGCCAGTGCCACAGGATAATTTCACTGTCCCAGAATAATCCCTCCACATACAGAGGATTAATATTTTGGGCTGTTTTACAGAGATCAGTCTAGCACAGCAAAAGGAAATCCAACTTTATTAGCCTTGTGCGAAGCTGTGCTGATGCAGATGGACATCTTCAGGATTCTTGACCATCTCCCTACAATTGTACACAAACACAACAGTTTGAAGCAGAACCCGTGTGGGTGTGTCTGCCAACCACATCCCTTTGTTCAGCTGTAGTTAAATCTCTTATTTCGTCGCTACATGTCCCAACCATTCCATACACTTTGTATCCCTGATCTATGAATCTAAGAATTTTACCAAACTTATATACAGGAGTGTTTGCTGAGAATTTTTTTTTTTTTCACAGAACCTTTGAAAGATAGTTAATGAGTTGTAGTAATATTCATTTCATTGGTAATAGTAATAATTTAGTGGCATATCTTTCACGTAATCTGTTCAAAAGCTGTTATTCCTATTCTGGAATCCATATTATTACAACAATTCTCAAGCTTAGCTCCAAACTCCCTGTAGGGCCTAAGAGCTTCTCACAGACTCTTGAACACACCTCAAAACTTTTAACCGAAAAATCCCTCAGAAAACACTGCTCACAACAGTTCCACGAATCAGGCACATGTCCTGGCACAGGTTTGCAAACCACTACCCCAGAGGATCTTTATACATCACAGGAGTGTTGTAACCACTGCTGTTCAAACTGAAAGGTAGCACAGAGACCTGCGTAAACATAAGCAGGGAAATTATTTTGTTAAATGTTAAAAGATTGCATAGAATTCAACAGGCATCCCATCAAGTGGTGCCCTTCTCCCCCCCTCCTCGATTAAAATGATGTGCCTCTGCCATCATCACCTGCCATTATCCCTCCTCTCCAATTTCCTCATCTAAGAGCCCTTTCTTTGCTCGCTTTATTGGTCTTCTGAGCGAGCAGGCAAATTATACACATCACATTAATCTGTTCTAAGGGCAATGCAGGTTTCACAGCCTTGTTACTCTCTTCCTGCAAGCCTCTAACACAGAATGTTTACAGTCATCTGTTATTACTGGTTTAGACCACCCTGGATCTTTCTTAACTACGCCAAAGCAGTAATCACCCTGAAACATCTTCTCTCACAGCACGCTTAGGTCACACTCAGGGCACTTTTGCATTTAGTGATTGTGAGACCTCTCACAATTCCTCACTTAAAAACAATGCCAGTCAACGGGGTTGTAAGGCTCAGGAAGTGCTTTAATGAAACCAATGAGCCTTCAAAAATCAGCTTGTTGGTACCTGGGAGTGAGGATCAGGGCCCACCTTGGAAAAGCAACGAACCTCAGGTCTGTCCTCCCAGGGCAGCCGTAGGCTTTGATGGGGTCACCCCCAGAGAAATCCAGCAGTAAGTACTCATGGCCAAGGAACAGAAGAGCATCCCTCCCACAAAAGCCCTGGGTCAGCTTTTTCCATTCATGGTCCAGCACACAAGAAAACAAGAGAAAAGAAAACAAGTTGTCTTACAAAACAACTCAACTTATACATATCATCTCCATTTTAAAACAATTTTTTGCACGCCCCTAGTCATAATGCATGACACTTCACAGTACTCAAAAACAACATTTTTCAGGTATCTTCCTGCTCCCCAATTTCACATCCATCCAAAAAGCCCCATCATTCTACATAAAGCCACCTGTCTCACATCTCACGTCGCTGCAACAGATTGAAAGAAGACAAAGGGGAAAGTTAAATCATTGAACACGTTATTTCTTCGCTGTGTGTTTGAATGAATCGGCATGAGAATATAAAAATGACTGCTTTTTCAAAAGCACATGTGGAAGAATAGAGGGCTAAGACTCAAAGCATTTAATATATTTTGGTTTCAATTCCATGTTTACAGTGAATGAGTTGCCTTTCATTTTCATTTCTCGGAAACTCTGGGTAGGTTACTGAATTAACAAAACTATTAACATGCTTTCTGCACCAAGATCTGACAAGTTGTTATACTCCTTTCCTCCTAATTTGGTTGTACAGCGATTGGTTTTGTGAGTCCTATGCTAAACGTGAAAACCTGTCTTTTCCATTTGAACATCTCACGTTCCTGAACTTAACTGATTCTCAAATAGCTCTTCACAGTTCAGGAGTCAACTCTCCAACCCCAGATTTCCATGGCACAGGCTCCATCTATTAATTTCAAGACTGTCTTCTCAGTTTATTATTTCCAGTCCAACCCAACAGATACATAAGGAGCTCATATATTAATCATCATCAGTGGCTGACTGTGGTGGGACATCAGACATGTTACACTGCAAGTGTTCAGCTTTCTTTGCTACACTGCAGCACTTAAAAAATATGGTGAGGCAGTTGTGTGAGATGGAAAACCCCAAATCCAGCCTCGATGAACACAATACCCCAACCCTGCCCTCCACACAGAAATCAGAGTTCCCATAAACCCCCTCAGGCAATCCTTATTCCAGCACACAAGCCACAGCCTACCAGAAAGCAGGAAAGAGCTTTTCTGAGAAGGCAGAGACTGGCTGCAATGTTAGAAAACATTTTCACCTACATTTGTGTTTTGTGTTCCTTATCCTTGGTGACCTCAAGATTGAGAACTGGAAGTCCTAAACTTAAAGCCTCAGTGAAGTTATTGTTGTAATTCTGGAAATTCTGATACAACTCTCAAGCTTAGAAAGAACAAGACACCTCGACACATTTCTATACATTTCATAAACAACAGCCACTGATCATCAGCCTGTCAGTCATTTCACAATCTTACTTCCTTATTTTCTTACCTCCTTAGTCTTTTTCTGGGTTTTTTTTGTAATAAAAACATTATGTCTTTAATTTCCTTTACAGCTCCACACAGAGATAAGGAATATCTTTAAAGAAACATGTTTAAACTATTTGTGTTGGCATCCTGGCCCCATCAGGGGTCATTGGCTTTAATAAAAAATGCACTTTAGGTGTCTTAAGTCATTTATAACGAAAAATACTTGTTGGTCAAAAAGACATTTTATAGAAGAAAAGGGTCAAGATTACTTTCTTCTACCTGACCATAAGAAAGGAATTCCAACATCTGTGAAATCTGTCCCTTCAAACAAAAAGCAACATCTGCAGCACATTACTCCTACAAATATTACAGAATCAAAAGAACCTCCAGAAAACAGAGAATGATTCCAGTAGGTCAGTTCACCCACACACAATTTCAGTCCAACCCTTACAATTATGACACAACACAATTTTAAATCCCACAATAGGCCTCACTTTGGTAATACAGCTCGAGCTAAAAATGGTATGGAACAGCAGCAGGCTAAAGTAAATGTTACATTCCATCATGACTGCTAAAACCAATCAAGAATTAGGAAAACATATTGAAAATTTTTGACACTGCTTTGGAAATTATTCAGTAAATAATGGGAAATATATCTACTGATTAGTTTACTAAATGTCAGACTGCTTGAAAACTGGGTGAATACGACAAAAATTTATGTTCAATGAGGTAGCCAAGAAAGCCCATTTAATCAGCGCCCATTCTTTGACAAACTGTAAAGCTAAGCAATTTCTGAACATTATGAAACTATCAATGTTAAAAATGTCTTATTGAATATACACACAAGCAAATCTTTGTGAAGCCCAGGGAGTGCTAAGTAATAGCCATGGCATTCTCCCTGAGGCACCATGTGACAAACACACCCTGTCAGCCTACAGCACGTCCACTCATTAGTAAGCAGTTGCAAGGTTTAAGGAGTACAGACTCAAAGCTCTACGATTTACAGCCAGCTTAATTCAGACATGCTAAACTTTTCCGTGGCATCCATTCTCCCCCAGAGATCTCCCTCACATCCAGCAGTGTAACTACTAACATGGAACAGTGTAACTGCTTCTCCCGCAGCCCCATTTTCTCCTCATTCTGCTCATTCAGCAACTCTGAGGTAAAAAAATTAAAAGGGAAGTATTTTTTTTTGAGCATTAGGTGAGGAGATTCCCTTGCAGGGACAAAAGACAATCCCTGTAGTCCCAAATGTGACAGCTGGGAAATTCTCAGGGGTTCCTTGGTGACCACACATGAAGGATAACTGAGCTTGACTTTCCTACAGTTACTTGGTCCTGGTTACTGCACTAAGATTTAAAAAAGGGATGGGGACTACAAGGGAGGCAAACCAGCAAAATTTCTCTCATGTTCTCTTCATCTTCATAGGAAGAAGGAAAGGTTTACACATCTCCCCTTGCCCAGCTCCCCAGTAAACGCAAAGGGAGGCAGCGGGGTTCAGCTCCCTCTGCCCACCTCACATCCCCCAAGGTCATGATGGCACCCAAAAACCAAAACATCCAGGGAGGATGTTTTGTGCGCAGCTGTTTATGCACACCCAGTGCTCTTGTCCGAGTGGAAAAATAATTAGACATTAAAGATTCAAATATTTATGTTTACACAATGCAAAAAGAACTCTAGGAAAGGCACAGTTACACCACTTTTTCAGAATAAGTTGTGCTGGCAAAAAGGACATAAAAAGATTTTATCAATGTGTACTATCTTTTATAGCCATACTAATTTAACAAGAAAATTGGAAATGTATATAGCAGTACATTAAAAAGAGCTTCTGTTATTTCACGCAGCCAAGGAAAAACCTGAGAAATTATTCACAAGAATTTAAATCCATGTCTCCATTTTATTCATAAAAGCATCTATGATACTGAAAATACTTCTAAGACTGCAAAAATACGTGAGCCAAAAGGAGATCTATAAATATACTTAAACACTGCAAGTGCTAAGGTACATAATAAAGTTAGAACAAAAATTTCAGCAGGCTCTGTTCTTCCAACATTTAGACTTCACTCGAATCTGCAGGTGAAAGTTGTTAACAGTCAGAACATCACTGCTCATCAGACTTTTTATTTTCAGTTTGTCATTGAAAGCAATCTGGAATAATGTTGTCTCACTACCTTTTTGTTCCCAAAGCCTGTAACCTTACCCCCCTAACGGCTGCTATGATCAATCATGTGAAAATCATTGCAGCAAATGTTGAAACTGGGGAAAAAAAAAAATAAGATTTACTGAGGTTGTACTAGAAGAATATGTAAAGCACATCACTCCGCCACTCAGTTTTAAATAGGTCACGAGCTGCGAGGGAAACCAGCACCTCTCATGCACCAGGGAGCTGCGTGATGTTAAAATCTTACATTTTCTCTGACACTCTAGGATGAACAGAAATCTGCTCAATTCTGCATTACTGCAGCAACGCTGAAGCAGTTTCGTTTTTGTAAAATTTATTCATTAAAAAAAAAATTAAAGACTGTGAAAGCCAAAATAATCTCTCCTAACGAAATGGAAGACAGCCCCATTGCATGGTACGCAGGACCAGTCAGACTTCTACTCCCATAAAACCAGATACTGCGTAGTTCAACTCTCAGATTTTCTTCACACTGGATTTCATCTGAAGCCCTGAAAGACAGATACCCACTGCACATCATGTGTTGACTGAATGACTCTCATTTACTTTCTGAGATTTTTTTTGAAAAGAATGGGTTATGTTCCCACTCTTCACAAGCTTTTGAAATGCTGCCCATGAGGATCTAGGCCAGTATAAACAGCAATGTGGCAACTTCCTGTTAAATCCAGTTTGAGCCAAACCCCAACAAATAAAACCTTCTGTAACAGCAGCAGATTCTGCATTAGTCCCATGGTTATAGAGCTGCCCTATTTTTGTATTTGTCAAGCACATTAAATAATGCACAGTCATTTAACAGTAAATAGGTTTTTCAGAGAAGGTCAAAGGTCCTAATGTTTATAAATCTCCAAAATCTTTTCTCTTCGTAGAAGATTATAATGTAACTATATCATTTGCCATCACACTGAGCTCTCTTCTCACTGATTACTGAATTCTTGCCAGGATAAGCTGCATCCCTTCATTAGCATATGACTACCAGAAGCATTAAAAGCAATTCTTAAAAGAAGTGTGGATTTAATTTTTCATCACAGATGCCTTCCCTCTTCCATGCCTCTTCTACACAGTTATTCCAAACAGGTTGAGCTTTTTTAGTGGGTTCTAGACACTACTGCCATTGCTGAGTAAACTCCCATGAAGGTCTGAAGTATTTTCATTACCAGTCTCTTTTCAAAGTTGTTATCACAAGCCAGCACATCTCTCAAACAATTAAAACAGGTACTATTAACACTAAGCAGAATTTGTGTTCCTAGATCTAAGATCTTATTTCCCTCTGCCCCCAGCTGTCACGTCTATTTTAAATGCAGAAGGTCCCTTCCAACCCAAACCATTCTGTGATTCAAAGATTTTGTGAGCATCAACTGAGGACCTACCCCTGGGAAAACAATGCAAAACACTGCATAGAATGTATGCAGATTTACAAATGTGCTTACATCAAATGCTACTAAAGGATAATGCTGCTCTGATTCTAGGTCTAAACTACTTCCCTAAATAAAATACATCAAGTTCAAAAGTAAAGTTGAAGTATTGCTACCTCCAAGTCCCCTATCCATTCTATCTAGAGAAAACAGCCAAAGCTTTCTGCCCTCATGTCTTCAGCCAATATCACTGACAAAAGAAGGGAGTGAAGGCTTCAAGGAGAGGCACGTTCACCACACAGAGAAGCCAGTGGAGCTGGAGCAAAACCCTGTGCCAGTTCTTTCAGCAGTGAGAGATCAGACAAACACCTAATGTAGTTCCTGGGATGGCTGAAATATCTCTGCCTTGAACACAGAGACAGAAAGCTACAGTTGCTGCAGGGAAGCACTGGATGTCTCAAGGTCACACAGAAGCAGTGGCTCTAAACTTCCTTCCAGTAGCACTAATTTATCCCAGTCCTGGAGGGACCAAAATCACAGCAAGTTTCAGGTATCTGCTTTTCTGGCTGCTGTTTGAGGAAACTATCCACGGGGAATGAGAGCAGCTAAATGTGTGTGAGAAGAGACAGTGACCACTTCGAGAAGGAATCATCAATTCTCACAATTAGAGAAGTTACCAATCACATTCAGTTTTAACCAAGTAAAACTGAACAAGCAAAGGAATTATTTAGGCATACGTTTCAAACACACCTGTAGGTGACACCTCTGGATTATTTCTTACATTTCCTGTGCTGTTCCAAAAGCTTTGGGTTGCAATACCTGAACAAATCCTTGTGTCTGATTTTGTTGATGCAATGTACTCGTTAAGTACCGACAGAGCAGAGTTGCATTATTTTCGCTTGATTGTTTATTATTTAATTGGAGTGATGAAGTTGAATCAGCAGCAGTTTGCCCGCTCTACCATGTCTGTTATTACCTATTTTCAGACACAAAGTGACTCTAGATGGACAGCACACAATCTGCTGCAAAAAGATTATTCAATAATTCACTTTTATTTGCATGTGAGCACTCGTTTGGTCTCCACACCACAGCCATGAGAAAAGCACGATGTCTGAACGGTCTGAAGCAGCGTAAGCCAGAAGCAACAGTGACAAGAAAAAGCTCATGTTTGATCCTTCTCCGCAGATTTAGAATTGGCTGCATTAAAATTCTGGCAGATGGACAATGGCACAACAGCTCAGTGATGTCCTCCCCTCCCCAACCATAGTCAAAAACTGTGAAGCACTAACAGATACCTCAGTAGCAGGTCAAAATTAGGCAACAATCATCAGCACAGAGCACGACGGAGCATTAAAAAGAATTGCTACAACATCTGCAGCCTTGGACAGCGGGAAAGGCTCAGATAACTGAAGAAGTAGGATGTAGGCAGAAAAAAAAAAAAAAAGTCTATCTCCACTTACTGCTTCTCCACATTGCTACTTCCAACTTGGCAAAGCTACCTGGCAACAGACTTGCAGAATACCACCTTTTCAGTGCCACACTGTGCTCAAGCTGAAACTTGACTGGTGTTCTTTTACCTGAACCAGATACGGTAGTTCAATGCTTTGATTTTATTCTATGGGAGGAAACAACTGCTCATATCCAAAACACGAATGCAGTTCACAAATCTCACCATCGCCCAAAACTCACCGCGTTTTGTCGCAGCTAATAAAGTTTCTGCTGATTTCACTAACAAGCCCGAAACTGAAGAACCATGTAAAATCAAAGCTTTTGATTTTACAGCCTGCAGGCTGCTTTCAATTTGCATCTAATTGAAACACCCAGATTTCTTGCCATAATTTTTTAGTAATTTCAAGTATGCCAGCACATCAAAAGTAGGTAATGCTGACCAGGTGCACAAGGTGTCTTTGTCAGCATCCAGCACTACTGCTCAGCACAAGAAAGGGGTGCAGAACAGGTCACCAAGGATGAAAAACCATCTCACTGCAAACCCGTGTAGCAAAGCATTACAATTAGGCACCATGGAGAGATGTCACTCAGTACTCAGCTTTTTAAAATCCACTTTAAAAAAAAACACCCCACATTCCCCTTCACCACCTTCCTGGAACACAGCTGGTTTGCAATTTTTGCTGCCCAAACATCCAAAAGTGGTTTTGCAGCAGCTTTGTGAACTCCTGCTGCTGATAATGTTCTCCGAAGGCCAACTATGTTTGGGTTTTAAGTCAGTGAGATACATTTTTACCAACCATTGACCACGGAACACCAACCCCTTGGTGAGAACAAAGCTGGGACTGGATCTGTCTGCACGACACAAGGACCAGAACCCCAAATGCTTCATCCCACACCAAGGCCTGGGCAACTTGAATTGTTCAGCAAGTTTATCAAGGGCAGGATGAAGACATCTGCAGAGAGAACTCAGAAAGCAAGATAAGAAAAGCATTTTCTAGGTTAGCAGAGAGAGGGAGGATTAAAAAAACAACTGTAGAAGAGAACCAACGAAAACCAACCTGCTTTTAGAATATGCCTGGTCTTTTCTCCCCAAGAAACTCCTTACAAAGCTTCTGAAGTCCTGTCTCCCAGTGCACACCACATACCTGGAACTCACTGCCCAGCTGGAAAGCCACATCTGGGTGCCTTCAGACAGTTTCAAACGAAAAAGTATTCAAGGCATAACCCAAGAGCACCATTGCACTCCTGGAAATTTCAGGCTCTTGAGTAGGTTTCTACCAAATGCTCCTCTTTTATCGCTATTTTCTTGCTCATTACTTCATCATCACTTTCTTGCTCATTGCTTCATCATCATTTCCCACCATGTCAGTTCTGAGGGAAAGGGGGGTAAAAAAAAATATTGGTCTGCAACAGCAAAGCTGTCAAGGACACGGTTTAGGGGTCAGTTGGAATACCTGCCTATTTGTGGTTAAAAAGGGACCCAAGTTGGCTGATTCAGTAGTTTCAAAGAACAAACAAACATTAACAACAGTTTCCACATTTCCAGGTTGTATAGATAAATAATGAGGTTTTTTTTTTCACTTTGAGGGAATTTATTTAAAAGGGAAACTGTATCCACCTGTCTGCAGAAGCTGCTGTGATTAAAATTTTAGTATTACATGAGTCAGTCAGAAGGAAAAACTGGAGCAGACAATTCTTTAGAAGTCACCTGAAAATTATGTCCAAATGTGGATGTCACGGTTCCTTAAGAACTCAGGGATTGTTTAAAATCATATCAGAAAGAGTAATACAGAATCCCAAGGTATTTATTGTCTGCCATTCTAAAAATAAATTTTAATCCTAAAAGCACCAGAGCACAAATCACGACTCTAGACTTAGAGTACACAACATACTCAACATAAAGCTAATTTTTAACTATCTTCCAGAGTGGATTAAATTCCTGTGCCTTCCCCGTTAACTTTATGAGTAAAGGGACCAGACGGGGTTTTCTCCTGCATTCAAAAATAAGTTCACCTCTGAGAACGGGTCATCCATGGAAAAATCACAGCCTTAAGGACAAATATTTCGAAAGCTTTGAGCACAGAAAACAGAACGTCAACAGAAAAAATATTCTTGCAGCTCAAACCACGGACCGGTGTTTTGAACCAGCAAACTTGGAAGGAGAAATACATTCTCCTGCTGCTGCAATTTTTTTTATTTCCTTGCTAAAAATAGTGACCAAAGGAAGTTATTTTCCTCGAAAAGCTGCCCATTTTGAAAAAATGGGATATTTTTGTTTAAATAGTTGCAAAGATCTATTAATTCTCCTCTTTGAGATAAATTGTATGTAATAAAGAAAAAATATCTATAGTTATTATTGGCTTTAGTTCTAGAACTAATAGTAATAGCCTGGAGGTAGGCTTTTTTCCCCCCAGACAGAGTTCTAATGAGTTACATCCTTGTCTGTTTTGTACCTTCTTTTAAGAACACAGAGCAGAGACCAGGAAATCTTTCATTCTAAAAGATCATAGCCTGAAAGTTCACTCTCTATGGGGAAGTAAACTGAAAAACCTATACAGAGTATAATTTTATTTAATTTACTTCAAACATTTTTATACCATTTCAGGTTTATTATTTCCCATTCCAATGCTGCAATTAAATGAAACAAAATATTCCACACCTAGACTAATTAAAGCTGTAGTTTCTCAATTACAAAGTAAGTACACATGGATAACTGTATTTGCCTGTATTTTCATCATATATATTTTCAGTTTCACTGCTGGTGGTAAATAAACCACAACTACATTATATACATTAAAAATAAAACGTGGTTAAAACTCTTCCTACTCAGGCATTTTTAGGATGACCTAGCAGGAAGAGCTTGTGAAGAAATAGTCAAATATTTTTCATTTCAGTGTGCATTTTAAATTAAGGTATTTGCTCCGTTGTTTGCACTGACAACTGCTAACCCACTTGGTGCTCCTAAAAATTTATACATAATTACATGCACTGCATACAGTTTACCAAACAAAGATGTTTACTGTAGATTATATCTTCAGAAATGGTTTCAGGCTCTACCTATGCCACATTTTGGCCACACTGGACATGACTTTGTGGCTTCACTGGCTTTCGGGCAGCCTGAACCCCAGAAGACTGTAAAATACAGCTCTGCTAACATTTAGATATAAAGATGCAGTCAGGACTATAACGGAGAGCAAAACAAAACAATATATTGTAAATGTCTATTGGAAAGACTGTAAATAACTGCAAGTGAAAAGAACTGTGAGAAGCAGCAGTGTATTTTTTTCCTATCCACCAGCAGTAAAGAAAAAAAAGCAGGACTGACAAAAAGATGACGACTTCCGAAGTCTCTGGGGCCCGTCCATTTTGAACACACCTTGTCTCCAGAATGTTTAACATTCAGCCATGTTTTGATTAGGAACAGGAAAACCACACCAAACACACGAAGGCTCACATTGCTCTCGTATAAACCGCCCCCCTTTGTGGCATTAAGGGGACAGGACACGTCCTGGCCAGCAATGCCACTCTGTCACACGTGCTGACGCAGGAGATCCTCACGAGCAGCCTTCTGAACTGCAGATCCTGCTGCTTCTGCAGGCACAGAAACTCATGCACCGGGTCCTGAGGCTGGAAATCCCTGAGGTGCTGGCCAAGGCAGAGATCAAAACAGTCACGGCCACTCATGGTCAAAGGAAATAAACAATCTGCTGTGTTATATTTGCTACTGATTGGCACCTTTTCCATCAAGTGACCAAAAAAAAAAAAAAAGGCAAGAGAGTCATAGCCCTTTGTTAAAGCTGTGGATGCACATGGAAATTACAGACCCTGAAGTCTAGGACAACTGCGTGACAAAGAATCTCCTCGAGTTCTTTGAGGATGTAACTGCTGAGACAGGTAAGGGAGATATACTGGTTGTCAGAGCTTTAAAGAGTGTTTTGGTGTCTACCTACAGCACAGCAATTCTTGAAACCTCTACAGAAATCTCACTGTCTATTGCTGAAGTCTAAAAGTCTCGAATTGAAAAAGAAGGAAGGTTAGTTAGTGAAGCTTCAGTTTGTTGTCTGGCAAGAGAGGGCAAAGGTGCTCCGCATTATATTCAGAGTAACCCTGTGTTACAGCACAACTCCAGCACTGCTGAAGGCAGAAGCATAAAGGGATTATGGTCAAACACGTTTAAAAGTGAGGAACATGAAGGTGCAGCTGCTGTTGATAACGTGCACCCAATATCCATGGTCGAGGCCAGAGGCCCTGCTGGTTCTTTTACTAAAAGCAAGGCCCAGCACAGCACTGAACACAGCCCCTGCTGCAGCCACCCCGTCCTGGCTGGAGGGGAACAATTGGACTTCTAGAGCGCCATTCTGTCAGAGAACTCTTCTTGCAAGCCATTCTGTCAGAGACCATCCTCATTTCAGAGCTGGAGTCATTGCCAATTGCTAGAATTTCATTTTCTATAGTTAAAGTGGAACCCAAAAATGAACACTTCCCAAAAGGCTTTTCAGAGCCCTTTGCAGGGGAGGGAGAAACAAAAGAGAAGGAACCCACTGATGGCACTAGTTGCAAGTACCAAAACAAAACCCATTTGATTTTTGAGATACAAGTCTGTAGGTTGTGGGGTGTTTTTTTTTACTTTTTCAATCGTTATTAGTTGGATTTATAATTATATATCATTCATGCAGATTAAAATTTGTCTGTCGCGCTCTGGCGTATTTTTATTACTGTAATACCATCTAAAGGGCCACATTCTAGTCCAATGCCAGTTTAAAGACTGGAGATGATTCTGGTGAATTTTCTGCTTTTGTATAAGGATATTCAGTGCAGAAGGCAGAGACAAATGTACACCTGTACCATCCCACTGTTATTAAGTCACTTTGCAGAGAACCACACTGTGTGCCTTCGCTCCTTTGCAGTGCAGTTTTACAGCTCAGAACGAAGTGCTGTCCTGTGACAAACCCCAACAAACGTGCTAAAGAACAGCAGGAGGTACTTGCCACAGTCTAATACTTTCAAAAAACCCCAAACAAACAACAGATACAAAACATACAAGCATTCCACACTACAAACTACTGCTACAATAACTGGCTTTAAATTTAACAATAACAAATAATACCACTGCATTTCTACCACCTACAATCCTTCAGTTCTAATAAGCAAGTCTAGCAAATCTAACAGCTGTTGAAACCTCTGTTTTCTCCATCTACCCATTGGCCTAGAAGTGCATAATCTTTCCCTGTTTTCTATAATTAAAGGATATAGTTTAACATAGCTGAGAGGAATTTTTTCAGTTGTCACTGTGTGTGCATGTGTACTGACAGCAGTAATTTCCTGCTAAACTCCTTACTAATCCTACAGAAGTTCTTTAAGATGCTGTAACAGGGATATTTGGACAGGTCCTTAGAGGCAGGGTCACTGGAAAGACTGTGCAGCAGGGCTCAGATGTCAAGGTGACAGGTCCATGGGGACATCAGACGCAGAGTACTCTTTACACCTTTTTTTCACTTGCTGGACATCAATAGAGGAGGAAAACGCTTTTAGCATGGCGCATACAAGGCAGGAGAAGCCAGAATATCTTCTGTGTCACTATCACTTGTTGCCAGAAGTATTACAGAAGAAGAAATAGCATTTTGGAATGCCTTTCAAGATGCTCTTTCCTGCCCTAACCCTTAGAAATAATTCTGGAAAACTTCTGTTTTCCTCTATTGTTGATCTTTACATAAAGAACTGAGATAATTTAAACAAAAAAGAAACTGTTGAAAATGAAAGTATTCCAACTCAAAATGTTTTTTTAATGGACTTCTAACTTGTGTTTTAACGAATAGGTCTAGAATCTCAAGCTTGGTTGTGAACCCCACTTCCATAAAATGCTGCTACCACTGGAAGGATTACTTAGACTTGTTTTAGTTTTACAGACCTGTTTGATCAGACAACATGGTGGTTAGCATTAACTTTTTATTACTCCGATTTTATTCTTTACCGTTTATTTAAATCCTGCAATCTCCACTCTTTCTGTTCCCCTTTGTTTCCAAGTGGGTGTCTCAAGAAAGATCACGAAGTGACCCATATAATCCATAAGTCCACATAAGGCCATATGTGCTGTTCAATGCATGAAGTAACAAAATACAGCAATTCTACCCAGACAAAACTCTTCCCTTCCCCTCCCCTGCCTTTTTTTTTTTTTTCCTGTCTTCTGCAAAGTTTCTCAGAGGTGAACTGTTGACAGAATTAAAATAATTTTGTGCAAGCTAGCTTTAATGGCAACGAACTTCAAAAAACAAAACTATTTTCCAATTTTTTCAGGGTGAAAACAAGGGGTAAACTTTTAGCGAGCTGACTGCTTTCTGAAAGGGATTTTCCAACACAGAAATGTATCCTTGCTTACGCACCACTCCACACCTGTGAATCTACTTATACCTTTAAACAGCTTTATTGGATTATGGCCACGAAGACTGATGCTTGAAGTCTCTCTACACAGAAGCCTCACTCAACTCAACAGGAGATTTATCCACCAAAAAACAGCAGAGCCAAAGCCATATGGCCTTTTGGCTTGGATTACAGAATCATATGAATATTGACTTTTTCCTCTCCTAAGGGTGAATTAACACAGTCGTGGGACATATTTGTCCCCCAAAGCTGGTGCTGACATTAAAGTCACACGGCCTGTTCTTCCACAAGTGTTTCTGAAGTAAGGCACTGGACTTCAGCCCAACAGTAAAAACTGTTAAATCATTTAAAACGTAAATATGGAATGGGCTTAGACTGGTTTGCTTTGTTTCCTTTATCCCAGAATCACAGAATGTCCCAAGTTGGAAGTGACCCACAAGGACCATCAGAAGTCCAACTCCACACCAATAAATTTAGACATAAATGTGAAAAGAACCTTGTTGCTTGAAGAAACCAGTTTAGAGGTCAGCTGTGCCATATGTTGAGGCGGCTGACACGGGACCCCTGTCAAAGTACCTGCGTGTGCAATGCTTTAACTCACAACCCACTGACACACCGTACCTTTCACAGGCAGAGACGACGAGAACTAACAGTCCGTATTTCTAAATGGTTGGTCTCACTCCCGTCATAAATAAGTATATCTCACTTCTATCCCTATAAATACTCAGCTCTGTGAAGAGCCCCCAGTTTAGCTCTGCACCAGTCTGACCCAGTGCACTGGAACTCAGTGGCTGCCCTGCTACAAGCTGCTCGTGGAGTTCTTTCGGTTTTCACGACTGAATTTTTTTCAGAATGAAGATGAATGTTGACTGGTGTAAAGCTCCTGCTGCTCTGTACACCTGCAGACTGCCCCATGCAGCCCTCCTGTTGTCCGCAGCATCTGCTCGTATTTTACCTTCAAAATTACTGCTTCTTCACGTTTCGATTTCTCCTGCAACTCCTTAATAAAATCTCTGCAGAGTCAAATGGTGAAATATTGTAAATCTGACAAACTGACTTTTTTTTGCAATGGAAGATTTCGCAGTTCCTGAAAAACTGCTCCACTTCATCCCTGGGTTTTTTTGGTTTGTTAATATTTGTCTCATGCAATCAGGGGCCAACTTATTTCCCAGATGATGAGTACCTAACCTGAAAACACCAAATGCTTGTCATCTAAGATTTATTCTGCCCCTGTCTTTTAATTCCTTTCTGAATTACTTACAATAGCACCATCCATATAATTAAATTCCCAAGAACATATGAACCATTAAAACAGGAATACAAGATATTTAGAAGGTGCTAAATAGTCACACTAAAGTCTGCTGAGTTTTACTAGTATTGCAAAAAAAAAAAAAAAAAAAAAAAAGCTACCACACTAAATTTTGTTGAGTTTTACCAAAAAGAAATACAAGTCATAAAAAGGTCACTTGAACAAAGATTATCCTATTCAAATTATTCCAGAAGAAAAAAAATATGGTTTTCCCCAGACAGAAATCCATCTGTAACTGCACGTTATCTTCAATCACAGGATAAAGCTAACATCTGGTTTAGTGGTTTGCTATGAAAATTAAGTATTTTCTAACCATTCACAATGGAGAAATTACCCTAATCTTAGGGAAAAAGCCCTGCAGCCAAAAAGTTACAATATTGTGTGCCACCAGACGAGTATAACATGAAAAATTAAAGGAACGTTGCATGGTTAGCATTTATGTAACATCATTACATCTAATCATGGAGATGTGCGGTATTTGACAACAAGCTAACATAATACAATGCTTTTGTAGGGCTGGAAATCTAAACTGCACGAAATTTAAACTGGTTTTCCGTCCCCAGTTGTACATCCAGGTCTTCCACACGTCAGCAACACTCCTCCTAACAGCGAACTGAGGTTACTAAAATGGAACAACAAGGACATTTCCTCAAGCGTATGATGGCAAACTGGACTCCCCCAGAAGAGTGCAGACAGCAGGCAGATGAGAAATAAACCAGATGATTTTTTTTTTTTTTAAATAAGATTTGTGTTTCTGTTTCAAAAAAAAACATCTTTGGACTGGGGGAGGGAAAAAAAAAAACACTTATATCTCCCTCAGAAGACAAAAGAACAGAAAAAGCACTCGTATAAGCAGTGGGATTCTTCGGGGGCCATTAATGTATTTTACTAGAACAACTCATGGATCTGGAGAGAAAAGTGGACGTGCTTTTGTTCAAAAGCACAAAAGCCTAATAAAAGCATTATCCCTTCTACACCCGGACAAGGTTTTACCTTCAGGCTGCTACAGCTACAACTGCTGGCTGCAAACCCTCATGCTAAGGCACAACTTCGTCCTAGAAAAGGACCAGGGTTTGTACTTTATGTAGGTTGAACTTACCCAAAGAACAAGAGTGGCCTAGCCCACGGCAGGGAGGTTGGAACTACGTGATCTTTAAGGTCCCTCCCAATCCAAGCCACTCTATGATCCTATGATAAAAGTTTTCCTGGGTACGTTAATTGGTGTTTTAGAAGAAACCTTTATAAAAAACAAACAGGCAGGCAGAGTTGCCAAGCTGCAGAAGCTAACATTAAGCAAATATCAAATCGTTACCTCATGTTCTGATTTAATGCCAGAACATGTCAAAGAATACACAGTGTGCAAAACCAAACTGAAATTTTATGTGTATACACATATATGAAGGTATTATAGAAAATTTTTATGATGTTCAGGTAATGTTTACTGGGATTAGCTGAATCCCAGATAAATGGGAAGGTGAAGAGAAAAAGTCCAATGAGGGAAGCACAAAGGCATATCCATGAAAGAACATTCAATTTAGTAGGACCTTATCTACTCTAAAACAATTAATTTTGACTGGAAAAACTAAAATATAATCACAGTCAAAGATGAATGGGCTAAAGTAAAATGGTCTAAGCAAAATATTCGAAAGGCTGCTTTAAAAAGCATATAAAAGAGAAATGAAAGAGAATTAAAGAGAAAACCAAGCCTTAATTTGGTCCAGTTATGTAGTCACATGTCCTTTGTTTTTGTTGGGCTTTGCTTTTTGTTTAATAGTCTGCATCTGAAGAGACCTTTCTATGGGATTAGAATTATTCAATACCACGAAAATAAATCTAATAAATAATGTACAGGTAGTGTAAGACATGAAACGGAAAAGGCACACATTTATTTGTCTCTGTCTTTGAATTTAGAATTAACAGTATGTGCCTATAACGCAGCATCTGTCTCTCACAAAAAGATACAATTGTTAAAATGTACTCAGCAAAACCATTTTACTGAGCCACTGTCCAGTTTATGGACTAAAAAGCTCATGGAAACCAGGTGTGATGACTACTAGAGTTCTCCCAAAATCCTGCTCATAAAGCACACCGAAATTTTCTGATTTCTTCTTTAAAACTGTATTTAAAAAAAAAAAAAAAAAAGGCANAACTTTACTAAAAAAAAAAAAAAAAAAAGGCAACATCAAATGATTCTGTGTTGCAGGGAGATATTGCCCTTCATTCTGCTGTTACTAGTGCAGCAGCTGCATTTGTCTCTTCCTGTCATGACAGCCTTGCACGGAGTGGACACAACATGAAAACGCAGTTCTACATTTTCTGGGCCAAGAATAACTTTTCCTCGGCGCCACATCGAAATCCGCATCGATGTCTAAATCAATCACAGCCTACAGGTAAAACCTGCCAATTCACAAACTTCCCCCAGTATCTACCCACACCGACAGCAAGATTTAGCAGTGGAGGTGGCAGAAATTCTGTCTTATGACAACTCCATTGTTTTCACGAGGTATTTATTAGTGCAGTATGACTAGATCCACAGCCACAGAGCAGGGAGTTCTACAGTTCTGTCATGCATCCACACAGACGATTTCTGCAGCAGAAGAGCAGAGGTACCAAAGTAGGACACACCTGGTAAAAAACGTTCATAGCAGTAATTCTTCTGGACAAAGGGGCTGACACAATGTTTGAATGCCTATCAGAACCCACAGGAAGTGCAAGCGGGGAACAGAAAGTATTCAAACTGAAGCTTCAGAAAGGGGTTTAAAAATAAAAGGCTTCCCGGTGGGACTAAAGACTCCTCCAAGGTGCCCAAGGTGTCAGAGGTTGTCAAGGAAACAAACACCTTCCAGAAAGGGGTTCTCTCATCTAAAGAGGCTGTGGATGCCAGCATCCCTGGAAGTGTTCAAGGCCAGGCTGGATGGGGCTGGGAGTAGCCTGATCTAGTGAGAGGTGCCCCTTCCCACAGCAGAGGGGATGGAACTCCATGATCTTTAAGGTTCCTTCTGACCCAAACCATTCTAGGATTCCATGATTCTAGATGAGGGAATCATCTAGAACCAGCAGACAGACTTTCCCCTTCCCATGTCACCCTGAATACAATACATAGTAGTCATCTATGTGATCTATGTGTCACATATTCCTGCTATCTAGGAATTCCCAGTCCCATTGTAGCATGAGAAAACATTACTGAGTCATTCAATTAGAATTCTTCTCAGGAGTTGCAAAACATGATCCAGAGATGGCATTTCTTTCCAGTCAAGCAAGTATTTGCTTCCTTTGGTTTTGAGACCACTCTCTTTTACTCAAAAAAACCTACGGATTAGACATATTAGAAAATAATTAATCTTCTAAGACAACTGCAAAACTAATGTTAAGTAAGATTAAAGCCTTTCCACTCAAGACTCCATACTGTTGGACTGAAAACCGATTCTAAAAACCGAATTTTAAGTCATTGGCTCTGCCACTGCTGCAAGTTCCAGAAGGAAGCAGCGTATAGAGTTGTAGGGAAAAGTTTCTTCAAGTGTGAAGGAATACAGAAACCAGCTTTGTGTGACTGCCTTTAACAACACCTGAACCATGAACAATATCCCATTCTGTTTACAGAATGGAATTTACGGTGTCTGTGCACTATATTCTGTCTAAATGCACATTCCAGAGGAAAGAGATGTGGTGTTTAATTTGCACACAAATGTATTTATAAAGCCATGACCCTTCAAATGCACACTCCACATGCCCCTCATCATGCCAACAAAGACAGGAGCTTGCATGGACAGTGCCAGAGTGATTCTCTGCAAAGATGCTGAGGGAACTAAGGGATCAGAAGTAGCCTGGGCTGTATGAACAGAATCACTGCCAGTAGGTCAAGGGAAGGGAGTGTTCCTCTTAACTTGGAGCTTGTTGAACCACATCTAGAAAACCGTGGCTAGTTTTGGGCCCTCTGAAGCAGGGAGGACACCATTAAGCTGTGGAGATGTAAGTGGAGAGCCATCAAATGGCCAGGGGGATGGAGCACTGCCCCTTCAGGAGCAGCTGAGAGAACAGGGTTTGCTCAGCCCAGGGAAGAGACTGTTCTGGGTGCACCTCCCGTGGCTGCGAGGAGGGCACCAACAACGAGAGTCCAGGTCCGCACAGCAGTGCACGGTGGGAGGACAGAGACAACAAGCATAAACTGGAAAAGAAAGGTACAGGTTAGGTAAAAGTAAAATGTTTTTCCCCAGGAGGACCCCCCAGCAGTGTAACAGATTGCCCAGAGAGGCTGTGCAGTCTCCGTCCTCAAAATATTCCAAGACACAACTTCATCCAGCTTTACCCAGCCCTGGGCAACCTCATCTGACCCCCAAGCTGATCCAAATTGAGCAGCAGGTTGCACTAGGATCCTCAGGAGGTGTCTTGCAAACAGAGTTATTCTGTAATTCTGTAATCACCACGAGAAAAAGGAGGACCTGCTAGTCATAAATAAATCATTGTGACATTTTTGTGACAGGTAAAATAATATTGCAGCAAAATTATTATACAAGGCTATGAAGTCTTTATATGAAGGTTCATAAAGCATTCTTATAGTATGTATAAACACAATAAAAGTCATACGCATGGTAAAAAGTATAATTTACAAATTTTAAGATTTAACTAGTTCCATTTTATTAACACTACTTCCTTCCAAAAAAGAATTATGTATCACAATTAAGCACATCTTGATAAAAGGCAACTATGCATTTTATTATTTAAGTAATGGACATGCTTCAGCTTTTAACTTTGATTTTCTAACTAAATAAATCTTGTACATGCCAGAAAATTTTACAGAACAATTCCCACCAGTACTGCCTCTACTGAACTCACATTAACAATCCCAAAGGAAGCTCTAATTCAAATAGATTCTTTGACTAGGAGCGCTTTTCATTTTGCTCCCTGAGTCCATCATTCCAATTTAACTACCAGAACAGCAAATGTGCTGCAGTAACCTGAAACCTTGTTTTCACTAGGACTAATTTCAACTCACCCAAACCTGTCAGAAGAGAGGTATTTTCCTTGTGCCCTTTTTGGTTTGTTTTTTTTTTTTCTTTGAATGGTGTGAGATGTGTGTGCCTGAATGTTTTTACATCTGACCACTTGAAAACTGGTTCAGTTCCATCCCCAGAGTAGCTTTTTGGGAGCAAAGAGTCCTGTTTCCACATATATTTCCCACATCTGCCAAACCCTGTGTCAGAGAAGACCGGAAAAAAACCCAAAGAACACTCCACTTTCAGAGGACACGTGCACAATGTGTCCACAAAGGACAAAAGAGTAACCTATATGGATCAGACTAAACTCAGATTCAGTCAAGCATCCTTGACTAAATCCTTGAGCACCTCTCCCATGAGGAAAGGGTGAAAGAGTTGAGAGTCCTCTGCCAGGAGAAGAGAAGGCTCCAAGGAGACCTTGGTGAAGCCTTTTGGTATCTAAAGGGGCCCTACAAGAAAGACGGGGACAAAGTTTTTAGCAGGGCCTGCGGCAATAGAATAAGCAGTGGTGGTTTTATACTGGAAGAGGGTAAGTTCAGACTAGATATGTGGAAGACATTTTGCACACAAGTGGTGAAACACTGGCACAGGCTGTCCAGAGAGGCAGCAGATACCAATCCCTCAGCTCTGCGTCCTCTGAGGGGACTGGTTCCTCCCAGAACCCACAGGGAAGGGTACCAGCACTCAGAGGAAAGGTGACAGATCCCTGCAGAAATCCTTGAAAGTGTCATCCCTCAAAACATTTTTAACAATCTCCCTCCTAGTAACACTACTTGCAAGAGTCCTGTAAGATGGGTTAAGGTTTACCTGTACTTGCAAAGACTTCAAGTTTTAGAGAGACGACTAAAAGCAGCGAAGAAAGGAGCTACTAAAGGCAGACGAAAAGATACCGAGAGAATGCACTGAAGTTATTTTGAATTATCTTAAAATATGTTTTTCCTCCATCTTCTATGGAAGACTGTAGCATTGCTCACATCTTTTTTACATTATTACTGCCTATATTTTATTTTCAAAATTGTCTTCTTTCCTCCCTCCCCTGATAACCATTTTAATTTTGCAACTATGTCAGAGGCACCTGTCATTTCTCCCCTGAACTATTAAAGGGACTTAGAAAGGGAATAAATTGCATTTCTGAACTATCCCTACCACTGATAATAGTGGTAGAAAGAGATTAGATAAGATTCACGCAGCATGCAGAGGTACACACACTTCTTTAAATTAATCTTCATTTGTTCTAACCTTTTCAAGCTTCTTAACGGCTTCTCAGCTAGCTCTTCGCAATTCTAATGAATCATTTTCCAGAGCAAATAAAAACCTTCCCATTTCATTTTCAGTTAAGCCCAGAAAGTGGCCAAGGCCAGGATCACGAACTCTCTACATGCCTTCCATTACTGTTCTCACTAACTGCTTTCCCTCATCCTTCCAGGTTCAACTCTACACACACCACAGTACAGCACCGACCCACCCTTTCTGTGGTGAAATGCAGTTCACTTCTCCAACAGACACCCAACAGAGGGTTCAGAGAGGATAAGCTCAAGTGTAGCAGAACACTTTGCTATCATTCTAGTTGTGTTTAAAAAATATAACCTACCTGTAAAATGGGGGGGGGGGAGGGGGAATAAAGAGATGTTACTCCTTATATTGTCCCTGCACCTCTCCTCTCTAACCCTACCTATTAATTTTGCAATAAAACACAATCAGCATGTCCAGAGTTTTGGTCTGCAATCAAATTTTAGTTCCATGGGGTTGAGCTCTCCGTTCAGGTTCAAATCCTTGATGTACAGGGTACTGCTCTAAGAACGCTGGCTTTTAGTGGAAGTGCAACCTTTGCCAGGAATCTTACCCAGAGACCTGGCACATCTGTTATTTGTCTATAAACTAATAACTAGTAAGCTACTTAAATGTAATGCTGCATACTCTCTTCAGATCCTGAGGTAATTTATTGGCCTCTACTAACCTAGCAGAAGAGGAGAAATGCTGCAGCATTTTCTCAAGATGCTCAAGTAAAGACTAACCTAAGATTAGCTGGCTCGTCTCAGTGTATGAAGAAAGGTATAACACTTCTCTCTAGTATCTGTATAATACCTGCATCAGTCAGCCAAGAAATTCAATAACTAACTAAAACAGCAAGCTATTACTCAAAACGTATGTCAAATTTATTGACACCATCATCTCCAAGCATTTGGGCCTCATACTTTGTCACCTCCTGCAACGGTTTGGGAGTGTGTCAACAGCATTTAAGGTTTTCCAGTTCTTTATTAGAAATCCCATACTGAAAGTGAATCACAACTATGCATCAAACACCTGATTTCTCCAAGCTTTTAGGTCCTATCCAACCAGCACTTGCAACAGCCATTTTATTCTCAAATCCTTCCAGAACTGACTGTGCCTAAACTCACAGATTTTCCCAGCCAGATTTAGTACTGACTGTACTATAGTGCTATCTGAAGGACTTGCACAATAATGTGTCTGAATAGTAACTTTTCATATATTCAGCCTAATCTCACTGCACTTACTTAGATGATGTCAGGCTCATGGAAGACCAACCCATGGAGTGCTAACCAGACCTCCTGAACCCACAACAGCAATTCCTCTACATCTTGTTCCCCATTTCTGGGTCATGTTCCCAGTGCAAACAAAGGATATCTCTTCAGTACAGTAACTCTGCGCTTCAGACATACCATCTGCAGGAACTGCTCAGAGACATCTCTCCCAGGTTACCCAGAAATAAAACAGGTAATCATCACTAGGAGCTCTTGGTCTTCAGTTCTCTTTACCCTGAAAGATACTTCACTGTGTTTGTGACCATGTGGTCTGATAAAAATCTTTTATGCTCTAGTGAATCCAGTGCTGAATTTCTTCAGTGCAGATAACATAAGCTGGTAAGTTTATACAATAAAATGCACTTTGTTTTTCTGCAACCCTTTGTGATTTAGCTAAAATAAGGTCCATAAAATTGTCCTGCAGTACAGTTTGTACTTGTCTCCCGCAAATCAAAGAGGATCATCTTTCTTCCAGTGTTAACCAACAAAGGGGCAGCTAAAAGTAATATAATTGCTGTTGTATATGTAAATCTACACTGAAGTAAGACCTTATTACATATAATCTTTTGTTCTTACAATGTAAAGTCGAATCCATGGTTAAATCCATGCAGAAAAAAAGAAACCTTTCTTACTCAAGGAGCCAAAAGCTTCCACTATTCCACCACCAGAATTTATTATTATTATTAGTTATAAAAGCACTGTTACAAGGATCAAACCCTACAAAGCAAGTTTTGTTCCATAATGACCACCTTTGAAGGCCCAATCTGACTAAATCACAGGAAGGCAGACTTCAAGAGAGATTACTGAGTAGTAAGGTCTGTACTGAAAAGTAACCAGCTGTAGCACACTCTCAAAACACGAAGAATTTAAGAATACAGACTCACGTTGTAACAAAAGCCAGGTAACAAATGAAAGAAAGCATTAGAGCCTGATGAGCCCCACCAAGCAAGGCAAAGGTCTAACTGTGCTCTCCCAAGCCCTTGATGAGAAAGAATCAGTGCAGACAAGCCCAAACAATTAGATGCATTTCAGCTGGGTTGAGACGACAACCTGGAACTCTAGAGGGATGGGAAGGCAGAATTCGAGACCAGGAAGGTCAAAACTACGTGGGGGCAGTGACCCTTGCCATGATTCTTCCTGCTAATCCTTCAGACCCTGCGTGAAAACACACCCGACAGCTCCGTGTCTTTTGTGCGTGGATAGACAAGAAAACAGGAAAGGGTGCCTGGGGGGGGGGGATCGTTATGTTAGTTTGGATCTTATGCAATAAATATCTTTCTGGGAGCAAAATGAGTGAGTCAATACATTTAGAAAGCACAAAGAGAAATGAGATGTGGATGACAGATGACAAAAGCTTGGAGGAGGAAGAAGACAGACTGAGCAAACATTGATGCAGTATGACTCGGTAAGAAATTTAGGTGCTAAATGACTAGAGTGAGTTTTAGGGTGAAACTGCACATGGGTAGCATCGTGCAAATGCAAAATACAGAACGCAGCTTGATGCAGAATATGTGCTGGGGAAGGGGAGGGTGTGTGTGCAGGGGAGACAACACAAAAAGGACTAAGAGCCCAACTTGATAACATCACACAGACTGCAGAGTAAGAATATCGCCTTGGATTCAAGACAAGTCCAACAAGTAATCTGTAAGGGTATGCAACACTGATTTCTATCTCTAGAGTTTTGTTTCAGCTTAGCAGTACCCTCCAACAGCTGGAATCCAAAGGCTGCATGGGGACCTACAATTCGAGAGAGAGAATCCTCACGAAAAGGACTTACAATCTCTTCCCTCAAAGCAAGGTTGCACGCCAGGCGTGAGCTTTGAGGCTCACCTGGTAAATAACCCTAACTGGTTACAGAGCTTGAGCTTCACAGGGGACCTCTACCTCCTAACCTGTCAACACAGGAGAAAAAAAAAAACCTACATCCTGCATTATCTCAAGGAGAGCACCAAATACAAGTTTTCTATTCCCTATGTGCATGTTCCATCTCCCAAGGCACTGAAGTATGGGCAAGTAGTATGGGCACAGGAACTGCAGCACACGCTGAGCCTTTAGAGAAAGACAGTAAGAAGACACAACTGCTCCTGGCAGAGTCTGCTTTGGCTGTTGTCTGCAAGAGTTCCTGGAGCAAGCGTGCCAGGAACACTGTTCCTGCAGGATTTGTCCATCAGTCCCAAACATATGCTATCAAACCACTCTCCGCTCGTGGCTCAGTCACTTTGCAAAGCTTTGCATTTCACCTAATCTGATTCTGATGAAGTGCCAAGGCAGAGGAACTTTTTATAAGAGAATTTATTTTTCCGTGAGAAACCAGTGTACGTCCGTCAGGCTTGGATCAATACAATAAAACGTTCCCCTCCGATAACTCACCCACTCTTACTGCCATTTTCACCATGACAGAGCATCATTCATTAGCCACTTGTTAGTGAGCAGAGCTCTACATTCCAAACTGTTGCCGCACTTCCAACCTGCATTATTTCAGCATCTAAAAAGCAGGTTATTCTCATACTAAATTAAAAAAAAAAGCCCTCCCACGACAAACAAAAACAGTAGCTCAGACTATATGCTATATACTGCCCCTGATCCTGTAAAAATATGAGAGTTGTGCTCAGACTGAACTTTTTACCTGGTCTGACATAAATCTGTCACAGCCTGACAAAAGGAACTTCAAATATCCACAGAATTTTACCTGCAAGTCCTGATACACCTATAAATTTTTACCTCTTGGATAGAGGCATTTCGGGTTGTCCTCCAGTAGACCTTGTACTAAGGGGCTTGCTCAAGGTCACAAAAGGAAGCTGTGAGAAAGCAAATTTGGAGATGTTTACAAGACATCTATATGCATATTTCTTTGTTTTCCTTCACTATTCAGTAAGGAAAATTTTATTACAATCCCCACTCCCTACTGCTCCAAACCATTTTACCTTGGAAAAAAAAAAAACCTCCAAGGAAAGAATGTCAAATCAAAATAGCACATACATCACTTTTTTATAGTGTTCAACAGAGGAAGCATCCTCTATAATTCTCGCTTTTTCTGTAGAATATGCAGATGTGTGACGCTCCAGAAAGCCAGGGAATGTGTTTTCTCCTTCAATTATGGCTAAGAATCATGCATCACTTCACTCGGTGATGATTTCAACCAATAAAAACATACAAAGCTGTAGATCTAAAAGAGAGCGACAAAGAACTTGTCACACTCTTTGAAAACAACACTGCTTAACTTTTATTAGTTCCAAAGATACGGAGTCAGCACTTCGACCTACTCCAAATACATATATTGCTTCTCATGCACAAACATCAAAGTTCCATAATACTTATAAGATTTTGTTTTAATCAATGAGGAGGAACTGCGTGCAGTTCTGAAGGCCACTTCAGTTTAACGATGGCACTCATTACTCTTGGAAAGGCGTGACAAAAACCTGCCAAATAAACAGCAAGGTGTTTCATTCAGGCAGTAGGTTGAATGAAAGTCATCCTGTGACGAGAAAGAACTCGTGGGATGGTGACAAAGCTGTTCAACACTCCTTGCTATCCACGCTCCAGTGTGAGAGAGCGGAGATCTGCACGGCAATGGAAGACTGAAGGGCACCAAACCTAACCAGCCCTTTCCAAAGACAGAAACCAAGCAATTAGACCAGCCACCTACACTTGGACTCCTGAGGGAAAGAACAGAACAAATAATGAAGGACACTATTTATTGATCTGGAAATAAATACAGGAATGAGTAATAGCCACCAGGGGTTTGTCCAAAGCCAGTCTCGCCAAATCAGTCTGATTTCCTTATGCTTCTGTTCTTGTATCCATAGCATTAGCAGCTAATATCTCATAATAGGGCTAGATTTTGATAGTCTTGTATCACTTTCGCATAAATACATGGGAGAAAAATAGATTAAATTTCTCTGGAATCAACGGAGATTTCTTTAGAGCAATTACTAATGATTCTCTGCAACTACAGACATGCATTAAACAATTTTCTGGAGGGGTCTGTTTTGGTTGTCTCACTATGGAACATAACTGGGATAAGAAAATAGAAAGGGAATTCCTGAGGAGGGGAGGCCAAGGAACCATTAGTGCACTGGAGGGCAGGAACTGCGAGTTCAAATCCTGTATAGATCGTAGTACAGATGTTTATTGTTTAGATGTTTATAGATTGTTGTATAGATGTAGTATAGCTGTTTATAAATAGGTGTGCTGCTCTCAGGTAGGAGAGAGTTCAGGAAGGACAGCACAAGTCATCCCACAGGCAGGAACAGTCAGCTGCACAAGGGATGACTGCTAACAACCCATTAGGCAACACTCCACAGGAACTCATTAAAGAATCACAAAGATGGTTGTGCTCCCAAGAGAAGTCGAATCACATTCGTGTAAACAGAAGCCACCGGAAGAAATCCTTCCATTCTACTTATCAACATCATCCTTCAGTGATGGGGTAGAACCATTTGAGCCAGGGGATATAACAGAAGATGTCAAAAGCATGACTTAGGAGGAAAGACTGAGCAGCTTGCAGAGAAACCTGAGAGAGGGCACGACCGTGATAACACACACAGGAGCACAGCAAAGCAAAAAGGAATAATCCTATTCTTATTTTTATAGTGGGAAGGACAAGATGCCATGGTCGTGAATGTATTAAAGAGGGATTCAGACTAAACACTAGGAAAAAGAACTTGAAATGTCAGAAGAGACAGGGATGTTGTGGAATCTGTCACTGGAGGTTTTAACAACAGTTTAGGTAAAGACAACCATCAGGGTGGCTGGGGAGCGCAGTATGCAGCTTCATCTAGAATAAACACGAAAGAGCTTACTAAACTCTGCTTTATCAGTGATGGCATCTGTTAAAATACACTTGACAAATACTTGCACTATCTTTTTTTGTTGCTTTCTTTTAATAAACTCTCCTGAGAAATCAAAAGCTATTAACTCCAAATGATTTTGTCCTTTTAAGGCTCACCTCAATCCTGCTGTATAAAAGTGCAGTTTTGTTTGTTCCTTGAGAGGACATTGCTGCCTAACTGAATACTCTGTCATATTGTCAGTTATTGCTACATCATTAAGTGTTATTCTCCTTAGACTCTGATCCCATTTACATTCCACAAATTCTGGTTTTGTCCCACATTAGAATAAACGTATCATCTGAAGTAACAGCGTGTTTCACTTGGGGGAAAAAAAACTGGTTTCTGGTCTACTGAAAGTATGGAGCTAAGCTCAGCCACTGTTTACCACTGAAATAAACTGCCCACACATCAAATTTCATATAGGAAGCATCCAGGCACAAAATCAGTGTTATTTGCAAGTCCCCCATGGAATGCACTCAATACTTTTTATCAGTTTTAAAGTCATTTAATATTACTTACTTAGTTGTTTTTGTAATCTAATTCCAGCTGGAGATCTCATTTCCTTCACAGTGTTACACTCCATTTTGTATTGTTTGTTTCTAAACTACCTGTGGACTCCGTGGTTGAACTTGCAGCATCATCCATCCTTGGCTCCCAAGGCATTTTAGCGACATTTATCAGAGGCAAGACTAGACAGGAATCTTTTTTCCAAACGCAGGACATTTTGGGCACAGCTAAAAGTAACTCGGTTCCATAGAAACAGCAACAGTCTGAGCTTTGAAAAGACTGAGGCCTTTTCAGCCCTCTGCTCAACTCCCAGGCTCCCTACAGGCCCCCTTCTGTTTTTGCAGGAAAGTGAGAAGCAGGTTTAAACAAACCCCACACGCCTATCTCAACCTCTTTACAATATCCCTGGGTTTATTTCTGAAAACAGATCACTGTTTCAGAACTCCCCGCTTCTAACATCAAAGTTTTGAGGGGGTTTTGCTATGGGCACCTCAGATAATAAGTTTGACTCTTCATATCTTGGAGGCTGAAGGTTTTACATACTAACTACTTAGATCCTTCACAGGCTATATGAAAGGCAGGGAAGATATTATTTCTCATAATTGTCATTCTGGATGCGAAAATAAACCAGAATGCTGTCCACTTCCCCCAAATTCCGAAACACGCTAACTCACAGGAGAACATTTCAAAGACATGTAAGACAGTTATGCTTTCACCTCCATGACCGGATTTTTGGCAGGATTTGAGCAACTACTTTGCTCTTTATACATTTGGAAGACAAATACATACCTTCTTGTCTCTTTAAATTTCATCCATTTCTCACAGCTGCACAAAAAGCAATTCAGTGCAAATGGTTCCTCCCAGTTTTGGATACACCTTCATTGGCCCAAAGAGGAACCCCATCCACTCCTCAGTTTGCCACTATTTCTACTTTCAGCAGCAATTTCAATACATTTTCAGAGTTAGAGTGCCCCTTTATAATAACACCTTTAATTACTTAGTAAAAATCAACTTCTTGTTATTCCCTCAGCACACTGACTAAGATCAGGCTGGATGAAGCCATCAGCATGAAGCAGCTTTGGCATTAACAACAGAACAGGTATCAGGCATGTGGATGCAAATGTGACCAACTAGACAACTACACTTTCTGCTTTTCCCCCTGAAGTTTCTCGTATATTTTACCTAATTTTGATGCTCAGATTTTTACAAGTAAAAACTCGATATATTGGGAGATCAGCAAAACCTCCCCTTGCTCCTTGAGCAGCTGCACAGTGAGTTCACCAAATCTCCACATCATGGGCCACACACACCAAAAAAAAAATCCACACCAAACACAGAAGTTGCCAAACCTTTGTTTTTAAAAAATAAGTTCTCTGTTTTATTTTCCCAGAAAAGGGTTTTTTTTTTAACCCTCACAGGTCTATCTGCCATGCAGAGATAGAAAAACTGCACAGACTGAGGTACAAAGTGCTTGCAAATCAAGATCATGCAGCACTGGCACCACAGGCAGGCAAAGCAAACTGAAAAGCTGGGCTGTAAAACCATGGCAAATGTGGATGGGGGATACAAAAGTCTTCCCCCCTACCACCCTGAATATATTAAAAAAATATATATATATAAGCAGGGGAATATCAGCTCTTTCAGGTGGGCAGGGAGAAGGAAATCCTCCTCACCCATTAAGGAAGTCACACAGATACACAGGACAGACAGAAGCAATGGCCAAACGACAGAACTGTAATCACAGAATTACTAAAACATGTCAGGTGCCTGCAAACAGAATTGTCATAGTTTTCCACTCTCTTAGATACTGAGACTGATTTGTTGTTTGCCTTTTTTTTTTTTAAATGAACGCATAAATCAACTGCTTTAATTACACAACAACATGATAGATAGCTGCTCTCACGTCAAGGGATAATAAGCAGCTAGAATACTGGAAATACAACCTATACTCTCATTTTATAATCAATATTGTGTGACTAAACCTTAAAGGAGGAAAGGAGAGAAGGCATTTTCGGAAAACTAACGGGAATCAAATGCCTTATCAAATGTCCTTAAAATTACTGAAGAGTGAAGTACGAGCCTTCTTTGAAAAATCCTAAACAAAATCTCAACACATCCAACCCTGCGTATGCTTGTACAGTGGCAGAGTGGTGCATACAAAAGCAAACAGATTCACCCATTTATTAATCCAGGATGGCAATTCAAAAGACATAATTCTGCCTTTACTCTCAAATTCACAACCAAATGTACCGTCATTCTTACGTCTAGAGAAAAAAAAAAAAAAGGGGAATTCTCATTCAAATGCATCAAATAGCACAAGCTATAAAAATTTCCATAATTCCAGCCCTTTGATCTTCATCTCAGTTACTCCATATCTTTTAGAAAGGCACGGATAATGGATATAAAGGCTACAAGCAGTGATTAATGTACTGCACGTCTTAACTAAGCCATCTCTGTAGTTAATTGTCAAAAACGTTCATTTGCTTTCTGGTTTGAACTTTTCTGACTTCCATCCATTGGATCTTGTCCTAATTCTGTGTACTGGAATAAAGCTTCAGTTAAGTGCCTCTATTTCTGACATTTCTAAGCCACAACCTTTTCCAGATAAGCCCCACGACTGAGTTCCTTAAGTTTTCTATCATTATGCTTGTTTTCTTAACAACAAATAATTCACCCTGAACTCCCTCCAGATTTCAGCATACTTCATAGACCATTTGCCACACAATAAATTTTTAAAATGCAAATTTGACCTGTATGGTCACGAAGACAGTGGGCTAATGGGAAGTAAAACAGGCAACGGCTCTGCTCCATCTCCTGAAAACATTATTTCCCACAAGCACAAGTGTACCCCACAAACATCTTTGATACAGCCCTTAACTTTTCTAACACAACTCCTAAAAGTTTCTAAACACAACAATCGTCAGAAAGCAATCCTAAAAGGATTTTAAAATGGAATAACCAAAATGGTTTCACAGAGATTCAGAACTTTAACACACAATTACCTTGAGGGAATACAATCAAAACCCAAATCAAATAAGGAAGCTTTAAAGTAGCATACCTTTACAACAGGATACTGCTTTTGTGTGTGTATACATACTAAAGTCCTGTTGCCAACAGTTAGATGACCACACTGATGGAGAATTCCAGGCAAAAACTGTCTTTGGATTACAGCCAGCAGCATCCTAAAGCCACTGTTAACACTAAAACCAGCAGCAACTGCGATAATTTTTCAGTTTGACAGGTGCTAAATGCCACTGGACTTGATTATAATTCCATTTTTATTGTAGCTATTGCCCAATACTCCTAAAATGACCTTACAGTAACATAATTATAATGAACAGCCTTAAACCAGTACTGTTGCAGCTGAACAACATATGGACCACTTCCCTTGAACAGGAACAGAGACACACATAAGAAAAAAGGAAGCCTGCATCTACCACAGTATTGCAAGAGCAGTGTTGGGATCAGAGTCCTCTCTTATCCCCAAGTGCTTTACCATTTTGTCCTATCTCATTTCCCCTGTAATTATTCCTATTGCAGATGTGTCAATATTTAGGTTGATGCAAACCAACGTCAAGCTTACTTACCTCTTATCGGAAACATTCCACAAAGTCACAGAGCGAGAGAACAGCTGTACTGCTCACTGTGGCATGGAGCTATTCTTTTCTAGTCAAATCTCAGAGATGAGACAGTATCAAAGACATTAAAAGCCTGTTTTAATTCAAAGGAGTTGCCAGACTATCTCCTGGGCAAGAAAGAAAAACTACGTTTCTCCGAGACAGGAATCTCCTGTCAGGCTTCAAAATGGCAGCCTGGCTGTAAACTGATATTCCCAACCCAAAGGAACTTCTCTGGCGGATGCAACACAACCCCAGAAGCACACAGAAAGATTAGGTCACTGTAAGTTTCATGGATGAAGGGACATCCATCTGGATGGGGGAGAGAGACAGATAAGCGAGCAGCTGACAGACAAAACATTAAGATCACCGAAAAGCAAGTGATTTTTAGGTCAGTTGAACACACTGAAGCACCTCTTTGCAGGGTTACACCAATGCCAGAATGGGAAGAATGAAAGGCAAGGGAACATGAAGTTCATGGCAGGGCTGTGGGTGGGTCTGCAGTGGCTCTTAGGTGACAAAGTGACCATAACCTGATTGTGGGCAGACCCTGCAGCATTTATCACATTTGCAAGGGGGCAGCCGACCCTGCACTGTCCAGTATAAATGTTTGGTTTGTACTTTATCTTAATCTGGCCTGACCTATGTGTATTTCCATTTAACATGGCTAATAAGCCATGTCTCTTGGCAAAGTAAGGCAAGGCTGTAGAGATGGAGATGAGTGTTCCACTAACCACCGGTGAGAAGCAAAGCTCTGACACACAGCAATGTATTTGGGAGCAGATCTGAGCACACTGGGAGTCCATCACAGACACCAACAGTGACAAGACCTGACACACAGAAGTAGTTTAATACTTCATATCATGTTTGGGACACAGAAGAACTGCAAAGAGCATTGTCATCCACACCATTCGGCTTTCCAGCATGAAGTCTCCAACTCCAAGAACTTCCCATCTTCCTCCTCTGTAATCACAAAATTTAGCCACCCTAACCACTTCCACACCAGCTCACAGACACACTCAGCTACTTGCGAAATTAGAACCTGAAGTTCTGAAAGTCTGACCAATGTCTGCTAACAACTTTGGGGGTTTAGTACAAAAAAAGGCAGAACTGCATTCTTGACCTCACTGACCATTTTAAAGAGATATTTCTGTTGACAATCTGTTGGCTACCTGAAAATTCAGGACGATTTACCACATTCTGAATACTGCCAGCTAAAAACAACTTAATATAACCCATCATCCCAAACAAGGTTGCCTCTTGTATACTGCTACCACTCATCGACGTTTGGTCTATATTTATAAATCAGAGTCAGCGTGGGTCATTTTAAGCAGCCTTTAAAAAGCACAGTTTCCATTTCCCATCTGTCCTGTAAATTTTACCACCGAAGAATTGCATTGCTGTATTCCACTTCATGGCTTATGTCTGATGGAAAGGGACAGAAGCAGATAACTGTATTTCATTCAAAAGCAACATTCGCTACTTTTAGCACGTAAACCACTTATTTTACCTTGAATGGGTTCACATTCATACTATATACAATCGTTTGTCTCCGAACAGATGGCAGTTCCCCAACATTTTGACAGTGGGGCTATGAATACACCCTTAAGCTAATATGAGAGTATATAAATTGTTACCAATTAAATGCCCATACTCCACAAACATATCACAAGCTCACAACAGCTTCAGTCCCAAACCGGGTCTGGGATTTTTGCACAGTAATCAAACCAATTCTCCCTCTTTTCACAGAGAGATCACTTCCTTATCACAGCAGGATAAAATTCAAAGCCTCTTCTATGCTAAATAGATACAGCAGCTTTTCAAATCCCTCCCTGCAGATTCTGCAGCAAGTTCTACTGAGATATATTGAGAAAATCTTGGTATCCACAAGCAGATAAAATACTGCTCAGCATAACCATATAACTACTGCTCAGGTATGCAGTGCAAATTAACTAAGAGCCAGGTAACCTAATCAATTATATTGATAGAAACAGCTGGAAGTGATTTGCCCCCGCGCAAATGAACTGTTTGACAACACTGACACCAAGTGACAGATTGAAGGAAAATAACAAACCACAACAAGAAGTGTTACAGCATTTCTCCAGCACACTCTGAAAGAGGCAAAGTCCTATTTTATCAAGACAAAAAAGAAGTGAATACCTATTACGAGAGCTGACATTTTCACATAAGCCATGTATAAGTGACAGAATATCCAGCATTAAGTACATGTTAATAATTCAATTTAACCTTGATCTTGCAAGCACAAGTCAAAGCCTGTGAACACTTGAAAGCTTTATGCAATCTAACCTCAGAAATTCAATTCTAAAGAAGAAACAATTAGTGGTTTGAAGGTACAGTCAGTATTAAATTCCATTAACTTCCGGATTTAGCTCGTTTTTCAAGTAAAAGAATGCAAACAGTACTTCTATGCACTTCAATAAAAAAACTGTTACATGTTAATGCAAAATTTAATAGTCTGCTAAGCCTCACTTACTTGCTTTGCCTGTCCTCCTCTCTGCTGAGAAATCCGAACACAGGCAGTCCAACACCACATGCATTAAAGAGCCTTGTCACCCCCCCTGCTGCCTTACCTGACGCCCTGCACAAGGCACAGAACCCTCCTGACAGAACAGGTAACTCCATCAAACACACCCGTTTTACCATCCCTCCTGTTTATGCCCAGTATTCTCACTGAGCTTCCCCGTTCTTACCTGCTGACGTTTGTACGCCAAGTAGTCCAGATTTTCCAGATCTTTTCGAAACTTCTGGTAGGTTTTCTGTAGCTCGGATTTACTGGATACATTTCTTAAAGATTCAAATGTTCTTTGAAACTGCGATGGTAAAAAATAAACAAACAAAAATAAATCGTTAATTCACACAGTTGCCGTGTTTCACTTTGTATTAGGATTTTAGTCTACTAAATGCTGACGTTACGGAGCTGTGTCACCTCTAACTTTTAGATATTTCTAAAGTTTTGTTTTGAAACTAATCACAGAATGCAAAGCGATATGCCCTGTTCAATTAAAAGAAGTCCTCTAACTTCATAGGTCAGGCTTGCATAAGACAAAACACTCGCAATCGAGACAATCTCTACAGGTGAGTTCTGTTTCTACGCCATGTTACAGGATGTAACTTATATTCATATATACTTAAATACTTTGTTTTTCAACTAAGAAAAGCAAATGAAACTTTATACAGGCCATGAACTCCTCACTATATCAAGCCTAACAGTAGAACTTATATATAAGCGGGTGTTCCTTATCAAGTTAATTTACTTAACAGTAATTTGCAAGACCAGATAATCACCGTGGGCAACGTGCTCATATTCTGCATGAAAGCTGTGACAACTTTAATTATACTTCATTATAGATCCTACTTTTCAAGTTAAAACTTATTTCATGTCACAGAATCTGCTGAGCTGGAAGGGACCCACAAGGATCATCGAGTCCAACCCTGCACAGGACCATTCCCAAGACTCACATCCTGTGCCTGAGAGCATAATCCAAACACTTCTTGAGCTCTGTCACTTGGTGCTGGGCCCACTGCCCTGGGGAGCCTGTTCCAGCACCCAAAAATCCTTTGGGTTGGACCCTCTTTGTAACATCCAACCTAAACCTCCTCTGACACAACTCCAGGCCATTCCCTCGGGTCCTGTCTCTGGTCCCCACAGAGCAGAGCTCAGTGCCTGCCCTTCCTCTTCCCCTCACAAGCAAGTTGTAATGCAGTGAGGTCTCCCCTCAGCCTCATCTCTCCAGCTGAACACACCAAGTGCCCTCAGCTGCTCCTCATACAGCTTCCCCTGAAGGCCTTTCACCATCCTCACTGCCCTCCTTTGGACACTCTCTAACGACTTAATATCTTTCTTACATTGCTGTGACCAAAACTGCCACAATATTCCAGGTGAGGCCACCCCAGGTCAGAGCAGAGTGGGACAATCCCCTCCCTATCCCAGCCGGTGATGCTTTGCCTGATGCCCCCAGGACAGGGTTGCCCCTCCTGGCTGCCAGGGCACTGCTGACTCCCATTCAACTTGTTGTCAACCAGGACCCCCAGGTCCCTTTCCTGGCACCGTTTTCCAGCCTCTCATTCCCCAGTCTGTCCATACACCCCACGTTGGCCCATCCCAGGTGCAGGATCCGGCACTTCCCCTTGTTGAGCTCCTTATGGTTGATGATTGCCCAGTTCTCTAATTAGTCAGGGTCTCCCTGCAGTGCCTCTCTGCTCTCGAGGGAGTCAAAGCTCGTCCCAGTTTTGTGTCATCTGCAAACCTGCCCACTGTCCCTTCCAGTCACAGTGATTACCACCCGAAGCAAGTCTATAAACATTTATTAACTGACACTGATATAAACAAGAAGAACTACGTATCTGGTAAATCCTCCAAAACAGTGACTTAGCTCACTAGTTACAGGCCCTGTAGATGAATGACCTGCTGTAAGCTCAGATGTGGTACTGATGTCCAGGGAATGAGGCAAAAGACCAAAAGTAACGGACAGCTTTCCAGTCAGTTCCGGAAAACCAAGCACTTCAGAAGTAACTACAGCAACCATTTCTCTACACCTTTGCTAAAGCTACAGTCACTGAATCGGAAAAATGAACCACAGGGGTAGAAGAGAAAAAAAAAAAAAAAGAGCTAAACCTCCACTCATCTTCAGTCCCTCTTTAATCAGCTGTCAACAGAACTGACAGCTAATGCCGATCACAGATGACGAGTGCTCCAGTGTGACCCATTCCGGGGGCATTTGGCTGAGCTCAAGCCCAAGCTGTGTATGCTGTTGAACAACCACTAGTTAACTCCTCCTTGGGGATCATAAGCAGCTGCAGTAGATTTTCACTGATGATTTACAGCACCCGCCCTGGAATCGTCAGGCAAGGCAGCACTTCGTGATTGCCACGCTGCAGCCTTCACTGCAGTCTCACTGCTCTCATAACCAAAACGCAAGTCAAGGCAGTGTTTATAGCTATTCGTAATTTATTTTACTCTACCTCACTCAGCACCACTAGAGGTTAACTGGAGACTTTCTACTTGCATTCAAAGTGTTTGCTACCAAAAAGAGAGCTTTCTCACCTCAAGTATTTGTTCCTATATTCTGGAACAATATGGGTGACAGAACATAAAAGCTAAGACAAAACTGCAAGACTCTCTATTCTTTTCCATTTGGCTCCATTATCTTCCACTTTTTGTATGATTTGTTGGTTTCAGATTTTATCTCTGCCCCAGAGTTGATTTCAAAGCCTTGCATTTGCAAATGCTTGCCTTCATCAATTCCCACTCCTGGCTATCCCTTAGGTCGAAGTAAATTTAATTACAACACGAGCAAACAAGAGCTGCGTACAAGAGTTCAAGGTGACCAAAAGCTATCCACAGTGCTCCACAGTGCTCCCATTTCGTAAGTGTGTAAGAAACTACTCATAATACATCTGTAAAGTTTGTCGTACACCCTCTGCTTCCAACCATGACGTGTTTCTCCAGAACTCCACCCAAAGCTGCTGCACCCTCTTGTGGGGTTGAATAATACAATTAAAAGGTCTCTAATGATTCCCAAACTCGCTAAATCGACATAAGGCCCACTCTTTTTTGGAGTTTTCTTCCTTTTTTTATATATAATCATCAACAGGTTAGACTACCACACAGCTGTAGAATCATCATCATCATCCTTTTAAGGATGCCCTTAATCCCATAACTTTAGTTCTTCACTTGGCAGGAGTTCTACTAGCAAGCTCACTCACTTTCTCATGTCCTGGAGCAACCTAAATATTAATAATGCATTTGGCTCTCTACAAAGAGACATAAGAACCAGCATGAGCAAATACAAACCAAATGTGTAACTACGAGGGCAACATTCTTCAATAAAATAGAAGGGTAACTGCCAGGACATCCTGGCATCTGTCTTTAGATGCAAGGCAAAAATGCTTCTTTAAAAATTCAACTCAAAAGGAAATAAAAACCCAAACAAGCCATTTTAAGAACACACACATATGCTCTTTTCACCGCCACCAAGAAATCATAAAAGGGCCTTGGGTGTACAAAGGTTATCAGCACACGTTAAACTTAAAACCACATCTGGATCTTTCTGCATCATTCTTCTATCAGTGTGAACCACCACTGGTGGGGCGAATGGCAAGAAAAGTTATCTCTACTGAGATGAGAAATACTAGTTGTTTTTTCTCTCTCTCCCCAATAACCAAATGCAAATAACCATAAGAGATTCACGCACACTCTTTTTTGCCTGCCATGTTTTCAAAGTGCTTTGAACGGTTTCTGGAAGCTGAGAAGCAGCAGTTCTTTACCACTTCTGCTCTCTGTGGTGCTGCCGGGTAACTACCTGATCAGCAAGGTAAAGTCCTGCAGCCTCCTCCCGGATAATGACCACGCTTTGATCTCATTAGCAAGCATGACTGTGAGCATCAGGACTAAACTTCCTGTAGTCTCACAGCTTACTCACTGTGATGCCAAAAAACAGACGTGAGCTCTGACTGCAGTTTCTCCTGCCAATTAAGAGCTGAGAATCCTCTGTTGTCTTTATGAGCTCCTGATGTAGCCATTTGGGGGTTTTTCTCCACTATCCATCTACATGCTTCCAGGAACCCTGGAACTTCTGTCATATGTAACAAAAATGAGGTAATGAGTTCAAAGAGAAGAGGCTGAGACAGAGTGGCTGCACAAGGTTTCAGCAGGAAATCATATTAAACTAACTCATCATTCTAAAATTTTGATACTACTTAAGGTAAAATTTATGATGTTTAATCTTCATTCAAATTAACTTATTCAGTTTAATAAAGACTCGAAAGTCTCTTCGTGTTGTCACTTGTCTCTGCATCTTTATGTAAAAGGTTAAGGTCACTGTTTCTACCACGTTCAGCTGTTGCAAGCAAACTGATTCATAACACAAGTGTTTGTGGAATAAGTGATATTAAATGGTATCAAAGAGAGCTGCTGTCTCATTTTTAAAGTCTGGGTTTAACTACTGCATTTTAATAATGTAACTTTGCAGCTGCATTTGACAGCACTCTTTATGGAACCCCAAGGAAATGGCTTCTGCACTACACAAGTTGGACCCTGTTTGGCCTCAGGTAGACAAAATTCTCTAATGGCATTGCCTTGGCAAGCCTGAGAACCTCGACATGGGCCATGAAAATTAACGCCTTCCCAGCTAAGGAAGAAGCCAGGCCACAAAAATGTGAGATTATAAACACACAGTGCAAAGTGCTTCGTTGCTTACAATTCAGAAAGGTGGGAGGAGACATCATTAAATTCAGAATACAAAGTCATATTCCTGGTAAAAACTTGACAATCTCCACATCAACAGCAAGAGGTGTGGGAGGCAGCAGACACTGTTTCTCCAGTTTGTGCATGATGCTGTTTGACAAACCACATACCTTTAATGTCACTTGCTGTCCAGCTAAGTTACAGGGATGATGTAATCAAATGGCCTGCTGCAAACCCTTTACTTAGTCCCCTTCTACACTCTTGGTTCAGATTTAGAGCCAATGCTACAAAAAGCCAACCTGTTATTCAAGAATAAGGAGAAATTACTCTTTTCTGGTTTGTCTAGAGCTGCAGAAGTGAAAGAGTCTTTCAGAATATCAGTATTATCATCTTCCACTGTGCAATAGCACTGAACTATTTTTTCTATCGGTGAAATATTTCTCTTCATTTTCATATGGATGAATTAAGGACAAGAAGCAAATTTTACTTCCATTCTGACATGAGGAAGCTGTTTGTTGAAAAATACCTTCCTGTTTTAATAATGTACTGGTTCTTTAAAAGACTAAATTACACTAAATGTACTATTTTAAATTACTCAGAGATGTGGTTGAGAAAAAAAAAAACATTCAAAACCTCTCCAACTCCAATTACTGAACGCACATACTTAGGAGAAAATAGTTGCTCTCCCCATATTTTGCTGTAATGGAACAGGCAATGTGCCTCCTTCGGAGAGATTTATGGGGAGCAGTTCACATAGCTTTTTCCATTCAGAAAACCTGTATAATAACGTGCCAAGATGATTTCCTGAGACTATTTTCCCAACCTAGAATTGGCCTTCCAATATTAGCACTCTATAGAATGAAATTTCAGCACATCACTTCCATATTATTCTCTTATAAGCACCGCACTTCAGTGGTAACTGTTGCTGCAGAAGCAAAACACAGTAATAAACACTCAAGGAAATCATTTAGCAACATTCTTTCCTGATTGCTTCCAAGAGTCTACTGCAGTTGGAGTCCTAGTCCAACTGACTGGAGCATGCAGGCATTTGCACAGTCCAAGTAATTATTTCAGATAGTCCTCTGCTTGTCTAACATCCCACCTTTCAACTTTCCCAAACTAATTTTCAAACTTCATCACCAGACGCAGTATGGATTTCTCACACTCTGCTGTACTGCTGGTGACTACAAGTATTCCCTGTTAACCTGTGCCACAACCACCTTTGTGTCACAGCTGTCCCCAAGCTTTATGCTTATAATTTATTTAATCTGCAATTTACCATCTCACAGCTTGACAATGATTTATTTTTATGAGTTACAAAGGAGCAGCCAAGAGGCTCCTGTACCAAGCACAGAAGTGGATCCAGGTTCCTGTTGCACTCAAAAGGACACTCTAAAAAGCCTAACTCTTAACAGTAATTCTCTGGAAGCTGTTTTTCCTCTGTTATTTACTGCACACTACAGCGTGCCACGGAATTTGCACAGTGCAATGATAAACACTGCAGCCCTGATCAAAACAACTGCATCCCATGTACCATAGACCAGCGTCTGATTAGTAGCAAGAATCTATTTCTGTTGACTGATGAGAAAATAAATAGGAGCATAAACTAAAGAAGAAGCCAGATCTTCTCCAAAAAGACTCCTGTCACCTTCCTAACACTCTTTTTGTTTAGAGATTTCTCCTTCCATGGGACTGGGAAGGTGGGAAGAAGGTAGAATTTAATCTGGCTACTGCCATAAAAGACAGTAACAAAAGTTTCTATAAATACACTGGCAAAAAAAGAAAGGTTAAAGAGAATCTCCATCCTCTGTTGGATGCAGAGGGACACAGTGACAAAGCCTGAGGAAAAGTCTGAGGTACTTTAAGCTTTTCTTGCCTCAGTCTTTAAAAGACCAGTTGTTTTCCAGATAACCCAGGCCCCTGAACTGGAAGACTGGGATGGGGAGCAGAAGGAAGTCCCCACAGTCCAGGGGCAAGTGTTTAGCAACCTGCTCCACCACTTCGACACACACAAGACTACAGGCCAAGCTCATCTGCTGGAGAGTAGAAAGGCTCTACAGAGGGATCTGGACAGGCTGGATCCTTTAAGCACAGTCATGGGAGTTGAACCAAGTCCCTACACCTGAAGTCTACGTAGGCCTGAGATGACTTACCTCTTTTTCTTCTATGTAACCATACTGTGTTCCTGCTCAAAAACATTTTAATGCTGATGAATATTCTGCAGAAAAGAGAGGAACAAGCAGCACTATGCTCACAGGGCCCAAGTTCACAAGTTGCTTCTTATCTGTAGCCATACTCTTTTTTTTTTATTTCCTGGCAAGAGCTTTAAATAACTCTAAGCAAGCATTTTATAAAGATCAGGCTGTCTGAGGCTTTAATGAAAAATATGAAGACTTAAACAGTAAATCTACGAGCATGACAAGAAGAGGAAAGAGGCAGATAAAACATGTTGGCTCAGCATGATCTGAAACCAATTAGAGAAAGACAGACTGCCAATGCTCTTTGAATTAAATTCTCAAAACTTGTTATCGTCTTGCTGTTCTCTTCTGATCAATAAATTCAACCAATTCCATTAGTCTGTTAATTCACTTAATTAAATAATATCGAGCATAACTAACCATAATGAATGAGCTGTAATACAGCTCTGAATCCAAGAGTGCAATGCATGAGACAGCCCTTAGTGTCTGACTACGTTTTTCACAACTCAGTTGCTTTATTAGAGATTTCAAACTCTACACTAGGTGTGGAAACTCAGATACAAACAGCTATTTATTCAAACTCTTCCCCGTTTAAAAAAAAAAAAAAAAAAAAGAAAATTAAGCTGTTTAAAGGAGAAAAACCTTTCTTGTTGGTGGGACGTATTTTTATTTCCTCAGCGAACTCTAAAATGATCTGGGTGTTTGCACTGCACTCTCATACTCTTAAAAGGTTTTAAGTTCCACAAATGTCCAGAGTGTGACCAGTCACGGAAAGTTTGTACTGCCATCTAACATACATCATTTACACGCACATTTATTCACTCTTTGCTTGGTGAAGATTCTGTAGAATTCATAAAACAACCAAAATTCTCTCTGCTTTTTCAGTGAAAGTGCTACAAAGGCTCTGTTCTTGTTAACAAAGGTATGAAATTCCCACCAGGATTACCAAATTCTTTCAAACTGGCTGACCTGTTATTTCTATTGTTACAAAGTCACATTTCGATGTTTTTGTGATGAAAATGTTCAGCATTTTCAGCATCATACTCTGTTTTATATAAAGACTTCATTACACAGATGTCAAAACCAGTCCCAAGGCCAAGTCAAATGTCCAGAAAACAATACTCTTAGAGGCCACATAAACTGGTAGGAGGTAACTGATATTAGACACATAAACAGATAAGAAATAGATTATTAAATAAATAAAAGACATTAGATACATAATTAGATAATGCCCCTCAAAATACTTTTATATTGAGTAAGATCTAATTAATACTCTACAGGGTTCTTTGATGATGCTGAACCACTTTCTTCCATTTTATACATGCAAGCAAAAAGTTCCTTGCTTAGAATTTTTAGGTCTTTTATTCTACTATTATTTCATTTATTTAATTTTTTTTTAAATTAACTTTAGCTCAGTCCTGTATAATGTCATTTTACCCCATGAAGATCACAGAGCTCAGAGATACAAAAATAAGAGGCAATGAAATTTCTCATGAAAACAGCCAGAACACTCATGTCTGAAGAAGAGGATAACGTGGTAGAAGTATTGAAATTTTAGAACAAACACAAAGAAAAACAGCTAATGACTTTTAAAGAGTTGATTTTCAAGGCCCGTGAACACGTAAAAATCAAGAGTATTAGAGCTGATACAGCAAGGACAAGGTCTCCTTTCACACTGCAGTCACTGTGGGAACACAATGTCTCTTTGTTGGAGCAAGTCCACGTGGAAGGAAATTTGAATTCCTCAGGGAGTTTTAAAGTATAATGACTTAAGTTAAGGCTTTAGAAAAGAGCCAAGCTGAAATTCATTAAAATATTTAATTGCATTTAAATCTGGCTCAGTGAGCCATGACCAAAAGTCATTAGAAACTGAAGGGTGTTCGATAGCATATGTTGAAATTATCTTCTAAGTCGATTTCCTAATTAGATGTCAACATAAAAAGACACCATTACAGCCAATACCACTGTTGGCAAGTTCAACAGCCAGGGCAGAGACTAAATAAACATGGAAAATGTAAGTGTCTTTTTACACAGGCATTATGGGGAGTGATATGCCACACTCATTTATTCCAAGAGTTCACTGACAAATTCAGTTCTCACTCCTATTAGGAGAACTGAATTAAAGTATGGGAGAAGATGACAATTTGACTGCACTCTCTGCAGTGCTGGAGTTCTTCCTGAATGATATTTTGTGTTTTTTTCATAATTTTCAGTTATTGTTTGCTTTCCTTTTCGGATGGAAATCCTGAGGTGAATTATACAGCTGTTTGGAAATACTGAAACTCTAGCAAAGAAAACTACCCAATTTTATTTCTCTCACGTAAAACATACTGAGAATATCTCAGCATGGTGCATCTAGGAGTAGGAAAACATGTATGTAAAAATGCAACAGGCTACCAATGAAAAAATATCATAACTTAAGAACATTTTTCACAAAGAGTACAAGAGACACAGGCCACCTCTCTCACAGCTGACAAAAGAAAACAGGACGATTCCTTGCTCTTCCCAGCAAAGACACACACCAGATGGAATGGAATAAGCAGCCAGAGAAGAAACTCAGTCAACACATTTTTGTGTTCAGGTGCATGATGCTGGCAAGACAAAAATCACAGCGTTCAGAAAAGGCATGGGACACGACCACTGGTAAGTTTTATATGGAAAAGAAGACAGAAGACATCCCTTCCATGTAATGGAAGCCAGGGGGACAAAATATGACCCAAACCAGTACTGTTGGGATATATAGTTGCAAAACACGTTATTCCCTTGAGTGAAAAAATTACGTGACTTTTAGTGAATATTTTATACTGCACAAATTTTTTAAAGCTTTGCCAACATTGGGATCTTCTAGTCTTCTGTCTGCAGTATACAAATGCATATCTAGAGCTGGGGAGTTGTCAGATGTGCTTCCCATCCATCATCTCTCTCTCCTTTCAGCTGATCTCTGGCACAAAGTGACAGAGTCTCTGTCACAGAGATAAACCCTTACATACTCAGTTCTTTCCCTCTGAAAATATCCATATAAAATTCCCACCTTGAAGGTTCTCTACAAATAAATTATGCCCTAGCTCTGCCACAAACATCAGGAAGGTTTCGTGCATTGAAAGCTATACAATTCAAGAAAACATGAAATAAGAAATAAAAGAAAGTTAAAATACAACCGTATGGATAACTGTCTGCTTCCCCAGATCAAGTATGCTGAATTACAAGCAGAAGAGTTTGGGTTTTTTGGTCCATTCTACAAATCTCACCCTGAATCTACACTTGCCCCGAGTGCCGAAGCGTCACGTGCACGAGACCCGCCATTCTCAAGTACAAAAGGAATTTTCAGAGCAGGAAGAACCATCAGCAGACCCGTGGCTAAAGGGAGCCTGAGCCGAGCCAGACTTTACTCACCACGGTCAAATGCTGCAGTAAATGCGCCACATCAACCACGTCGGCCAGAATGAGCAGCCTGGTGACCGCAGCGAGCAGGGAGCGCGCTGCCTGCACGACGGCCTGCCTGCGGGGCAGGGAGCACGGATCGCTGGTGAACGCCTCCGCCGACGCCTTTAAGGCTTGACCTGCAAGACGAACACGTACTTAGGCTGCACTGCCAACACCCAGGGGGAAAGAAATCGTTAGAGCTTCATCGGTTACCTGGCAAGTCACTTGGCATCTCTTTGTTGCCTTAATGCCTTGAAATGAGGGGCAATTATTACAGATCATGCAGAACGTTCCACATTTTGAATGATGTTCCCGTTCTGTTCCACTGAATCATTTAATTCTGAAATAATTCCCTTGGCCTTCACACTACTAAACTGTACACAACAAAGCCAGGGGCACTGTTAACTTCTCTAGTCACTGCTTGTTATATTACTGTGTACTTCGGTGTCCTCGCTATGAAATAATTCCTGGTCACAGAAGGGAATCAAATATTGTTCTCCTCATTACAAATATAAGTTCAAGGAATGAAAACTTCATAGACTCAAACGTATGACTGACATGAAATACATGAAATCTCTGCCATGCAGCAACTGACTGTGCCAGTAGACAGCAATATACTGCTCCCCTACGCGAAGTTCAGCAAATTAAATTTAACAGTAACAACAGTGACAAATACCCAAGTTTAATAAACACATCCACACTTTGCTCACTCACGCATTGGCCTCAACTATCATTAGTCAGTATGCATCAGCCAATAACCCACTATTACTGCCTCTGAATAGCCAGCCAGGAGCGTCTCTGTGCAGAGTAAAAGTGGTCCAAACAAAGCTGACCAGGAGAGCAGAGCTACAGATTGCAAAGGAACTGCTTAATCAGGAAGGAATGAAAGTGCTCAGTAGTGGGAAGTCCAGACAGGAGTGAGTGGTGAGCCTGTGAGTTAGCAACTCAATGGATCAGGAAAGAAGTGAGATATAGCTCAGCTGAGGACAGGAGACAGGGCTATTGCCAGGGATATTTAATAAAAGTCGGGAACAAAAAAAATAATCTTCTGACAGGACAGTGGCTCCTCAGAAACCTCTAACGTCATGTTTTCCCCTTCCCACAAACACAAAACTGCATGTTCACAGGCTACACGTGAGATTATTTGCTCAGGTCTCTGCTATTGTGCCTTCCAGAAGACAATGGCTGTATGGACGTGTGTGTCTCTCAGGCACCTGAGACACTTCAAAACTGCAAACAGTCCCAAAATCTGAAAATTGTACCCTTTCAACGCAGATACCTTTAGCCACAAAGATGATTAAGGGACCAGAGCACCTGTCATAGGAGGGAAGGCCGAGAGAGCTGGGACTGTTCAGGCCAGAGAAAACTCAAAGGGATCTCTCCAGTCTGCATAAACACCATAAGGAAGAGTGAAAAGAAGGTGGGGCCAGACTGTTATCAGTGGTGCTCAGTGACAGGCCAAGAGGCAACGAGCACGAACTGACACACAGGAGAGATTCCATCTAAACATCAGAAAAAGTGACTCAGCAGGGGCACAGGCTGACCAGGAAGGTTAAATTCTCCATCCGGAGAGATATTCCAAACCTGACCCGGCATGGTCCCGGGCAGGCTGCACGACCTGCAGAGGTCCCTTCCACCCTCAACCATCCTGTGATTCTGTGAGCAAAGACAAAACCAGAAGGGTTTGAATATGACCAACCCCTTAGAAATGAGTTGGACATAAACTGGGGTGGCCAGATGAACAAGTATAAAATCACAACCCTAAGGCAGAGCTATGAGATGCAGGCTAGGCAGACAGCAGCTACAAGTGTAAACAGCAGAAAATGACAACTCCAACAACAACATAAGAACTTTCTTAAAACACAGTAAACAGCATGACAGTCTGATGCAATTTCATCCATTTTTATCGTAATTCCCATCAAGTGACTATTATTCCATAATTACATTTGTCACAAAAAAAACACGAAACACAAAAAATGCCCTTCTAGTGGCACAAACAGAAAATCAGAAAAATGGCAGCATTCATATTATTTCAACTGTTTTAGACAATCAAATGAAAAGCAATTCAAAGAATCAGAGACAGGATATATCATAACTGCACAATTACTGGCAGGCAGATACTTCCAAGACTATTCAGCACACACACACATAGATGACTCCCAGAGTAAACGGTGTTCTACCATGAGCTAATCAGCCACCGACACCTACTGCTGTGTCAAATGACTGCTACTTACACACATGCTCACAAAGATCTCTGCTCAGGCACAAGGAAAGGTAAAATCATGGTTCAGCCACAGGTAATTTTTAAAACAGTTGGAGGATTCATGCACTTTATCCATACCCTGGGTTACACAAAAATTCTGGTATCAGCCTTTCCTTCTCTCTCTTCTCCAGATACGCCTCTTTGGTTTTTCGGTGTCCTGCCTTCTTTAAAGAGAATGAACTGCTAATGATTAATGACTCAAACACTTGACACCTGCAGTGATTGCCCAGGTGTTTTTAAGAGACTGGACCGTTGTCGCTAATGGCTCCATCGGCCCTGTGCTTTGCTAACAATGTGCAGAGCGGCCACGCAGGCCAGGAGCTGAAGGCGTGCACATCCAGCACCTCAGGCTACAAGCTGGGTGTTAAAAAACATAAGGAAAGCGGCAGACTTGGACATGATGATCCCGGAGGTCTTTTCCAACCCGGCTGATTCTATGAAACTCTGCGAGGTGCGGCAGTGTTTCTTTTTCCTTACACAAATGACTCAGCTGCGATAACTACGCGGAACATTCACACCTGGCCTGAAGGGACTCATCCCCTGTTGATAAGCCGTAATCAGCCAAAATGGACTCAGCTGCAGTGAAGTACGAGCCAGCTCCAACACCTTAGAAGGTGTCACCCCGAAGTATCCCTGACTCACAGTATTACATTATCCAGTGTAAAACTCCCCTGCGCAGGGAGGTGTTCCTACCTGAACCTGAGCGAGTGTAATTCTGAATTTTCGGGCTTCCCCGCCCACCCGAGGCTTCCACACCCCCGTGATGGATCTGGACCGCGAGCACCACTTTGAGCAAAGAACATGGAAATTGCAACAACTAGGTTTCATCGCTGGATCCAACGGGTGTCTGGCGGGTCCTTCCAGTCACTGGGGTGTTCCTGTCCCAGTTTCTCCTTATCGACTGGTTTAACCCGGTTTTATCGGTAGTGTCACCAGCATTCTTCTTGGTGAAGAGTTATTGTTTCACTAACAGCCGGGTGTAGTTGGTGTCTCTCTCTGCTTTGGAAAAACCCGCGTTATTGACTCCGAGGGAGGAGACTTTCAGCCTGAGGTCTCCGCCCCCTCCAAATTATCTCAAACCCAAGACAATCCAGCATCAAAAACGTCCAAAAACCTGCGCGGAAATTCCTTTCAAAACAAGTCAACCGTAATCCTGTAAGCAACCAGCTGAGAGCCTGTGCCGGGCCTCCAGGCGATGGCAGGCACGGTGTCTGTGCTGAGACTGCAGCCACACCAGCAGCTGCGGGCAGCGAGCACCCCTCAGGGACTGTTCAACATCGTGCTGGCAGCAGCCACGTGCTCTGGGTTAGGCAAAAATCAACAGAATTATGCGTTCTTATTTCTTTGAATAGATTAGCCTTTTTCATGCTAAATCTTACCATCACAGTACTCCCTCTTCTATTTGTATTTACAACTGGCTTTCCCCTCTCTCTTTTTTATTTTATTTTTAGCTGCAGCAGTGTGAAATCCACATGGAATGCAGAGAATTTTATGCCGTTCTTGTGTACTCCCACAAGGAGGTATTGTTGCCGAGAAAGTCCTGTCACCCACTCCTATGAACTGCACCATTAGAGGCTGGTGGATTTACAGTTCCAGAGAAACACAGTTGTCAAAAGGAGCTCATTTTACTAAGGGAGGGAGGGACATACCAGCGTCAGTAAAAAGAGAGTATTTCAAACGTCCCAGTCTCAAACTTGAGAGGAAAAAAAAAAAACCAGAAACAAAAAAAAACCCACTATGATTTACAATACAAAATCTTAGAACGGTTTGGGTTGGAAGGGATCTTAAAAAGATCATCTAGTTCCAACTCTCTTGCCAGGATAGGGACACCTTCCACTCTCCCAGGTTGCTCCAAGCCCTGTCCAACCTGGCCTTGGACACTTCCAGGGATGGGGCAGCCACAGCTTCTCTGGACAGCCCATGTCAGTGCCTCACCATCTCCAGAGTGAAGAATTTCTTTCTTACATCTCATCTAAATCACCCTCTTTCAGTTTGAAGCTTTTCCCACTTGCCAAAAGTCCTTTTCCAGCTCTCTTGCAGACCCCCTTTAGGTTCTGAAGGGCTGCAATAAGGTCTCCCCAGAGCCTTCTCTTCTCCAAGCTGGACAACCCCAGCTCCCTCAGTCTGTCCTAACAGGAGGTGCTCCATCCCTCTGGTCATCTTTGTGACCTTCGCCGGACTGGCTCCAGCAGGTCCATGTCCTTCTCATGCTGGGGGCCCCAGAGCTGAATACAGTATTCCAGGTGGGGTCTCACCACCCGGTTAATAGAACAGTTAATAGAACACTAACTGTGATAACTCAGATCCCCACAATAGCTTTCTGTAGATGTTACAGGACATTTCTCTCCTGCCACACAGTCTTACCCCACTCAGACACCACAGTATTCTGTTGCATTGCAGTTATTTCACTGCTGCATACCAGGAAATTCCACTTCCACATCTCATACAGTTCTTCCTAATGCGTAATCAGAGCCACCCCCCCAAATCCCCCCCATCATGCCTTACATCCACCTCTTCATTCCCCCTTTCCCACTCAGGGACACCTGATCCAGTGATGGTGACATCAGCAGCTTTTCTACAAGGCATCTGTTGTTGGTGTGATGAAAAGCCATGTACAGCACAGGTTATTTTAAGCCATTTGAATATCTAAGGTCTGTCTCACAGAATCAAAGCCCCTTAGATGCAGAACACGCACATGTACCTCTCAATGTGGGATGAGAAAGTTAAGTTCACTTTTAAGATGAGGGGAGGGACAAATAAGAATACAATATAATACAAAAGATCACTTTACCCTTCCTTCAGTAAACGTCCTTAAACTCCCCATTTCTTGTCAGTGAACAGTAGTTTCTTCCATGCCATAAAAGTCTTGCCTCCCCTGTTTAATGTCAAAAGACATTAAAAGATGGACATTCAAAACATCAAAGTGGGGGGGTTTTTTATAATTTCCTTTTAAAGAGCTGAAGGCTCACGAAATGTAACTCCAGCCAGTAACTTGCTTTCGGTTCACTGCTATGTGTGATGAAAGGCTTATCTAGGAACACACTTGAGCATGGTAATAGCTAAAGGCAAGAAACACTGACACTGCAATAGATAGAAACAACGCACACAACAACTGTTGTGTTTCTGACTATATATAGTCAGCAAGCAATGGCATTTCAGCTATGCCCACGCAACTGGTTGAAAACTATAAACCATCACACCTTCTCATAAATGCAAAAACCCCATTATCCTAAGTATAATGCTAGGCTTTAATTCAGATTTCCGAGATGACGTTTCACCACGCAAACCACACCACTGTTCTGTCTTAAAACTGATTAAATCTCAGAATCAGGACATTCATTAGAAGCTGATGTTTAGTGCCAGAAGCATTCATGGTTGAACAATGTTTCTTACCCCCTTTGCACGGGGGTCACTTATTTCACAGTACATTGAATCAGAAGGGAATCTTTTGAAATTCTGTAAACGCGTGAAATCTGTCAGCGAGAAATTTAAAATATACTTATTCGGGCGTTTATTACACTATTTTAGAATAAAAACGTGAACATGAGCACCCTTTAACAAAGCTTCACCAAACCAGTTCAACAGCAAAACATGGCAGTTCTTCAGTTACCAAGGCTAGTGGATTTCTGGGTGCTGCCCATAGTCCACCACCCACACACCTTCCTGCTGGCCCACTTAGCTGACTTCCAGAAGGTGGTGAATCAAGATGGGGATAGAGATAGGCCTGAAAAGTAGTTTCTTGACAGGAAACAAAGAAAAATGCAGAGGATAAAACGATCAGCTCAAAGACTTTGGTAAATCTTTGCAGATGTCGAGGAAGCAGACATGAGATTTCTTCAGGTTGCATTCATCTGCCATTCATTATAGCAACAGAAGTTACCAAAATCTCATCTACTGAGTGTCAAGACCAAACTGTGGTCAGTGAAGCCGTGCCCGTGTCCCTACTTCTGAAAACCATGAATCACTCGTGCATTAGAGGAATTAAATACGACAAATCTTATCACTGCTGTTCCTTTTGATCCTACTCATTTGCTCCTTTATTCTCCAAAACATGACTATGTACAGGATTACCAGAAGCAGCTTGAAAACAGCCTGTCACTCCCTTAAAAGGAACCTCTATTAATGAGCTCCAGAAGTAACAAAGCAGCGTTTCCACACTGGCTTTTGACATTCCAAAGAAGTAAGGCTTCAATTCTCACTAAGTTCAGTGAGTCACACAAGCTAAAAACTCAAGAGGAGGGGAGACAGGATTTATTCTTTCCAGATGTAGGTGTGCGACTCTGGGACCGATAGTTTGGTTCACATGGGAGTGAAATTATCTACAGCAATGTTTCAGGATGCCATTATACAGTAAATGCAAGCTGGAACCAAATGCAAAAACTCCTCCTTTATTTCAAATGGTATTAATAAAAATATACCTGCCAGTCACCACAGAAAAGCATGCCCCCAGAAAATTAAATGTTATATGCTATGACACGCTTGGCAGGTGACTGCATGCAATAGTTGATGAACCACATCCTTTCAAAGAGCTTGAAGTAAATAACAGGAGACATTTAACAGCAGCAGAACGTGGCTTGAATAACAGGCATATGCAACAGGAGTTGCATGTTATTTTTAATTTGTGGTATGCCACATCATATGCAACAGGAGTTGCATATGATGTGGGCATACCACAAATTAAAAATAACACACAGCTTCAAAGGCTAAAAAGATCTGCAAAATTAATGCACTGCCATTTTTTTTTACAGTTGTTCAACAATTTCTTAAAGTTGACTTGTGCAGTTTGGCAAATCCTTAGAGAGAGATGGGCTGTGAACACTCAATTTGTCACTGCACAATGACAGGTGATAACACGGATTTAGCGTTCTTTTAAAACGTATGAGGTGTATATAATCTACTTTATGTATTCTTTATTTTTGTATTTATCTCTGGTCTTGGCTGAGAATCAATAAGTAATATGAAAATATTTCACGTTTTCAATTTATCTACGTATAAAAATCAATATAGAGCTATACATTGTATTCTTGCTTTGTGTTAATGGATGGGCTAACATTTTAAGAGTACTCCGAAGTGACTGATTTTTCAAGAGCCGATCAGTGCGACAGATAAACAGTGACACGTGCTGGTCACAATGCTTTTAATCACAAAGCACCTTAAGGTATCTCAGACACCACATGCATGTATCAAACTCTAAACCACAGCCATCTCTGGAGCCAGAAGTCACTACCCTGAACGACAGTACAGACTCAGAAACTACCCCAGCTGCTGGGGAGGAAAGACTAAATGAAATAAAATTAATTTCAAAAATAAACCGATTAAATCACATCGTCAGCAAGGGCAGGGGGATAGAATTAAAACATGCATAGGGGTAGTAAAAAAAAAAACAAAAAAAAAAAAAATCAACAGAGCAAAGAAGAGCCTGAAAGAAAATTCTCAGATCACAAAAACTTGTCCTGTTCTGTGATTCTCATTGGAAATGGGGAGATAGGCCATGACAAAATGGAATATGGTAAAAGTCACCAAAGGGGAGCTGCTCTTCCATGAGAGGATGGCTCTTACAGTAGGCTAAAGACTCCATCTTTCTCCTGCTGAGTTCTAAAAACGTACCTCCCAGCAGGACTATTGCACTTGCCCAAAGGAAATCCTTACTGCTGCACAGAAGAGGAATGATTTAGATTTTTCACTTACAAGGCCTTAATGGCAGATTTGGGTGAACAGCCTCTTTACAAGAGAAGCATTAAAGCACACATTAACTTAAACTTGTGCTTTACAACCACTAAAATTGCCAAGGGGCATCCAGTATTCACTGGGGAAAAAAAAAAATTACAGCAACAACAAAACTGTGTTTTTCCACAACGGGGCCCACCTTTCACACTTTATCTCCTTATAAGTGGTATCTGAGAATATGCAATTAGACAGCACAAAATTCAGACATTTGCACATCAAAACACGTTTCTCATGGATATTCTACCTTCACTTTGACAACACTGTTACACGGTTAAACCAATTCCTTGGGGGGCCTACACTGTTTGTCACATACTTACTCTCTTTCCTGACATCAGCAAGAGCTGCATGAAGTTCCTCTTTAAACACAGCTGCTTCCTTGGCAATTTTTTCTCCCTTGTCCAACAGATTCCAGGTGGCTTCTTCCACAGAAGCCAGCAGGACACGAGCTCTTTTGGAACGGCCCTTTTTCTTACCAGAAGGATTCTCTGGACAGTTCACGAGCGTTGTAACCTGCAATTAAAAGAAACAAAAAACACAATAATGGTGTAAGTTCTACAATAAGCAAATTTGTATTGTTCTCAAATAAAAAAAAATGAGAATAAGCAAACTGATTCCCTCTGCTTCAGAGACAGGCAAGTTCAGCACAATGGGCAAAACTACTGAATTAAATCTGACAGAGGATTTTTTCTCAATATGCCTCATATTTGTGTTCTTCCTGTATGATCAAAGCAAAGTCAATAGAAATCTCATCTGTGAAATCTCCCATCTCATCTAATAGAAATCTCTGACGCCAGCTCCTGACACTGCTTATTTTAAAATTTGCTCATAATAATCAGAAGACCTTACTGGTGCTATCCAAGGAGGCTTCAGCAAGGAATCACTAAGGTTGGAAAAGACCTCCAAAATCAGAGTCCAACCATAAAGCTAACATTGCCAAGACCACCACTAAACCATGTTCCTAAGTACCACATTCCCATGTTTTTTGAATACTTCAGGGGATGGTGACCCCACCTCTTCCCTTGGCAGCCTGTTCCAATGCCTGATGCTCCTTTCAGGGACAGGTTTTTTCTCAATATCCAAACTTAAACCTGCCTTGGTGCAACTTGAGGCCATTTCCTCTTTTTCTAGCACTTGTTACGTGGGAGAAGAGACCAATCCCCACCTGGCCCAACATTCTCTCAGGGAGTTGAGAGCGATAAGGTCCCCCTGAGCCTCCTTTTCTCCAGGTTGGACACCCCCAGCTCCCTCAGCTGCTCCTTGTCAGACCTGTGCTCCAGACCCTTCCCCAGATCCATTGCCCTTCTCTGGACGCTCTCCAGCACCTCAGTGTCTTCCTTGTCACGAGGGGCTCAAAACTGAACACAGTATTCAAGGTGTGGCCTCACCAGGGCACAGTCACTGCCCTGGTCCTGTGGCCACACTGTTTCTGATCCAGGTCAGGATCCCACTGACCTTCTGGGCCACCTGGGCACAGGCTGGCTTATGTTCAGCTGCTATCCAACAGCACCCCCAGGTCCTTTTCCCCCTCAAGTGCTGAATCTTCCCATATTTCCAGCTTAAGACTCCCAAGGTATCTCAGAAACAAATACTCAAAATGAGTACAGACACCTTTCCAAACGCCTTCTCTTCTCACAAAGGAGTATCGCAGTGGCCAGAGCTCAGCACCTCTGAGGTCTTTGGCATGCTCTCAACGTTACAATTGTACACCATTTTGCCCAGAATGTAGTTATACTGCAGCTTTGTCCGAATTATATTTTTTAACAGGGCACTTCAACATCCATAAAGAACTTATTTTCATAGAGCATCCCACTCCACATTCCTCATCATCTGAGCACAGCCTCCACAGTCCAACAGAATGCTTCTGAAAGTCTGTTCTCTAAAGGCATTGCTTGAGCTGTCACACTACAGAAAGACTCCTAAAGGAAATTTTTTTCCAAGTGTTATATAGATATTTTAAAACACACTTTATTTTCACGAAGTTCACTGGTGGTTTTTAATCCTCCCGTTCTGTTCTCTGTGCTGAGGCATTGATAGTGTAATATTAACCCTGGAGCTCCATGAACACATTTTAGACATATGTAATTGCTTCATTTTACTAATGGCATTCCAGTCACCAGCAATACTGTGGAGGCAAAGCAAGAGAACTGACTATGAATTTCTGAGGCCCGCAGGCAAACTCAGCTCTAAGTGCTGCAGTGCAGCTGTAGTTTGAGCTGCTCCATGAAGGAGGGCTCCATGCACAGGTACAAAGTGTTATCTGTGCCTTGGCTCACCTTCAGATCTTGCCCACAAATTCATGCACTCGAGTGCTCTCCGTGAATCGGTACTTTTAAAAGTAACTGACAAATATCCTCTGGGAAACATTTCTATAAACGTGTCTTTGAAAGATAAAAGCCCTGACCCCTCTATCATCCATGAGAAATCTGGGGAGGAAAAGGACCATCCACTTGACACAGGCTGCTTTGGCAGGTCCCAAGGGAGACAGCAACATAAATAACTCTGGCTCACATTGTTAGGGAGGGCTCATGTATTTTTCTGACTGTGGCTCAAAGGAAGAAAATGAAATTATTTATTGCACATAAATCAGCCAGCTGGTAAGAGAATGCACTGGGAATAAAAATCGTTCTACCTTTTATTTTTAAAAACCCTCTAACATCAGTTCTAGAGCATTTAATGCCGTTTCAATGACCATATTTTTAAGAATGAGTTAAAGAGGTTATAGGCTGATATTTCCAACAAGAAAGGCATAAAACACCACCAAAAATTACAAGCTGCCCCAAACACCTATCAAGTAGAAGGTATCTTTTATGTGTCTTAAGCATTCAAACACATTTCCCTTAAAATCATGTATTCTATTTCTCGGATTTTTACTGTAGTCTTTTTTATGTAAAGTGTCATTCTATGCACCGTTCGTTCATATGTTGAGGAGGAAAGGAAATAAAACAAATGGAAAAGCATGAAAAAATAATCATTCCTGCAGGTGAAAACTCTTGGCTATAAGACCCTTCATCTTCAGCATCACTGTCAGGAAATATCAGAGGCAGCTTCTCATCTCCAATACAAGCCAAAATTTGATAGACAGTTCTTTGTTCATGGAGATTATGGAAAACAGAAAAACTCCTCTGCATTCTCTGACACAGAATGCCAGTGAGGAATGCAAACACTTGATGCAGATCCCACACGGAAAGAATTGAACCACACAGTGGCTCACATAGTGTGCCATTGTCAACACAGCTTGCCCTGTAGTGGCAGTCAAAATGATATCATTGGAAGAAAAAGGAAAAACATTTCTCCTGCTCATGCATGACTGCATTTCCCAGTTATTAACGCCTTGCTGTCACGTTCAGCAGGTCCCCCGGCATACCTCTGGTAGGAGCAAGGGTTGTGCTAGAGGCAAGAAGGGGTTTTAAGCCATTTTTCAGCCCGCGTGCCGTCACAGTTACAAAGTTGAATCTTGTTGCTGTTGGCTGTTATTGCCATTACTTACTAGGCTGAAGGGGTGGGGGGGGGTTGACATAGTTATCCCACGTCCTGAGTTACCAAGGAACTGCAGAAGTTCTATCCAGGCTGTGTCCAGTTCCAGGTAGCCCTCAGAGACAATCTTTTAATACTGCAGCAGTTCAAGAAACAATGTCTTGGTACCCCGAGCATCAAAATATTTGGTTCACCTTTATCTTAATATAAAAGTCTTTTTAAGCATCAATCACAAACCATGACTTTTTGTTAAAAATTTAATTCCCGGTAACTGCAACCCCCAGTCATGTGGAAAATGAACTCGGTGATCTGACGACAAGAGCAGAACCCCTGCGCGCTGTTTCCAATCCGAAGCACTGCCCGTACAAATAAATCCCGGCCCATCCCTTCCAGGATGCAGAAGGAGAACTCACCGTACCCAGAATAAAAACCAACAGCGAGCGTTCTCTGTGTGAGCAGACCTCTGTGGCAGGGATGACAGGGGAGAGCACAAGCCTTTCAGCTCGCCTGTCCCTCACCAGTGATCCAAGGGACTCCAAAACGCACGGACAGGGAAGTTGCCAAGTCCAAGGGGGTTTTATACAAAATAACGCATCCTACTATTTTCCTGGTTTCAAAGGGATCACCGCTGCCAACTGCAGATTGCAGGGGTGAAAGTCAATCTGACAAAGGAATTTGCGAAGTTACTTCCACAACTACATCCCAGTTACTTCCTGGGCTGGTTTTTGGCTTGATGCTGTTAAGCTAATGATTGCTCCAACATTTAGCATCACTGGCTAGGGCAGACTTCAGAGAACCTCAAACACTTCCACTGCTTCTGTCCTGCCACAGCATTACAAGACTATTAAATAAATAAATTGCAACATAAATCTCAAAGTTAAACTGTATTCCAGCAGCAGTTGCTAAGTGCATCTGGCAAGAACATCATTTTTATCTGTGACTGGTCTGATTCTCTTTCTAATCACAGATCAGTTTTCATTTGTTACCCTTCCAGCATCTCAATCACCCTTCACTGAATATGAGTTTTAACCTGGTTTTTGCATTTTCAACATTTTTTCTGTCTCCTTCCACTCAAAATTCAAGTTTTGCTTCCACAGTTCTGTTCTGAAATAAAGCATTAAGGTTGAGAGGGGGAAAAGACAGCGAAAATCATGTTCTCCTAGAACCAAAGCACTTCCATTTTTAACAGAGTCAAGCTTTTCTAAGGTTGAGAAGAGCACAAAAAAGGACATAACACAAAAATGAGGTAAGATAGCTTCCTTGGGCTATGTGTGACTAATTACATGCAGGTAACCCAATATCTTTGTTCTACACACAAAGAAGAGAAAATTCAAAATAGCTCAAGTTTCAAAACAGATGTCCTTTCTGCTCTTCATCCTGTAACATATTGTTACAGAGGTCTTTTAACACTTAGTTATACACATTATTTGCAAAATGAGGTCAGGTCTTCAAGTGGGTCCTTTCCACTGTATGAAAGACGTTTCTAATCCATGCCAAATATTGAGATAAGGAGAGAATCTTTAAGATACTAAGCACTGCATATTTAACCAGTGAATACCCAAAACAGAACTGGAAGTAACGCAGTAAAATTGCTCCTCCTAAAAAGAAAGTTGTAGCAACAAATCCGAAAGCACGTCTGTAAATCCCTCAGGCCAAGTTTTCCAATAGTTGGAAAGAAAAGTGTTAAAACAGATTTATACAATATTTTATTTATACAAACAGATGCATACAATATGCAATGATTGCAGTGTTCTTGGGGCATCTATTCTAAAATGCACCAGAAGGCAATTCTTCTCAAAATTCAGATAAAGAAGTTCACCCACAGATTTTCAAGGCTCTTTTCTACTCAGTCCACTACTTAAAATATGAAACTTCTCCTGTACTGGAAATCCCTTTGCAGTGTATTCTACATTTAAACATCTACTAGATAACACTGTACAAGAGCCTAGCTAGAACATGCAACATTTTATGATATATTGTGTGGCAAAAATGGAAGTGACTAAACAAGTGGGCAAATCTGGAAGAAGGCAGATCCCCCCTGGACAGTTTCTGAGCCAGAGTAAACTACAAGTGCAGAAGAGCTGTGTGTGTGCCTTTCAAAATTATGCCCTTAGTCAAAGCTCTTCAGCCTTCCTCCCTTCCCCCCATATTTTCTGCAATCCTAAAATACCTGAATTATCAGCGGTTCCAGTAATTTCTCCACTGTAAACGTCTGGATCTGCAGATCCCGAGGATCAATTTTCAACTTAATGTTTGGCACTTTGGTTGACATTTCACCTAGGTACAAAATGGCAAAAAGAAGTGCAATAAGTAATTATTAGCCATGACTGAGGGTCATTAGAATACCATTAAATGTAAGTTCTCTAGTAGACTAAAAAGGAGCTTTAAAGCAAAAATATTATATGACATTGCTGAATTTATCACAAAAACGTTAATGCTATGTGCACAATAGCTGTTATCTCACTCCACGTGCCAAATTACAGTGGTCATAATAAACCCCTTAAGAACAAAAAACAAACAGCAGACCTTAAAGCTACTGGAAATTAATAGCAGGAGAAAGTGAAATACTGTGTTATTTTACAACATGCAATAACTAACCTTTTTTAAGTGTCGAGACAGATTAAGTCAAGAAAGCCTATTACTGAAGTCAATAAGATGGAAGTAAAGCTAAGTAAGGTCTTTAAAGTGAATAAATCATTCATTAGGAACTTGATCCAAAGACTACTGATGTTAATTTAAGGGTTTTCACCAAGTTCACTGGGCCATGGTTCAGGCCATTAGCCTGAAACGTGTGTGTACCACCAGAGAATTATAACTGTGCTTTAGTTGGAATGCAGCTGATTATTGTCCCAAAATAAAAGACATTTTAGATTTTGCAATAATTTAACGTCCCATAAAACATAGCTCAGCAAAGCCTTTTTAGCCAATAAAGACTTCAAACACACAAATAATGGATATCTGTCATTTTTAAGCAAGACTTATTACAGCCATTGCTGCTGCATAATAAACTAATAAAGTAGTGCAATTGTGCAGGCTAAAGAGATATATTGTCACCTTCCAGTGAACCCAGCATTGATTTAATACAACACAATAGGTTTGGGGTTTCTATAGCGAGTTGTGTAGCAATGGATTAGAAGAGTTATTCACATTTCACTTACAAGCAAAGATAATAACAATACTTAAAGAATTACGGTTAAAAGCAGTTTAGGGGCTTGCCATTCTTGGCAAAGGTTACACAAGTGCTAAGTTTATTCTTCTATTACAAGCTGCACTGGTGGCAAACCAAAGTTCCCACAGATTCAGCTGTATCCAGCCAGGTGATACCATATGTAGAGAACTGATTTTTCCATTTTAATCCAAGCCAAAAGATGAAGAGAAGCCTGAGATCAGACTGACCAGAATGACACTCTTCCTTTCACAGAAATGAATCATGGAAAGAGAACTCGGGAAATGTCAAAGCATTTTTGTTTTGTTTTGTTTCCAAACTTCTCTTAAGTGATGTTTTCAGAATTTTAGACCACTAAAGACAGGAGACATCAAAAAATCAACGAGCCTCAACAAGCCCATTCACCATGTCCTACTGAACCAGATCAACAGTCCATCCAGCCAGCAGGTTTGGTGTGGGTCAGGCTGCCACTTCTCAATAGTAAAATTCTTTGGAAATGCTCTAAATACATGATGATGTGAAGTCTGAAAACCTCAACAGCGAGAGGTCTAGTACAAAATGCAGTCTCAAGGGACTAACAGTTATTAATTGCATCGTTTCCTTGAACAATAAATATTCAGAAAGGTTCCATCCCTGAAAAGTAGATTAAAATTCTAGACAGAGATCGTTATTTCTAGCAACATTTGCTAAACTAGCAAGGGAGCCACAAGTAACCTGGAAGCCAGGTTCCCACCAACACTCAGACCTCCACACACTCACTGGAATTAGAGACAGCAAATATTAGTGAGAGTCTTTTGAACCCATTAAAGTAAGCTCTACCCTACAGTACTAATAACTTCCTCTGAAAGCCATAAATGTCTGTCATTCACATCCTTGCTCTCCTCGGCTTCAGTTCCAAACTGCACTGGTATTTATTTGCCTCTCCCCAACAAAAGCCATAGTGAGTGCACCTTGGATTGTCTTGCAGTGTTGGCAAATACTGGGTCATGTCTGTGCCCACATTTCAAACTGCCTTTTATTCACATTAGAAAAAAAAAAAAAAAAAAAGTCTTTCTGATATTGCTCGTTACCAAGCCTTATCTTCGACATTTTCAGGAGCCTCCCAGTACATGGACACTTCTTGAAATCCATCAAAACAGTTGCAAATAGATAGTATTGATTGTGCTGTGAATTTTCATATATCAGTTGCAAGGGGACAAGTAAGAAATAGTTGGAGACAGTGCTTCGTGCTTCTAGTGAGATCTGAAGAAATTACTAGATGATTTTCAGGTTAGTTTTTCTGCAGAGGCACTCATGCTTTAACTTTGCAGTGGTTTCCTCTCAATTCCTTGATAGAAGGGTGTCAGCAACTGCTCTACTCAAAATTCAGAAATAAAGCCTTTGCTGCTTGCAGCAGAGCTGCTCTCCGTTCTCACAGCACAACTTCCCATGCTACAGGTCATCTACAACGATCAGATCTTCTATAAAAGTTGGCAGATAAAAATATAGTTGCAATTACAGTCCATTCCTCCTACTACAGATCACTGTGCTACAGAATCTCACCACTGAGCAGTCTCAAACTTGGGAAGTGTTCCAAATCCAAGCCCATTTTTGCAGGTCAGAAAATTGTGAATCCACATGCCACGACTTTCCCTTTTCTGGGTTGTTCTGGGGTTTTGTTTGTTTGCTTGTTTTTGAACCTCAGCATATTGTTAAACATCAGCATTTTTATTCTCTGCTTGAAGCCTGAGTTCAAAAGCCAGCTGAGCCAATAATAGCTTTTAGCCTTGAGTCAGGCCCATAACTCATCATTAACTGAAAGTCAATTGCAAAAACTATTGTCTCTGAGAATTTCAATTATATTCTAAGGTATAAATAACTCACTTAAGGGCTCACTTGCTGATTCCATTTTTTTTTTTAAGCAAAATTCTAGTGCTTCCTGAAACTTCCTCAGAGTAGCCAAAAGATGGAAAAAATCTTGCAATGCAGAGAAAACTACAAAATCTTAAATTATTTTGATACCTTGACTACATGCTTTTAACCCACAAGGCTCTCCTTACTGTTATATACCACACTATGTGGTAATCAATATTTAATTGTGATTTTTAAGTTATCTTTTTTTTTTTAATCAAAGCATGCTTCATAGGTGATAGAAAGAAAAATATGCAGCCAGTAAAGATCAGTCTGGGATATTTTCTGATACTTCCACTTAGTAAGCGAACTTCTGTCCTTCCAGATCACAGTCATTAAGATGACAAAATCTGCTGTTTGCCTTGGGAAAAAAATGAGAACCACAATCTATTTGCCTTTTTTTTTTTTTTTTAAATGCACATGTCTAGTCCAGTATAAAATGCCTCCTAATTACAGCAGGGGTCTTGACCGCGAGATATTTTGGCACAAGGCTGCTATAACCTCACACTTGGTTAGATTAACCTTTACAGTGGGCAATTTCAGCACTGGAGACTAGCAGCTCTGGCGACACTTCGGATGTTAAGCGTGTGTCACAAGATACAGTTGTGTCCCAGAACAGCCAGAAAAGCAACCACCTGCACGCTCCGACCGAGTGCTACAAACTTCAACATCAGGAGGATTTTGTCTTTTCATCAGACATGGCCAAAGACACTGGAGAAACAGCCAGAGTCTGTATCCATCAGCAGGACAATGTGAACGCAGCACCTGCAGCTCTTTTCAACCACGTGCGTACAGATATTACAAGTGTCAGACAGCAGAGCCAAAGACATTCTGCATAAAGTAGAAAATCTTAACCTCAGAATCCATTTCCTGCCAGAGCATTAAAAAGCCAACAGCATATCACTCACCTATGCTAGAAAACACATGGTCCATATTCAGCACTAAGGCACCTAAGTAATTTCCTTGGGTTAGGAACTTCAGTGCAACTGCTGTGGCTCACTATGGGGCTGCTGAGGCATCTGCAAGGCACTGACTGCCTGACAAGCTCTCCAGTGTATTTCAGGATGACTGACAGGACACAGTGGCTGCTGGAGGGCTGGCAGGGGGATGGGCATCCTTAAAGCTATATCCCAGGGCACGAGCACGGCAAAGAAAATCAGAGTTCAAAAGCTTTGGAACAATTAGATGACATGAAACGGGTCATAATTCTAGTGATTACTGTTGGAATTTTCAGCACGGCTACTGTTATCCCATATATTCTGGTTGCATGCCAGCTTCTGTCTGGAGGCAATGACTGACTCTCAGACTCCTGAGCTGGACAGCAAAGGGATTCATAAGGCTCTCGCCCAGTCACTTGGCACCAAATCTGTTTTCTCTGTTGTTTTTTTTCTAGTGTGTCATACTCTATAATGACATAACATATATTATCCTATCAATCTCACAAAATGCATAGGCCTAGTGGCTTCTGAAAAACAGAGAAGACTAGAAAAAAAGTGTTAAAACAAAGTAGTCTGGATTTGTTTTTTAACAAGATACACACGGACAGGGTATGGGAGGATTTCCAAGACGTGAGAATATGTAATAGAATGGTTTTTATTATTTGTTCTAATTAATCAATCGGTACCAACAGCACTCTGGGAATAAAATTTGTTAGTCTTTTTGCTACAGAGCCAGTACAGCGAGTGCTAATCAGACATCAGAGAAGCCACAAAAACAATTGCTGCATTTCTCTTCAACTCTCTAGCTGATATATGAAATAAGATGTTCAGAATGCTAAGATGTTCTAGTTCTGCTCCTAGTACAACAATTCTTTTGCTTGAAGACCTGCTGTAGTTTGTGGGCCAGACCAAGGCCCGGAATGGAGCAGTACCTCCAACACCTGGGAACGATCTGGCCCATTCGATACCAGGGAAAACCTACAATGCACCTGCCAAATTATTTAGATTTCCAGACAAAGCTGTCACACTCAAAGCTGTTACACTCTAACCAGCTCAGACTTTCTCACTTCTTACCACTGGCAACAGGAAACATGTCCATGTTAATGCATAGAACATCACAAAGGAAAGAAGAGGTGGAGAACTGAAGAAGGTGACAAAATTCAGATCCATTAATAATATTTAGTAGCCAAAAGCTACTTTATTTAAACAGGCTTTGCATTTAGGTGCAGATTTGCAGTGAAGTAACTGGAAAATAAAAACTACAGCACTGCTTTTTATACTCCCTTTCGCTTCTGCCTGTGTCTCCTTTCTCCCTAGAGCATTTTTTCAATCCACATCTGAAAAGGAACTGAAATTCCCAAGGATATAAGACTTCCACCAAGTTCTTCAACAGAGTTCTCAGCATAAATAGTGTCATCCATCATCCCTTAAAATCAAGCTACCAAGGAAAAGAAAGCGGCGTGAGCCTAGTTCCATATGGATACTGGAGAATCCACAGGGCAAGCAACAGGTCGTGACTGACCTCATGGCATGAAAATGTTTAATTATGGTTTATGGGAAAATAACACTTGAGATGGGAGAAAGCATTACACCTCAACGAACTTGTCTCATGCAAACTTCCTGATATCTAGTGAGATCCAAAAAAAATTAAGATTTTTCCCAGGGTTATAACATTCAGAACGTTCTCTCTTTTCCTTGTTTAACACTCAGGTCTAGTTTTCCTACAGCGCATTCCATCAAAGCACTTTTCCAAGCAGAGGTTGTGTTTCAATTTCACCTACAGAAATAGAATCCCAAAGGAAAATTACTTACTCAGGATCACAGAGAATGCCAGTGGCAGAATCAGGGACAGAGTGCTGGGATGAAACCGTAATAGTCAATGGAGCACCTTACTCCCACTTCCTTTAACTGAGGCCAATAAGCAGGCTAAGGAGAGTAAAACATTTCCAAATATAATTTACACTATAAATCTAAAGTATATAACATCTTCTTCCATACTCATGTGTTACCCAGATACTAATATTCTTATTCCTTGGTCAGCTAATACCTTCATGTCCCTTAAACACGCTACCAGAATTCCTGCCTGTGGTGAACTCAGACACTTCCAGCTACGACACACCGACAAATTCTAGGAGTCCAGACCAAGTGTGAATCCAACAGCCTGACCAGCTACACAACTTGTGCCTTTGCACTGGCATGCCAGACTGCTTTTCAACCAACAGCTATCAAAAAAACCCGTGTGTTATGGTCCTGAGCCTACAGCCACCGCGAGAAAACTCTTCTCCACTGAACTGTAACCGCGGGAACTTGACAACAGTCTCACTACACTCCCAGTAAACTAAATCATTGCCCTGCTCAGTGGAGTTCTAGTGGATGTACAACACTGAGTGACAGCAGAATCGAAAGAATACTGCTTAGTTTAGAATACTTTAAGAATCTTATGTTGGTAAAATTCCCTCCAGGTACATTTTTGCCAGGACCAAGCTTTTGGTCTCGAACTACACTTGTAATACTTCAGGTACAGAAAAAAATACTTGCTTTATAGAAAAAAAAAAAACAAACCAACCAGTTTTTGGATCCGTTTCAAATTTTTAAAGAAAAAAATTCCTTTCACATGAGTCTCAGTGCTATTTTCACTGCATGCACTTTGAGCCCAGAACAAGGACCCCTCTCCATTTAAGTGGCACACAGTTCTTACATGGATGGCTATCCTGGGCTCCTAAGGATAGGTCAAGAAGGTCTGGCTCCAATCCCTCCCTTTTGTTATCACATTTAAAGTGTTCCTATCTCTATTCAGAACCAGAGACTCTGTTTAAATAAAGTTCAAGTTGACCTTCCACTAAAAATAGGATGTTGTTCAACTCATTACAGAAAAACAGCTAACAAAAAAATTCCATCATGTGCTACTAAAAGGTTTTAAAATTTTATTTGTCATGTGCAATTACCGGTTTCCCCTTTCTGCTGACAATTATCTATTCCAACATTCCACTCTACTGTTTTGCTTCACAAATGTCGGTCTCTTACTCAGTTGCAATGAAGTAAAAAAATGTGGGGTTTTATTCTTTGTAGAGCTGATTTTGCAAACGTATTTTGTTGTTTCAGATCGATGCATTACCCCAGGATGCTTCACCATCGTGTACTATTTAATGTAACTATTTTCAAACTGACATAGAAGTTTGCGTTATTTGTTTTGTCCAGTGACTCAGAACCCAGTCTAGCATTCTAGAATAATATCCTTCTTGCCCATTGCCTACAGACACGCACAAAACAATCCCAAAACTAAGGGTAGCAAATGTGACTGGTACTTTTTAAGTATATATATTGACTTTGAGATATGCTTGAAAATCACTTTGGATGCTGGCAAGCAGCTACCTAGTGCTACCTACCACATAGGAAAGTATAATCCAATAAACAGGGACAGAAAAACAGTGTTTAAGCAAAACGACAATCCCACCATGCCATGAATAAATGGACAGACCATGACATGCACACTGACTCCTCCAGTGGGGTTCCCAGTGTACAGCACCCTATTTCCTTTATCAGCTCAGACAACCAGTTTCAAATCAAAACTTGGCTCAATAAAAAACCTCTATATAGCTAATACAGCATTTCTGGTGAAACAGCTTCAGAAATAAAGACTGAAGACATTCCAGCCCATTGTGACCTTCACTTTCATTTCAACTCAAAATCATTTGGGTGAAGAACAACCGTAAGGAAAAAAGAAAAAAAAAAACCCCAAACTTTGTTCCAAGGTGGATCAGTTTTCCAGCATTGACCAACTGATTTGGAATAGGAGAAAATATTAACAGTTCAAAATGCATTTTTCCTAAATGTCTGTAATGAGGCCTAATTCTTTGCTGTTGGATATCTTTTGGGCTTCACTGGCTCTGAACACAGCTCTTGTCTTTAATAGGAGAAATCCAAACGGATTTTACTTCACACAAAATTGTGCACATAGAGGTTTTGAAATACGTGTGTTGTCCTGAACATAACAGCCCCCCATTACCCCTCGCTTATAAACAAGTGTCTCTTATATTTTAAAATCAAAAACAAAGTTATAACATCGTGCAGTAAGTCAGTATTTGCACACTGAGGCGTGAGAAATACACGTTTGCATAAACCTTCCTTGCATGAGATGCAAAATCCAGCAAAGTGCAAGGGGGTAAGTTAAACTTTTTAGAAGAGCAGCATCTCTGCAACATTTTATTCTTCCTTTTCCATTAATCCAACACGGTTTCTCACGTTTGGAAAATAAGCAAACACATTGCATAGCTTTGGCTACTGGCTTAAAGTGCCATGACCATGTTGATCTAAAATATTAATAACATTTTTAAAACAGTCATGTTTACAGTTCTTTTTCTAGCAAGTTGGTTAACAAAACCAGCATTTTAACTATTTTTAACCTTTGAAGTGATTATTTTTATTAAACAACTCTAGTTCCATTTACAGCTTCATATACTTCCACTAGCGTGGAAAATTGCCTACATTCCTCTTCAATCTTACCTTTTGATTCAAGAACCTAACTAGAGAGTTCCTAGAAACAGCCCTGTGAAGAACTCTCTTGATGCAGCTTGACTCCTGAGGCACCGACCGTGAGACAGCAAAGGGCTGCCTGTCATTCCCAGTCTATGAGAAACAAAACAGGAGGGGAAGAGTCACAACAGGGAGGGGCAGTGCTCAATTGGAACCCCTCCCAAACCGGTGGTGCCCGACTGAAAACACCACTTAGAGACACCCAAGCTCATTCCCAGTCTTGCAAACGTTGTCTGACACCGAGCCTGTAGACCCTAAATCAGGCACCAGTGAAGTAAATGGCAAAGCCCCCTCAAAAATCAGTGAGGTTTAGGTGGAACATGAGGAGGGAAAGGGGAAGAAGGCAAGCAAAAGACCATTACTGTAAATCCCAGCCCAAACACAGATGCAATGTACAAATCATAAAAAGTTCATACAAACTGTGCTGTTTGTAAGAACAGTCTTCTTCATTTACCTTCACAGAACAACCAAAACATACTTCCAGATTGGTAATTCCACATTTATGAGATGTTCTGCCAAGAGATCCATTTAGGAAAGGGACATGAGTGATGTTTTGCTAATTTGCTGTTATAGCAGATTTGGGTATCCTGAAATGCAGTTTGACATAGCAACTCATGTGAAAAAAAAAAACCCTCTGGAAATTCCAAAAAGGCAGAAGTTGCTCAATATTTGTATCTATTCTGCTAGAGACTCTAATCTGCTGCTTGAGATCTTAGCTGTCTTAAACCATTCAGTCTGAAAATTTGTATAAGGCCCATGCGTCATGCTGAATTTTCATTTTGGAAAATTCCTACCAAAGCAGTTTGGCTATTTTTAGTTTATTTAGGGGTACAAAGGGCACAGACAGCCCAAAGGCTGAGATAATCTGACACCATCTAATAGCACTGGAGAGGAAAAAAAAAAAATAAACTAAGGAAGGAGCACATATTGTGACTACTCAGAAGAGAGAAATAAAAAAACCCTCAAAGATCTGGACATGTAGAAGAGACAGTATGGAAACAGCTGCAAGGAATAGGGAGAAAAAATAAAACAGTCACATTTGGGCTTTGTCATGCATTGGTCAACTGATTTCAATAGTGTCTTCTGCACTTAAAGCTGCATAGAAGGAATGCAACAAAATGGATTATAGATGCAAAAGCAGCAAGTATTATTCATATAAACCAAGCAGACTTTGCCAGATGATGCAATAATTTATTACAGGGAAATGTACCTGGTATTGCCATATTAAACTTGCAATTTTATTCGTAATTCATTCCTCTCAGGTTTATATTTCAAGCTTGAACCTTGGAAAAAAATCCTTCTTTGCTCACCTGTAATTCATGAATTTAGGAGGCATGAACAGCAATAAATGGAGAAGAAAAGTGGTGAACTAAGGAAGATTTAATTTTCTGAGTACTGTACTAAAACTGTGTGATGCAATGAAAGTGTAAATCTTACTAACTGGAGTTAGTATTTCTCAGCATTTCTTACCTCTCTTATTTCATGAACGTTACTTTAAGAAAACAAAACCACGATTCACTTAATTGCAAAATTCCATATATTCAAATGGAGTTATGTAGATGATCCCTATTACATCTTTTTAATCATTAGATCTTTGCAACCACAGCAGTGTTTCATTTATGAAGCAAATTAGTACAGCGGTGAACAGCGATCCTCTTTGTTTGGATAGGGACACTAATGGAAAACTGGTCTTTCAACCTTAGAATTTGGAATTGGTAAATGGGTGTTAGCCCAGCAACTTCTGTATATACCCGAATGTCCCACTCCATTACTAGGAAGAGAGGTATTGAGTCAAGTCAATGCACAAATTACATTTGAAAAAGAAAAAAATCCCAGGTCACTTCCCTGAAGAAAAGGCCTTGGAGGCCCAAGTCTTTCTGTTACAGAACCCGGAACCTGAAGGAGAAACAACATTATTTTCTCAAATAATTTAGACTCAACTAGGCCAAGGGAAAATTTCAAATCAAATTCTTTAACAAAATTTCACTCTGCTGCAATAACTTGAGCCAGTTCAGAAATAAAACTCCTCCCCTGGGGTTATGGCCTGCAGGACCCCCCCTGCAGGGGCCCCCAGGCACGGCTGTGACAATTTTATCACTTGCAGCAAGGGAGTTACCTCTCAGCAGGCAGATAAAGGGAACACACACAGCATCCCACACGAGGAAAATTCCTTCCCAAGTTAAAGCTTTTCCCTGGCAGCAAAATTTTCTTTGAGCTGTGTCCACCTCTCCCTCCTTGCCATTGCTTCCCAAGGTCTCTGCACCTACAAGCACATTCCAATTTTCTGACTCTCCATTTGCCTTCAGCTATCATAAGTAAACCCAGTAATTAGTCATTTCTATTTTCAGTTGCTTTACTAAATTATTTGCTTTTAATAGAAGCATTGAACAGAGTGAATGCACTTCACATTTGTACGTTATTCTTTAATTAAACTCGTCAGAACTATACTGAATCCCTAAGCTATAATTCTATACAAACAATAAATAATATTATTTCAAGGGACAACTCTTTTAAAAACATTCTGCTGATGAGGCATTAATTCCCCCTACTACTGAGAAACCATGAAGGATGAAATTAGCAGTTTGGAAGCTTAAATTGCAAAATTGTTCATATCACCATAAGTGTCAGAAATGAAACAGCAGTGCCCGAAGTTCCTAAAATCATCTTTAGTTCTTCTTGGGATCCACACAAAGACACAAATCTCAAGACCTCCATTGCTCCAGGTTTGTTTCTTCAAAACTATCTTTTGGAATTGTCACCAGGAATATCTTTCTTGAGGAGGAAATGTAGGCTATAAAGGAGAGAATAACCAAAGATTAAAAAAGATTATTCATGAAGATCACCAGGTTCTCAGACAAACCCAACAAAAGCACATTGCCACTGTGTTTCTTTGCATGCAGCCCACCAGGGACAGAAATCAGCAACAATACAGACCTATAAAAAATCAAACTTTTAACTGTGAGGGCTAATATTGTATGCCATAGATTTCTGCACAAGTAAAATGCTAACAGGAGGTGTGTAATTAGTAAATCTTCTAATATTGTAGAACAATGTGTATGTAGAAGCTTGATTTGAATAAGGGGGGCTATTTATCTGAAAGACCCATGGTAAATTGATTCTACAGGATAATCTAAGTGGTATTTATTCTCTCTGTTACTGAGTTTTACCTTTCCTTCATTCAAGGTCTTGCAATTGAAAATGTACAACAAATGTTTGATTTTCAATGCATAAGGAATTGAAAAGGTTTATTGCTACAATCTGTCACCGAGGTTTAACAGAATTAGAGTGGTCTTTTGCCCAGGATAATTGCATCCTGTCAATACTACAATTAGATTTAACGTTTAGGTGCAAATGTGACTAAGCCAAGCACTGACCAACACGGAGATTTTCTGATAAAGGTTTTTTTTTTTTCCTTAGCTGACCACTATCTCACTTAAACCTTCCAAAGCTTCTGCTAATCCGGAGGTACTAAACACAAGGTGCCCCTGCTGGTGTTACCCAGTATCACAATGGAGAAAAAAATCCCTCAAGTGGCAAACGTGATGAAATGAACAATAACTTTTAGAAAGTCATGTATTTTAAGATTTGAAGCAGACAAAAGGGAAGTAAATCAGGGTCTCCAAACCCACACAGGGATCTGTGCTTAGAAAGGAGACCAAAGTCAAGCAAATATAGAATGGGAGCCAGAAGCATATTTTATTTTTGTACAGGTGGATGATATGTCACTCTTTTTTCATGGTGTTGCAGATGCCTTGTGAAAGCCAAGCCCAATTAAAAAACTTACCACGATGGCATTTTTGGCAAAGATTAACACCTTCACACAATATTTAGTATAGTTGGATTTTGAAAGCATATCTGCTTACCTTCTTTCTGTTTTCATAAAAATGCAGTAAATGTGTGTATAAAACACATAAGACGCAGGAAGGAAAATGGCAAAGTCGTTTTGCTTAAAAGTCAATAAATCTGGTAAAAATGCATTAAGGAAGAAGGGTCTAATCCAGAAGTGCACACATGCCTAAATTTACTAGGATTATTTACTTAAAAATAAGAATGGAACTAAACGTTTGGCTGCACTGACACCAACAACAACATTCAGAGATATAATTTGGTAATCTTGTAACACCGAGCCTGTAATTTCATTACGATGAAATCCTAGTGGGGCTAGACTACATTAGCTGTTCTAAAACAATAATTTGTGTTGGGGTCATTAATTCATTCACATCCTTCAAGGGAGATGTAAAATTTGCTTTTGAATATTCCAAGTTCCACAGAAGCACAAAGTTCCGTTCTACTTGTTAGCTTGGGCAGAACTTAATCTGTTTTTTTTTCCTGTTGCAAGCATCATAGATTTCTAACAGGAATAAATGTTGAATCCATTGAATTGGTAAAGCTGATAGAGAACTATTAAATAAGAGGCCACAGAGCAAATGGGTGAGAAGGGACGGAACAAGGATCACAAAATCAACACTGCACTTAAGGGGTCAAGAAAGACAGGACAAATGAAGGACTGAGGGGCTTGGGGCTCAGTCCCATATTTCTAAAGGAAACGTTTGTGCATTTTTTTCTACTGATTGGTTCATCTGTCCATATCCTACTGAAGATTTTTCACTATCTCGCCCCTTTACTTGCAGAAATTAAAAACACGAAAAAAAAATTCTATCCTAGCACCATTATTTTATATAACAGTCCTAAATCAGACTTTTATCTTTTATCTATTCCAGTGTCCAGTTCTTGCTAGTTTTAAGGGACTAAGAAATAAAACTTTTAAGATTCCTTTGGGAGATAAATTCACTTTCAAAATACACTTACCCATTGAGAAATTTTATCTATTATCCTGTCCATTTTGGATCAGTGAAATCTTCATTAAAAGCCCGTGAGATACACTAATGCTTTTTTTTTTTTTTAGTGTTTACTTCACATTTCTTACTGCCACGAAGCAAAATTCTAAGCATTGATGGCTTTAATTTACTTTGCATTTCCACAGCAAGTGCATTATAATTTTTATGAAAACTCTCTAAATCCCACAATCCTTCATGAAGGCTGTCAGCTGTCATTTTAAATTCCATTTAGAAACAGGTGCCATAGGTTCAAAACTTCAAAAATTCTAGACCAATACATTCATAAATCAATGATATATGCATGAACTCTGATAATTAACTAATCCTCTGACAGTATCACTGTATGCAAATTAGCAATGTTTATGCATATACATGATTAACTTTAGCCTGTGGCACGCCAAATGCTTTAGTTAGGCTTTTAGTCTAATACCTAATCATCCTCAGGGCTGCTTAATGGCTACAGGACACTATTCCTGGAGAATTTCCCATACAATCCTGAAATAGGTAAGCTGACGTGCCCACTGGGGACAAGGACCTTCCTCTTTGATGTCTGGGAAAGGACCCACACAGATTGGGAAGCTCCATCCCTACCCAAGCTGCCTCAGCCTCTTAAAGGCGGCCAAGCATCTCAGGCTTTAGGGCCTTTAAAAATAGGATTATGTGCAGTGGGTAGCATGCTTTATTAATTAAATCTGGTATGGGCAGAGGCTCTCCAGCACTTGGCAACACACATTATTACCGTTCAGAACTCTCAGCGTTTTACTTTAGGCTTGTATGTCTGGGAGTTTGGTGTCTTTTTTAGTTATTGCTGAGTTTCCCTAGCTCAGCACCCAGGACTTTAAGCTGCAAGCCCTTTTGGGTCACCGCTCATCTTCAGAGATTGCCGTATCAAGGTACTTCGAGCCGCACCTTCTGCACGGGGCGCCTGCGAGACGCACCGTGAGCTCTCCACTTGCAGCCTGCACGAAGAACACTGGAGGTCACTCCAGAGTTGCTCAAGTAACAACTGTTTCCAAAGAGAGACAGACACCGATTTTTTTTCAGCATTCAGTTGCGTGTCGTTGGTTAAACGTAACGCACTGCGCGCCTTCTACGCAGCTCTCAGCCAGCTCCCACGATTTATGATGTTTTACTGAACTCGCGCCTTTATGCCGAGCCCTGGATTCACGTGAACGCGAAATAAAGGTGATTACCATTTAAAGAACAAAAACCCACAAAACAAACCCAAAAACAAAACAGGTTTCTTCTTAGTTCTGCTATGGAATAAAAGCTCCTAAATTCAAACCGCAGAAGTCAGACATTCCTGTGAGGAAGCAGCGTGTGTGTGGGAGGACAGGGGTGACCTGCCGTGCTGTCCCCACTGGTCCCCGCCCTGGGGGCACAGACAGGCAGCCCTGGCTCTCTTTCTTCCAAGTAAATGAGTCCTTTGTTACTGAGTCCACACTGTCATTTATTTTGGCTGTGTCTTATTTGGCTTTTCTGTATTTTGCACGGCTCCAGAATATATTATGTCTGTCTTTTCAGCATCATTTTCTGTAGATTCGAAACACATCTCGACAAGGGGATCAGATCCAAGAAAACCTCCAAAACACAAGCCCGTAGTTTAGTAGAGATGCTAATTAACTTCATTCCTGAGACAAAGGAGTTGTGCTATTACAGTTTCAGGCAGCTATTAGGTAAATCAAACAGTAAGAGACCTCTGGTGAGGTGAATATCTGTGGGGGACAGACATTAACGACACTACTCCCATCGATTTTGCTTGCTCGCAAACCCACGTAAAATAATAACAAAACATAGTAATTCTTCATTTGCTCTTGAATATTTTTCCCTAAGCAGCTCAAAACCGTTCTGTAGGTAACTACAAATCTCAATATTTTCTCAGCTTCCAGAATAATTGTCCTAACAGCAGCAACAACAACAAAAGAGCTGTAAAAAACTCTTCACTAAAAAAATGTATTTAACATTTCAATCAAGAAGGGGAGTGTTTAAAAAAGACCCTCCTTTCGAAAAGCTCAAAGTTGTCTAGAGTTCTCAGAGAACTAAGTACTACTTAGTGCTACTTCACTAGAATTAAAAGCAAAAATTCGTTCTGTAGCCTAAAACAAGAGTATTTTAAGGACATTTTAAATGTATGACTCCCAGTAATATGATGGATTCCACCCCCAGGTTCCTTCAATAGGAATAACAGAACAAGGCATCTGGAAAAGCAGGAAAGGCATATTTTATGTTACACATAGATAAGGGGAATTTTTCCCACTTAGCATCTGTCCCTAATAAGTGGGCAAAATTCAAGATGTAGAGCACTTAAAAGTTTTCTCTGAATCTTTTCTGAGTAAAATAACTTTGTGCAAATAACATAAAAGACTCAGGTGGTATCGTTCCAAATATTGCATGGTTATTAAACAACTTTAAGTGTCAAAAGGCATTCATAAAAAAAAAACCACCAAAAAACCAAAAAAACAACAGCTGTGGTTCAATCCCTTCAGGAGTGATAGAACAAACGGCCTTACTTGAAAGGGTTTTACCAAAACTGAACCTTGGTGTGGTTTTATAATTTCATTTCCTTTTGCTTTGAATAGTGAAAATGCTCTTGCATAGCCTAAGATCTTCCTAAAAAAATTACTTGTACACAGATTTCAAAACTTCTGTAAAGAAAATTAATCTTGCAGCACATCCACCAGTGTAGAAGGAAACAGCTCTCTTCCTTGTCCTCAAATAAATTTAAAAAATAAAAATAAAAGCACCAGCAGCAGCAGCTTTGTACTAGAAGCCCCAACAAGTCTTTTCTGGCACGGAGACATGACAAATACTTGTTTTCCCAATAACAAACATGATCTGGCAGTCTCCACTTCTTTAGGAAGCTCCCTATAATATACTGTACTGAAAGCACTACTTATTTTCACTCTTTTAACCTCCTTTAAAATATGGATACACCTTGTGCTTTCTAATATGCCTGTTCTCTACATTACCCAGGTCAGGCTTCCAGAGAAAAGTCCTAAAAGACTGTTTCCATGAGCCTATTTTAAGATCCTGACTAATTCAGCAATATTTTTGGTACTGAGGCAACTTAAAGATTTATCATGAGTGCTTCTTGATCAATAATTCATACAAAAAAGAAATGGAGGCAGGGAAGCACAGTTATCAATCTCATTAAAAAAAAAAGAGTATTAACAAGAGCTCTGACTATAGGAGGGAAGATGAGGTAAAATTATTACTTTTTACCCATTGCAGCACAGGTACGAAGTCCAGTTAGATTTCCATTGTACTACCGCTGGCACAGTTAACTGTTGCTACGGTAAAAAATATGTATCTACAGTTAATTAAATTACATATAAAAGCCATATGATAGGGGCATTTTGTAATAACTGAAAGAAACAGTAAGAACGAGAAAAAAATTAACATCACCGCGGGAGCTACGGCAATGCGTAATCGTCACTGTGTTTTGTCGCAGTTCCCGGCTGCCCTCTCTCTAGCACGTTCAGGTGCGCACATTTAACCCTCGGCAGCAGACACAGCCTTTACGTTTTAGGCTGGAAAACCCCTAAGCGCACGGAGGCGTTTGTGTTCGCGGGAGCACACACAGCCTTTACGTTTCAGGCTGGAAAACTCCAAACCGCACGGAGCTGATCGCGTTCCCCGCGCCGCGGATCCACCATGGCGGCGGCTCCCCTCAGCCGGGGCGGGGGGGGACAGGGTGGTGCCCACGACGCCCATTGGCTGCGCAGGGCTGAGGGCGTGGCCTCCCGTAGCGGAACGCCCTATAACAAGGCAGCGGGGCCCTCTTCCTCTCAGCAGCAGCGATGGCCGAGTGGTTAAGGCGTTGGACTTGAAATCCAATGGGGTCTCCCCGCGCAGGTTCGAACCCTGCTCGCTGCGGCCGGGTGGCGGTCACCTTTTCCTTTCTTCCGTGTCCTCTTTTTTTTATAATACTCAAAGTTTTACTCCTCACGTCCTCTCTCGCTGCTAAACCTCCGCAACAAAATGAGCTATTAGCTGCTGTTCCACAGGATCGGCAAGATTGAAGGGACCGCAGTGTGTCTTCTGGTCCAAACTCCCTGCACACAGCACAGGACTGCATCCAGACAGTTCTGGGATATCCCCAGAGAGGGAGACCCCACACCCTCTCTGGGCAACCTGTTCCAGTGCTCGGTCACTGCACAGGCACGAAGTTCTTCCTCGTGCTCAGGTGGAACCGCCTGGGCATCAGTTTCTGCCCGTTGCCTCTTGTCCTGTTGCTCAGCACCACTAACAGCCTGGCTCCATCCTCTCGGCAACCCCCCTTTAGACATTTATACACATTAAGGAGATCCTACACAAAAACATTGTACCGACCTGCCCAAAGGACTATTGTGCTGCCCCCATGTCTGACAGCTGATACAAAACAAATAAAATCCGTCAGCAGCAGACTACTCTGTACGGAATGCATTTGCTCCATCGAATCTTCCCTGAAGGAAGCTGGTCTGATTCCTCCTAGACCTCCAACGGGGGTGTCCTAGATCCTCCTTTCCTGCCCTTTGTGACCTTCTGCACATGCATGACATGCACACACACATGCAAAATCTGGCAAAGAGGGGGGGAAAAAAGCCCCACGGAAGTTATTTTGCAACTAAGAACCAGGAAAAACAAAAGAAGGCCCCCTCAATCCCCTCTTTCTGACCAGCTTATGCTGACTTGCACCACTCAGGTGTGTTAGTCTCCTTCCTACGTGTGGCTCCTGTGTTAGTGAAGGGCTGAAAAATTCGCCAAGTCAGGTAAGAAAAGGCTGGAAATAAGAAAAAGGCCATTTTCACAGAGGCCAAAATAGGCCAGAGCAGGAACAACCACTTTTTACTCCTCTCTCTCCCTCCCTCAAAGACAAGAGGAAAAAAAACCAACACAAACACATATGCAAACCCATTTATTCTAGGATCACGTTTTGTTAGCGCAACTTAATAGAATTAAAAAATACAGACAGAGGAAGAAAAGGAAACAGTGATTTAGCCCTGCTCGGAACAAAATAAAAGAAAGAGGGAACAACCAAAAAATTGTGTAAGCTGGCAGCAAAATGAACATTTCAGAACACTCCCTAACGAGGCTTTCCAGGGATTTCAGGTTTTGGTGTTTGTTTCTGTCAGGGCACATGTAAGTTAGAAGTTACACTTCAGAGGGAATCTTAAACTGCTAAATAACTGACAATGGGACTGTGTAATATATGACCATAATAGGAGGCATTTCTCTTAAGTTCTCACAGTACGTGCCAATGAATACTGGAATAGGACACCTCATGTGAGACATCGCAGAGGAGGCAGTTTTTAAATTCAGTACCAACTTAAATATCTTTTGCTAAGTAAATAACTTTTGCTAAATAGTCCACGTGCTACTTTCTCCTTAGCACATCTGTATTCTCACAGCAGCTTAAAGTTTTGTTTTAAGAACAGTACATGTCAGTCACTCTGCAAAACATCAAAATGTTTGGGGAGTGTGCACATTTCAGATAACTTAGAAAAACCCACCCTATTCTCCACATATAAGGCCCGATTCTGTTTAATCAGTCAAGAATTTAAATTATTTTTTGGTTCCTTTATAATTTGAAGATCCTTCCACCTCTGTAATCTCAAACAGGAGAAACACTATTTTGTGTAATGCAGTTTTGGGGAGCTTTCCAAATTAATAAAGAGATAGCAATAAAAGACTCAAATTACTAAACACAGTGGCCAAGCTAATCCTTCTTTTCCACTGTATCACTGAAGAAGTTGACACGGTTTTTTTCTGCCCAGTTTCAGCGTCTTATTTCCAAAAGACATGTTTCCTTGTTTTCATAAATCTGAAGACGAAGCACCAATCCAAATAAATATTTGTTAGGAAGTTTACTTCACGATGTCCTTTTCACTGGACCTTGCTGGCAACAGAAATGTCAAATGACTGACACCAAAAGATGTGGTTATTTTAAATTTTATACTGAAAAACAAGAGGCCAGTCTGTGAGAAAAACAACAAAACTCCACTCTGTATAAGGAATTATTTGTGTCCAGTGAACCTTTTCTCCTCGAAAGTGATTTCCCCCCAAACTTCGCAGTTAAAAAAAAAGCAGCAGCAAACACTCGAGTTCTTTCCCACTCTCACCCATCAGCGAGGTTTATGCAAATGTTCCCATCAAGGCACTAAAGGGGAAGAACCATATGGTTTTAATTGCAGTTATTTTTTGCAATTACAGAAGAAAATAAGTAAGGACTGCCAAACAGCCTACTAGAGCTACAGATATATCACCAGCACCAATGCCCTGGGCTCAGGCCCTCCAGGAGCAGAAGACACCAAAGGCACCCAGACCCAACTGCAACAGTCTCTTACTCCTCTGGACTTTCCTGCTCATTCTCCTGCCTACCACCCACCCAGAGATATCATTCACACAAAGCCTGTGAGGAGCTGTCAGTCCTCTCTCCACCCAGCCAGAATCTGGGGGCTCCATGGAAATGACTGACCAGCTCTGACAATCCTAACAAAGTAGTTTCTGTAAGGACTGATGCCCAAGAGTCAAACTCCACCTCCCTAGAAAAGCTGTCAGCCTTTGGTGCCGAGAGTCCTTCCATATTTTCAGAGAAGCACTTCTGGCAAAGCAGCAAGCAAATCATTTTGTCCAAAGCACTGAGAACCACAACACATATCAAGACAGGAAACGTTCTGAGCTTTGGCAAAAAAACTTCATGTTCTAGAAGTAGCCCCTCTCCCTTACCGCTCCACCAGAAGAAGGGAGAAGGAGCGAACTACTGTGGAGATGGAATAGAGGAAAGAAAAATCATTTTCTCCAGCATCCATCACCTGTGACAGGTTAGAATATCCATCAGAGACCTAAAACATTTAAAAGCTTCAAGTTTGTACTGTGTACCACTGTAATGACTCAGATACAAGCCCTTCAAAGGTGGGACAAACAGAGCAGGTGCTGAGTCTCATCTTCATTAGCATGAGAGGGAGATGAGACTAAATACAGCGAAGGTGAAAGCACAAACATACCCAGTGCCTGCCATCATGTAACAGTAGGATGTGTTTGTACACTGGGCTGCCATAAAAACACCCAGCACAAACTATAACTGATAAACGTCTCAGCTGACAGTGACAGAGCCCGACAACTTACTGAGGGGCTTTATCTTCAGCTGTGTAATTTCATCAGCTTTACAACAGCCTCACTGCTCACACTTTCATATCCTGAAATAAGAGATGAGCCTGCTGGGAAGGTAAGATAGCAATGTTCATGCTCAGGAAATTAAAGCTACCCAGTATCTGTTTTAATCATCAGGAGACTTGCCTGTATTATAGAACTTATAAATTACTGTTGGTTTTTTTTTTTTTAATCTCATTTAAAGAGGAAAAGAACATTCAGGAAACGATCTTACCTATCATTCAGCATTACTCAGCCTGAGATTTTAAGTCATATACTGTCTGTATTCATCATCCAAACTTTAACTCTTACATTGTCACTTGGGAAACGTCGGCAAAACAACTTGGCAAATATTGGCAAAACAATAAGTTTGTCAAGAACTAGAACAGTCTCAATCTTGTATAGTCAGCATTTGCACAACAGGTATGACAACAGTAAATAAAAATACAATAATTTTACATAATTCAAGGGTCCCCCCCAGCTGTTCAGTTACACTGTAAACACCTGGCTAAATAGTTGCTTCATTTCTGATCTTACAAAACTGGTTGAGAGAGTCTCAAACATCTAAAAACACAGCATTCAACACCATGCCCTATTCTCTGTATTTTATCATCATCATCCCCCTGCACCCCCATCTGCTACCTCATAACTCCCACATTAAAGCTTTTCAGCCCTCACAAGTCCAGCAATGGCCAAGTTTCATTAACTGGACATTAACTTTTGACTGGACTCGGAGGCGCTGGGCTCACCTCAGTTTGTTTCCACACCAAGCTGTTCAGAGCTGTAGCACTCCAGCACAGTAATGCTCAGTTGCTGTGTGATGGAAGCCCACGCAGAGTCAGACCCCTCAGGTACCCAGAACATTCAGAACTCCTTGTTACCCACCTAAACAACTCACAAGAAGTCCTAAAGAAGAAAATGGGACCTTACCATCACTTGCAGAGAACTGCCCTCTCCCTCCAGCTTCAGATTCACAGGCTCTAATATCTAACATGTGGTGTCTGGGTTTGTCACTGTTGTTCCCCATCCCCAAAACCAATCTCCTCCAGCTGTTTCCACTTTGTAAAGCCAGTTAAATTCTCTGTGCGCCACTGAAAACCACCTACACCTGACCATTGGCTCGTAATTACATCTTCACAGAGCTTGAGACTCCCCACCCCGTTAAAATGGAAGCATGTGAAGCATGTTCTGTGCTCACCGCTGCAGAGGCCAAGGCACCACATTGTAGATACAAATGTCATGGGGAATATTTGCTGGATCTTTTCATCTTACTAGCAGGAAAACTTTTTTAAAAAAAGGCAAAAAAGCAGTTTTTTACCCTTAGAGGGTGGACCCTGAGTGGCCTAAAACTGACTAATTTGACAGGTATTTATTTCTTTACTTTCTGACACGACGAAGAACTAGGTTGCCCACTTATTCCAGCTAACAGTTGTTACTGGTCAACAGGTCAGGTCCCACCTTTTTTTTTTGGGGAAAAAAAGGTAAAAAGCTGCACAGGTTCCTCTGGCCTTCCAGTAGACCTGGGTTTGCTCTGCTAGGAATAGGTTAATTCAACTCTAGCTGAGAAATACAGAAAATTGGACCATTTCAAGTTTAACACACAGAGGAAAAAAAAAAGTCTGTAATGATGGTATTCTGGAGCACCAGTTTATAAGCTGCCCTCTTCAGAGGGCAAATACAAGCTGTAGAACTGATCTCCAGCAGGCACCATTGCAAAACACAAGTTTTGCCATCAGCTTTCACTGGACTAAGAGTCTTCCAAATATCTGCAATTCTTCATCCAGAACAAACACCCAAAGGTTCTTTGCCAAAACCAACCGTGCAATAATTGGCTAATCACAACATCAGTTTTAATGACACGAACAATGAGCCTGCTGTTCAAAGGTCTATTGTGCACTCACTTCTCAAGGGAAACCAGCTCATTAAGTGCTAAATCATCCATCCAACTACCCCCTTTTACCTTTACCGGCAAGTGAAATGGTGAGAGGAGAATCTGGGCTGTCACCTGATTCGAAGTGCTCCAGCTGGCTGCATTCCCATCTTTTTGTTAGACAGAAAATTGTGCCCTATTAGTTTATCTCCTTCAAATGAACTCGAGTTTCTCCTGTTACTACTGTTTGACACTGTTTACAATCCCTCTTTATAATATGGACTGAAAGTCTTTCTTAAGCAAATACCTTTGTATCAAGTAAAGCAGCAAATGCACTAGGAAAAAACCTGGTGATTACATTTACCAGATATTATTAATCTCATCTCTATAATGTTTCCAGGTGCAAAATATGCAAGGAGAAGCACAGCAGGTCAGTCAGCACATCAGCCCCTGCGTGGGGGACACAGACATCATAACACTGTTTCCATGTTGGCCGAACACTGAACTTTTCAGGTTACACTTTCCAGTGAGATGCCCCAGATGCACAACTTAACCTCCCGTAAGCTTTTACCCACCGAGGGTACAAATAACAAGAAATTCTAAAGGGATCTCTGTGGTGGGTGAAGGATTTAATTAAAAAGATGAAAGCAACCCCTCTTCTGTTTCCAGGCAGTTTTATTTGCTGCTGATGGAATTATCTGCCTGCACAAAACCACAGTGTTAATACCTGACATATTAGCCAGATTTGCAAAGAAGAAAGCAAATACAAAATAAATAAACAACTATGTAGAATTGAGAGAAGTTGGCCAAAATATCAAAAACCTAGCATGTGAGATCTTGTACACATTAGTGCTGACTTCTCTGCTTCTTCATTCTGATAAAACCTGATAAAACCATGTCTACCCCCACCTGAGCAGGGAGGGAAATTGCTATGAAGCCACAGGACAATACTGGCACTCATAGCAAGGAGGACCAGTTGTCCACCAATAAATCTTAATTAAAAACCACTGCTAACTGGACAAGTAAATTTCTGGAACTGCCTTCCAAAATAAATAACTGGTGCAAAAAGTGTACTTATTATGGTAGAAAGCAAGGGATTTTTAGGAGTGCTTGATCTATCACAGTGACCTCCTTGGATAATAAGAACCTTATTTTTTCATCTCTATCGTAAGATCACGATTCTCCAGCAAGTGAAGTTTGTAATGCCTGTGTTATAAATCACTGCAGTGAGTACAATGCCATGGAGAAGTGAGGCAGAGCACAGAGTTCAGAAATAGGCAGAGTTTTGTTTACAGTTCGTTGTCATAAAGCTTTAGGATGATCATCTCTGAATAGGATGATACCCTGGAGTCCTACATTGACTCGCTGTTCTACTGAGAGTACGTTCTTCATAACATCACAGCACTGAGAGAAACATTAATCACTACATAGTATTTCAGAATACAAGAAACAATCTGTAAGATACTCTGATAACTTCACAGAATTCCTTTCATGTTAATACTGAAAAGGCTTTGCTTGCTGAACAAAAAGACCTCCACCTGTAATGCTCACAGCACGTGTGTTAAATCAGTATTTAGAAACTGATTGGAACAACGTTCACGTTACAATGAGTGAGTACAAAATACAAATAACTTATAACTGCTGACACACACACACACAAAAATACTGAACTGTTGAACAGGTGATCTCATGCTCTTGTATACTCTGCATTTTAGATCTCATAGTTTCTGAATTTCCTCAGAAGGTCTGATGGAGCATCACCTGACCAGCGGAAACGCAAGTGCCAGTAATTTCCCTCTGAAAATCCTGAGAAAGAAAAAGAGAAAGGCAAGGAAGTTATTGTAAATTAAGTATAAAATTAAGTTGTCTGAAATAATACTTGACAGCCTTCCCCCCAAAAAAAAGTAAGTAAAAAATTGGTCACTTCCAGTGCTCCTGACCAGCAGAGTCAGGATTCTTGGCATGTTTGAACGAGAACTCAAATGCCAAACTTCAAGGTATAGATCAGCTGGGAAGAGTCCAAAAGACAGCAACAACAACAGCGGTCCACAAAAGAGGATTCACAAAATAAAACTGAACAAATTGCATTGGCTTAATCTGAAGAAGAAGAGACAGATGGTGACATGATAAATCTGCCAGTTAATACTAAAATGTGATTTTCCTGTATCAGGAAAATGAAACCTATTAGCAGAATTGGTGTTAAAATCTCTTATTCGGGCTGGAAGAGCTACGTGGAGTTCTAGTGTGTAATTTGTACAGACCAGCAGACAGGAACTGAAAATATCACAGGTTAAAAGTGGAATCCAACACAGTAATTTCTCCTGGATCAAAACAAAAGCATTATCAACAGCCTAACATTAAGTATAAACACCAAAGTACACACAGACCCTGTCAAATAAATATATTATAATATCAGCATTTGTTAATGTAAACATATGCCTACTGGATAAATTAAGTAGGTGCTTGATGGGTTTGATATTTTTCCCATTTAAATATCTGGAAATTGCATTAAAACCTGGGGAAAAAAAAAAAACTGAGAAAGAAGATGCCTGCAAAGAAAATTCACCATTACAAGGAACAGAATGATTTTTTTCTTTACTTCGAAATTTTACTGTTCAACAAGGGATACAGTGATGATTTAATTACCAAAAAAGAGCAAATAGTGTAGAATTGTAGAGCATAATTTTTCAAAATCAAGTTTTCATTTAGGCCTGACATACATTTGTTTGCATAACCTTCTCATCTATTTTCTGCATTCCACAAATGGTTGGGATTACTTTAGGTTTTGCCATCCTCACAGCTGAACTTAACTTCCTGCTTGATCAAACTGGGACAAAAAAATTACAGGACTTCATTTAATAATAGTTCTCTGATAACATAAGCCTAAGATTATGAAACTCCTGAAGGATCAGGCAGAACAGAGGGTGGCCCTTGTGGGAAGTAAACTTTGATCAGGAACGCTGACCTAAACAACAGACAGAAGTACTGACTGGGTGGGTGACACTTTTGAAATACACATTTATCCTGGTTGCATGCACTATTTTTTAAAAAACCTGTTTGAACCCAAAAGAAGCCTTCAAGTCTCAAATTGTAGTCCTCATTAACTCATCATTAACTGCTCAAAAGTAATAAATATCGGATAGAAAACAAAACCTAAATATTTTACTCAGTAGTTTTAAAAGTTATTTTTTTAAAGTCACTGAAAATAACTGCCTTTTTTTTAATCTTTTCATATTCATATAGCAGCAAAACTAAACTTTCCATTTTGGTTAAAGCTTTTTTTCTCTTCTTCTCCAGTTTTCTGGCTTTATTAGAAAACAATCAAGTAAACACAGGGTAGGGAAGAAGAAAGGTCTGAAAACTTCAACATTAAATAAATAAAAAAAGCATAAACCCCAAAACAAAACCCCAGTTCAAAACCATGATAAAAAAACCTACCAGTCAAACATATTGTTCTGAAGAAGAACTGCTCATGATTAATATCCCCCATTGCAGGCCAATCCCTGGATACTGCAATTTTCTGTAGCTGCTGGTTTCACTTACTTGGGGAGTCTGGATTCTTTGAAGGCTGCGGTTTCACATCAGGAATTGCAACATCTTCTTGCTCCCTGTTCCCTTCCAACAATCCATCTTCATTGTTTTCCATCTGTTGGGTCCAAATCTCAGGAGTTATGTTGGTATTACTGAAGTCAGGAGCTTCCAGCATTTGGTCTTTCTTACTTTGGACAGCCCAGTGCATTGACTAAAGGAATGCAAAAATAACAAATAACTAATTCCCGTGCTGCAAAACAGAATTAATGAACTTTTCTTGCTTATATTGTTGTAACTATCACCCACCCTAATAAAGGGGGGGGAAAAAATCCAGTATTTTGGAATTAAGATCTAGGAACTACGAATTAAGAGCTAGGGAAAACATGAGGGAAAACCATGAGGGAAAACAACCCTCAGAACACCTGCCTGTGTCACAGGTCACCCCACTAGCCCAGCAGGGTCCCTCCAAAGCCCTGTGTGAAGCCCAGGGTTTCAAGGAACCTATCTTATGGACTTTTCAATGAGCTCTTTCTCTAATCGGATAGCATGAAAACAAATCTGATAAGCAATATACCAAAAGGAGAATATATTACAAGAAGGTCCCAGCTTTAATCTAACTTTGAAAAGAAATAAAAGCTTCCTACAAAAACAAGGCACGCTGAAGCATTTGGAAACAGCCTTTAAGTTACTTAAATTTCCTGTAACACACACACACACACACACAAGCAGCAACTTGATAAATTCACTCTAAAACTACTGGGCTAACGCCCTTCTGTGATCAGGCTTCTACAGCCCTCCAATTTTTCCTGAATTTCCTTAACACCCCTAGAGCAGGAATCACTCTGCGCTATTCCCATCCCCAAACCCCTCCACTTCTGCAACTCGTCCCCTCGCTCACTGCAACCTTCGGTCTGGCCCAGCCCTACCTTCCCTTCCTCCTGAAGGCCCAACTTAGGCACCACCAACCGTTTTCACGGAGCTGCTCAGGGCCTCCCACTGCTGGAAGGGGATGGTGATTTTGCTTCGTCGCCAGTAATCGTAGCGCGCCCGGCTCTCTTCGTTAGTGAGAACCTCCTTAGCTTGCTGCAGCTTCTGGAAACTCTCCACTAGAACACAAACCGAAAGGATGCTAAAGCCAATACCTGTTTTGCAAGCGCTGAATTCGGATGCCAACAATGGCTCAGAGCAAAGAGAACAGAGGAGGCAGAAGGAGAAGCCAGTCAGTGGGATGGGGTTGTTCTGCTTACAGCTTGCGCAGCTGGAGCTGGTGTTAGGAACACCTTTGGTGGGCAGCTGATACCCTTCCAAACGAGGAATAAAATGCTTCTTAGTCTATTTGCTTCAAAAGCTCCTAAATTTAAGCTGAGAGAACCTTAGAGAGTACACAGGCAAAAGGGCACGAGTCAGCCCTTGCAGACAGCCTCAAAAAGGGAAGTTAGAGCAACGCTGCTTCAAGGAACACATTTGGATCTACAGAAGTAAGGAAGTCAGAGAAGGTACAACACCAAGAAAACATGAAAAGGGGGAAAAGAGATGAGCAGAAATGGACAAGCAAAAAGAATAATCTCAAGATAGTTCAAAGTCATTAACTTGTGCATTTTTTCAGGTGTGTTCTCTCCATATATGCTAAAATGTCATCCTGAATACAGACTGTATGAATGAGAGCTCTCCTCCTTCCCTACAGGGTCATTTCTCAGGAAATGGTTACTAAGGATGCAGCTGCATGTTACTATTTGTAGAAGGGTTATAAAGATTTAGACTTTATCTGTGACTCACCTCTGTTACAGTGATCTATTATTCATTTATTCCAGTTTACAAATAGAGAGATTTCTTTTGAAATACACTATGCCTAAACACTAATCAAAATTGGTAACTACAACTCAAACAAGAGACAACAGGTTGAGGGGCCAGCTCTATTAGGTTTCCTTATAGTGTTACTAGTTTTCAACAAATAAAAGGTCTACTTTAATTACTTTTTATTGACTTTCAAGCCAGTGACATAAAAATATAAAGTAAACTTTCACCAGTAGCAGAGAAAGGTTTTTAAAGTAAATACAGCATGTTCAGGTAAGTAGAGCATAAAACATTTCTTCTTGACGAGCAAAGCTGGTTTGATACTTGAATACCCACATTCCCCTCCTCTCCTGTGAACTCACTAAGGAAAAGAAAGCCCTGCTTTACAGTCTATAGTTAAACTAATAGGAACAATCCAAAGAAAAAGTTCTGTGCATTATTTAAAATGAGAAGCATATTATTCAGCAACAGAATTTTGACGGGGGATCAATATCATGAACATAAAAATATAAACTCCTCAGACCAGATCTGTCTGTGGTTATGAATGGGTAAGACTGGAAACAAATAACTCAGGTGCTGCTTAGTCCTCACAGCACAGGTCCCACCTGTTTTTTGAGGAAAAACAAGCCATGGAAAGGAAAAAAAAAAAGAAAATCCTAGAAAACAAAAAAATCCAACATGTGTCTTCCAGCACTATCACCTAGATGTGTGCAAGTATTAGAAAAGAATATTAAAAGCTCGCTATTTAACTAGAATATGCTCAATACACATGATGATTAAAAATATATTGAGGGGAAGGAATATTTAACAAAGTTTTAAGGCTGAATTTAGTACCTTGGTCAAGTTAATTGTTTTTAAAAAGGAAATAATACATACCTGCTTTGGGGTTTCCAGGATGCTTGTCAGGATGACACTCAAGGGCTTTAATCTTATATTCTGCAAGAATTTGTTCAACCTAAACAGAATATTGAGACTTAAAGTAGTTAAACAGATAGACACAGAAAAGGTTTTCAAATTTGATTTTTGAAAGAGGCTGGGAAGATTAACTAAGAATGCTGAAAGATTTTGTCCCATTCATTTTACAACCTTTAGTACAAGCAAAGTAGGTAACAACAACCATCTGCCAGTGACACTGCTTATTTAATTTCATTTTCTCATCCTTAGTCTTGTTTTCCTGAAGCTCAGTCCTCCAATATGGCAAGTTGGCTTTAAGAAAAATTTGCAAAGACATTTGACCACACGGGCAAAACGCATCACTTCAGCTGCTCTTTACTTTGTTTAATCAACTCTCACTCTTTCTGTACTGCTGAAGATCAATTTGTGGGATTAGGTGGCTTTCTCCATATCCTCTTCATAGGAAATTCAGCCAGCACCACGTGGCTTTTCCATCTTGGATACCCCATTGCCAGATAACCAGCAGTTCACAATCTTTCTGCCAAGTTAATTTTCTGTGCAAAAGGGTTGGCTTGGAGTAGATTTATAATCAATATTAGCATGTTTATTAGTGAGTCACAAGTTCCCACACAGTTTGTAGTACCGTAAAGTATCCCAACCACTGGAAAAACAAAGCCATATTAACAGTTAACAAAATACAGGAAACCACTGGAGCGGGCATCAGCTTCGATTTTCAAATGTTTAGTGCTTTTCCAGGTGTCCTGCTGCTTATTATAATTCAGAAGCCAAAACTTCTTTGTATCATTCCAGTACAGCTTAAGCTTTCACAACAATTCACCCTGAGGTATCAATTAGTTATTGTTCTTTCCCATATGAAAAAGGCTGTTTATATAAATTCCTCATCCTTCAAACCATGAGAGCCACATACAATTTAAATTATTTATTTCAAAATTAAGGCTCATAACATTTTTCCTTCAGAATAAAATCACAGTCTGCTCAACAAGCTTGCCAAATTTTTCTGGCATATGCTGGGGAAAAAATGTGGTCTGTGGTGGTATCCTAAGAATTCTACACTCTTCCCTCTTCTCAGTAACTCCTTACAGAGGAACAGATGTAATGTGGTGTATTTTCAGTCAGTACCACACTTAAAAACACATATATCACACAAAGAACTTGATGAAGCTGGTTACTGTAGAGCCAGCCACCTCTCAAAAGTTACTTCAAGGGGAACTTTGCAGTTAAAACGTGTACAGCAGCAGAGGGGTAGCGTGGAAGTCTGTGCTGCAGGTACAAAGGAGCGTGGCTGCAAAAACAGCTGCGAAGCCCCAAATTTCTGTTAGACCTTAGCAGTGCTGTGCAGCATCCTGAGGGCAGGTGACCCCGGCGCTCAGTCAGCCTGTGACCTCACCATGGCAAAAACGAGGCCATGGCAAACGTCTGCTGCTCCTCTCAACATAACAGCACTTGACAGCCTGCTCTTCAGGGCCAACTAGCATTTATTCCAGCTTTTTCATTTCATTTTAAGCAACCTGAAAAGCCGTTATCAGATGTACTTGAACTGCTCTCGTTAATTGCTAAGATCTTAAGGAACTGGTGTGAGGAAGAAAACGAGAAACAGAATCTGCGAAACAAGCCTGCATGGACACTTGAGCACTGCCCTCTGCTGGGACCCCTTCTAGGAGTTTCCTCAGGAACAGCTTTACATTTCCTTCTGTGACTCAACGAAGATGTCTCCTCTTTATCTTTACACTTGACCACTAGGACAGGTGAGAGACTAAATTTACTGGGCAAAATAAAGCTTTTACCCCCACTGAATACATCCCTCATTACAGCAGAGAAACCAAAGCTCCTTTTCCAAAACAGAAACACAATTTCAGTTAATAAAGCAGCTGGATTTAAAATAATAATAATAAAAAAAAATTAAAAATTAGCATACCAGACTTTTAAAAAAAATGTTATACGGGCACCTTTAGAATGAAACATACTTGTTTTAGCTACAAATCACTCAACAACTGCTTAGCTAGAGATCTCATTATAAATAATGTATCTGCTACCGAAACAAATTAGTAAAGCTGGTATTTTAATGTCATTAAAAATAGCACTTAAAAACAGTAATATGATGAATGAAAAAGAGATACCGTTTTTGTTTTTCCTCTGAACCAAGGAATACAGTTAAAAACCCCCGAAACACGTATAAGGCCTGAGAAACTCAACAGGGTTATTAGCGCCCTACAGCTATATAAACATTTGTCGTATTAGTAGCACACAAATAACTTCTTTTCATTCTTCAAAACCATATTCCAAAATATTATTTGGATGCTGTCACACGTATGCCATTGGCTCGTGATTCTTAACCATACCACTTGTTGGTCTACATCAATGAACAAACCATTATTTGGCTGTATCCCTAACACGCTCCTGTTCTACGGGGCACTTTGAACCTAAGCCTTGTTCTGGGCTCTTCACGTCGGTGCACGCATCAGAAAACCGAGCTTTCCAAGGGAGATGCCACAAGTGGCAAGAAAGAAGGTTCCCCAGGCATTTCAGACAGTCCCGCCCGCAAATCCCCCGCGGACAGCCGAGCACATTCAAACTAATTAACCAGGGGGGCGAGGGAAGGTTCTTACCGTCGATAGCTCGTCGCATCCCAGCAAGTCGTAGTAATCCTCCAAATCCTCCGCGCTGCAGTTCAGAATCGCATCCATCGGCACTGCTCCCGCGGGCTATTTCCAGCCGGCACAGGGGTTGTAGAACACAATAGCGATTCAGAGCTCACACAGGACTTTAAATCAGCCCAGGGCAACAGGCGGTTCCCTCCCCGCTCCCCAGCTCTCTCCGGCGCTTTGGAGCGCTGTCAGCTGACATGCAGGGATTTGAGGAGTTCTCCGCTGCCACTGGTGCCTGCAGGAATGCCAACCCTCCCGCACAAACACGCTCGCAGCAATGCTCCCTGGGATTTGTAGTTGCCAGAGTCCCTTCAACGTTAAACTGAGGATCCCGTCCAGACCAGAGTTCTGGGCACTGACCGAGTCCTGGCCGAGATTCCGCTCATGCCACTGCCTGTGCGGCCACTGCAAACCGGCACAAGCCACCCTGCCCCGGAGCCTACTCAAATACATCTGCTGCTCGATTTCTAATTGCAACTTTTGCCACAGTCCCTGACAAATGGGGACAAATGGGTAATCATAGAGAAGAGTAAGGAATACATCCAAAATAATGATTATAGGGTACTGACCTTGCCAAAGTCTGGCAGTTCTGTCTGTCACCCCATCAAACATGAGGCAATCTACTCTCCTAAGGCGTCCTCAGGTACATACACACCACTCCTCAAAACCAAACAGCTCCTCTATATCAGTCACGCGTCTGACAAAACTAAAGCTATCCAAAGGCATTACGCTATTATCAAATTAAGTAGGGACTCTTCCTCATGCTAAATTACTTTCAAATTCTGTATTGAAGGTCTGCACTGTGCGCAAACACGTTCCTGGTAAAACTCACTTTACACTGAAGTGAAATACCTTTAATTTTGAACTATGATTCGTGACCAAGGCCTCAGCCCAACAAAGACTACAGACACAACTGGTGTCTTCCATATTCTGTTATTTCAGATTATTTCCCAGGTGTAATGCTAACCTCATGCTGAAGCGTTTCCTCTGGAGCCTCAGGAGCTCTGTTTTTACTTTTCCCACTCCTGCAAGAGCTTTGTAATCCAAGATGCTTCATGTCATTGAATATTGCTGATTCTTTAAACTAATACTTGAAACAGATGCCTTCAGTAGGTACACAATTCTAGATGCAGTGACCTTGCAGGAGAGTCTGTGCAGAACAGATCCCCAGGGTGTGACCAAGGCTGGGACACGGATGTGTGAATCAGTGAAGGACCCAGTGGCCACTCAGAGTTGTTTATGAATAAAAAAAATATAATTTTTGCATCTACAAGCACTTTATTATCTACATTATTACTGTTCTGCAGTTACATTTATTATTAGTCTTCCACAGCTTTCTCTTCAAGGTTGTACTGCCTCAAGTTTTCTATTTTTACTGGATGTTCAGATAGCTTACTGAGATTATAAAATACATAAAGTACATGAAAAGAGGCAATAATATTAAAAGACAAAGCACAAGCCTCGATGAAACCATTTAAATCTGTTAGAAAACTCTACCATCATGTTTCTCTGAGTGAAAAAAAAAAAAACCAATAGAAATGCCTTTTCAACGCGAAGTGGAAGAATTAGCAATTATAATTTTGTCTCCTCTTATGAAATTAAATTCATAACTTAATAATAAATCAGAAAAGTATAGGAAAGAAATGAAAGCTTTTTAGCAAGAGAATATGTAAATATTTAAATAGAATGTACTCGGGGGAGGACAAAAAACAAACAGCTGTCCCTCCTCCCAACAGCATTCCTGACATCCCTTTCTTTTCCAAGTATTCCTTGCATATTTGCCAAAGGTGAAAGGGAAGGCTCTTTAACCCTTTTCCAGTCCAGCTTTCGGCGGCTGTTTCTGTGGAGCTGCAGGCCCACAGCTGTGCTCGTGCCCCCTGGAGACCCCCAGGCCTTGGGGCACAAAGGGTCCCACAGCACAGGCCGAAGGTTTGTGTATGCAGGACACAAAACACTGACACCGAATAATAACTCAGCCTTCTACTGCTCCTCCTGACTTCAGTGGGGCAACTCCCAAAGCATCATCAAAAAGGAGAACGAGAGAACCTGTACGTAACACACAGGAAAAAAAACCCAAAGATTAGCCCCCAGGACATAAATTTTATTTTCAGTGGAATCACAGCATGGGACATGGCACATATGATTGCCTACACACGCTGTGGTTAGTGTTGCTCAGGAGGTACAAACAGTTCTGGAAGTGAGGAAATCTCGTATTTGTTCTCTGTACCCAACCACCACCAAGCCTCACCTATTCAGAACTAACACAGACCAACAATTTCACTTGTTTAGAGCCAAGTGCAAACCTAAATTCTGGTTCAGTGTAAGAGGACATTTCCCAACGCCTTGTAAAAGTCACAAATGGCCCTTTAAATAAAACAGCAAGATCTGGAAATCTATTTGAATTTATTCCTATAAATACACAACATCTTCCAGGATCAGTTCTTCTCAACTGACTTCAGTGGTTTTGCTTCCTGTGGGCAGGGTGCACATTTACAAGAAGTTCAAGGCACAATATAACTCATTTGAGTTTTGCATTTCATGCTCTATCCCTGTCCCCACACAAGCTCAGAGAAGCAGAAACAGAAGAGGACAAACACACTTCCCAAACTAAGGGTAACCACTGCAACACCATTATTTCCGTGATAAATGTTTGCAACATCAGAGGCAGCTTTAGGATCGAGTCACTCCCTCACCAATACCTTCAGATGATATATCCACATCACTTACAGATTTTCTTCCTTAGAACACACTCTTCACATAAATAACCACCAAAACATTAAAGCCCCACCTCTCCTTTATATGCTGACAAAACCATCTTGCATGTGCTTCTTAAGAATTCTTGCCTTAGCTTCAGTAAGCAAAAAGAATGCTTGCATATAAATTTGCACAGAATACTAAAAACTATCTGATTCACATCTGGTTTCTCAGCAGCCCGTTTTGAGAAAGTGTGGAAAATGGCATGTATATATTTTTCAGGGTTGTTAATACCTGAAAGAACCAGGAAAAAAAATAATTCCCTCCCCTACAAATACAGAGACCACCTATAAAGTCAGTTATCTATAAAATAATCCCTTTTGAAGCCAAAACCCATGTTACAACAATTGCAATCCAAAGATTTTTAAAAGCTGTCAGCTATGAAGGCCTAAATGGAGGAAATCCTAGCTGTCTAATCTGGGTCTTGTCACTAAACCTGGGGATTCCATTGTATTAAATTCACTAAAACTCTTCTGCAAATAGCTTGCGATGTTCAGCAGTAACACTAAGCAACATTTAAATTTGCATCTGTGAAATTCAGATGAGAGTTCTGTGTTGGTAGCAGCCCCGAGAAAGTGGCCGGGTTGTCTCCATCCCAGACTCGGGGGCAGAAAGCAGCGCTACACCACGGAAAGCCCACACGTGGTACCTCCCCACTGCCCTCCGGCATCTCGGTAGGGCACCGAGGATCGCCGCTACAAATCACGTAACTAAAGAGGTGCTAGAAAAACCAGCGGGCACCACAGAGACCAGCACCCCTCCGGGGCACGTGGGAACGAATGAACTTGGGGCTGTTCCTAAAGCAAATGCAGGAGCCGTTGTTGAGACGGGTGCTGACCCCGTCGAAGGCTCCCGCAGCCCGGGAGCTCAAGCACCGCGGTACAGAACCCCAGGAGGCAAGGGGTTGAGGTGTCATCCCAGAAGACAAGGGGCTAAAGTGTTAACCCAGAAGACAAGGGGCAGTACCTTCGAGCACGCCGACCAAGAGCCCAAGGTGCCGGCGCACACCGCCCCCGGGCAGGTACACGGCAGGGACGGCAGGGAGAGGCATGGGACGGCAGGGGCAGACAGCGGGAGGCAGCGGGAGGCAGCGGGAGGCAGCGGGAGGCAGCGGGAGGCAGCGGGAGGCAGCGGGAGGCAGCGGGAGGCAGGGGGCAGCCGGAGCGGCCCCGCCGTCCCCGGGCGGCCCCTCAGCGCCGCGGTGACCCGCGCGCCCG